>VWZT01013663.1:206953-370535 GCA_013397055.1 Pachycephala philippinensis
TTCTTTTAAATACCAGGAAAAATGTTGCTTGGCATTTTTTTGAAAACTCCATATTCCTACATTTCTCAGTACCTATTAGTACTGAGACAATTTTGGCTTTCATAATCTGTCCCAAGCCAGCAGTAACCACCAAAAAATAGTAAAAATAAAAGAATATTATTTGAATAAAGTGTGAAGAACAAATTAGCCAGTTGTTTGTCTTACCCAGTGGGACAAGTTTTGACTGAATTTTTATTCTGTTGCTTTGAAGAAAAACCAGTATCTAGCCATAAATATTTTAATAATATAAAATAATGCTACACATGGTAATAATGCTGTAACTTAGAATGGGTGTCTCTGTCAAAGCATGAGCTGCAGAGGAACTTTCATTTTCCTGGTGCTCCTTACATGAGGAGTGAAGCAAACTTGGAGAGGATTGTAAGGCTATATTATTTTTCAGGCTATAAATAATTAACTGAAGTGGAATTCTTTCAAATCCTCTCCTCACAAAAAGCAAGGCTTTTCAAAATCAAGTTCTCTCTACCTTTAGTAAAGGTAATAGTCAGGCAATAATGATGCTACAATTCATTTTTAAAGGCACCTGCCCTGCATAATAATAATCTGTGCACCTCACAAACAACATTAAACTGCAGACTGTTTAAATATACAGGACAGAAGTGCTGTAGAAAATGAAAGAATAAAGTCACAGAGAATTATGGATAAGTTGGTGAAGCAGACTTAAAACACAACTTTAAAAACTACCTTTACAATGCTCATAAAAGAGAATAAACCTGCTGCCTTTCTCATGGGTTTGAAAAGAAGTATTGCACAACAGACCAGACACAAGTAAAACATGCCTGTGCTGTCCCTTCCCATTATCCATGTGCAACACGACGCTGCTGAGTTGTTAAATAGACACTAAGTCATGACACTGAGAGTTGTGTTCTTCCCAAATACCTGTAAGTCTTATGAATCTGAACTTTGAATTTCCTTAATGCCTTCACTATTGATAATGTGAACCAGAACTAAAATTTGCAACTGCAAAGTCAAAAGAAGAGAACAAACATGCAAAGATTTCTTTTCATGCAATTCTCATCTATTTAATTGTAACCCCTCAAAATACTCATCACTGAACTCTCCAACATCAGCAGGCTGGTGTATTTTGACGTAAAATTACTTACAGCAGAGACTCAAACAGAGGTTTCTCTTTCACTCTACTCCTCACCAGTCCCCCTCCAGAATGGATAATTCTGGCTCCTGACAGGTTGAGGATAGAATGAAACGGAACTCACCCAAGAACCTGAACTGCCAACCTTATTACAAATTATATCACAGCTCCACTTTGTAAACATTCAAAGAGGGGTTGTGCCAAAGCATCAGACTGACTGAGCAGACTGCACTGCACAGTGATAAAGCCTGAGAAAAGCTTCCTCTGACGCTGAAAACAGCCGTAGTCACAACTGATCAGAGATTTTCTCAGAGGAGTCCCCAGCTCGTTGTATCCCAGCCTCCATTTCCCCTCCACCTGTAGCTGTTTGTGCCAGAAGCTGGGAGCTGGTGGGAAGTGTCAGTCTCTGCAGCCACCCTGCCAAAGGCAATCAGCACAGTTCCAGTCTCTCCTGCAGTCACTGTCAGCCAGTTGCTGGTGGCCCAGTCTGAGCTGCAGCAATTCAATTCCCCCACACCAAAAATGCTTTTCAAAACTGGCATCCAGAAAGAGACACAGTCAGGTGTATTCAGCTGAGTACACAAACACATCTCTGGAGGACGAAATACCCAGTTACTTGCATTCCTGTGTCATTAACTGGTCTGGAGGAATACAGGTAAAATATCCTCCAGACTCAATTTTAAATTGCAGCCCTGTTACCACGATGAGAACTGGCACAATATTCCCAGCCAGGTTCCAGTGCTTCCATAGGAAACAGCAGCCACGGGACAAAGTATTTCAGCAAGAGCTTGGCATGGATTCTCCTCTCACTCTTCCCCATGTACCCAGGTTTGTGATACAAGTGAGAGTAACAGTTGACTCCTTACATTTTCTGAACACTCCCACATACTGAGGTGGCAAAAAAAGTTATGGAGTTCCTAAAGAATCATAACTGAACACACAGTGCTCACAAGGCATTACACACAGCTGCAGCTCAGCAGAGTGCTAAATACTTTGGGATGCAGCTTTGCCGTGTCATTCTTGATCTGAAGTGATAAATTAATTGGAAAAAACCCCCAAAAATCAACTGAAAGCTAAGGGGCTGCAGCAAGTACACTCAGAACTTGTTTTTTAGAATTAAATAATTACTGTAATAATGAAAACAACTCAAGTGTTGAAGTCACAGTCTTTAGCAAGCACTTTATACTGGTTCTAAATGGTTTTTCCTGTAGCAGTGTCTCAACAGGAGAAAGGTACTGGGCAGTGGCAACCTGTCACATAGGAACCATGGAAATGCAGATTTTGACTTTGCTACTTGAGAAAAAATACTAAGTTTTGCTGCGTTAACAGGCCTAGCCAATATAATTGACAACCAAGGAGAAAGTTCAAAAGGTCATTTTTATGAACTAATCTGTCTCTAACCAAATGCTGAGGCCTCCAAAGCAGCTCAAGGTGCAAACCTGCCTATGCACAGGTTACCTGCAGATCTACATATGGCTCTGTTAACATTTTATTAAGCCTGAGTATAAGCCTACAATAATCTGAAGTGTAAAATGTGTGCATACTTTAATACAAACATCAAATACTTAGCAATACTTTTTGAACTGATAAGATTTATACAAGGAAGAGCACTGAAATTTTGTGCTCTGAACCAGTATTTGGACACTTTCCAGCTCACCAGCCTGTCACGTTGGATAACTTCGCTCTCCCTGTAGGCATTCAAGGAGTTCTTCAAGAGAAATTTCTCAGTTTTAAGTACACTCATCTTTGCAAACTAACACTGAAAAAAAATCCAACTCATGTCTGTATTTAAATATGACTGAAATGCTTCCCTCTTAAGTGAATAGAGTTGTATCTTACCTCCTGACACTAAACCTTGCATGAACAATTTCCAGCGTATGCTCCAGAAGAAATACTGAGATAAAAATGTTTTCTAATCCATGAAGCCTTTTTTTTCCTGAAAGAGCCAATGGAATGTATCATCTCTTCAAAGGAAAAGAACTTTTATTTGTATTATAGTGGAATAAAGGAATTTCAAGTACTACACTTCTGAAAGTTATTTCAGAAATAAGATCATCATGGGTTTATCTTTTAGTGCATCTTCAGCACTTCATGTGGAATGGCATTGCATCATCTCAATCAAATTATAGGCAAACCACACTCAATTTTCATCCCTAAAACTTGCTTAGCTAAGTCCATTTTCTGCTGCAGTAACTATCACAGCATCTTCTCTACTCCATCTCACCAACCTGAAATAATTTTCGAATCTTGCTGTAAAATTAACCAGAGACAAGATCCTATAATCTCTTCCGTCACTGAAATGTTCCCTTTCTGAGGACAGAAGCTTCCATCCTACCCTGTATTCCTTATCTGTGTTAGATCCTCTTCTGCAGTCACCTTGATCCCACCTGGAGGTGGCTTACAAAACCCACTAGAAGGATTTGTAAAACAGTTCTTGCTTTCCTCTTTTTTCTCAGGTGCTCAAGGAATGTTCCCTCAGCATTACCAAACCAGTGCTGTAGGGGAAAACAGAGCACACAGAGGAACATCCAGAGAACTCCTCTGTGGCTGTGCACACCAACAGAAACAGACACTCTGTGTACTGCCCAATTAGAGTAAGAAATAAAAGAATATTACACAAGACAAGCTGTGCACTGGAGAAAACTCCAGGTACAAAACTATGTTCCACAAATTATTCCATCTCTTGTAATAAACGCATTTACTTTCATAAATAGCTTTGTGCTTTATTCTGTGGGACCCAAAGCAATAAGACTCCTTGTTGTGATCAACAACAGGCCCCTGTGCACAGAGGCCATTTAAAAATCTCTCTCAGCAGTTTCATCTTTCCTGTTTCCTGCCAGCTTTTCCTGTGTATCACAATAAGCTGCAAATTTGCACTTCTGGGGGACTGTTTCTACTTTATAGGCTCTGCATCTGTCACCCATTTTCATCTGAAAATATTCCCTTCAGAGGCCTCCTTGCATGCAGTTCCTCTGTAACTCTGAGCACATTTCCATCCATATCCCTCTGCAAGAAAGGACAGGAAAAGGAGGCAATTTTCAGCATCATCCAATTCCAATGGTTTCAAATCCATCTCTGGCTCTCCGTGCTAGCTGGTGATGTATGTTTCCCTGCAGTCTCCAGGGATTTCAGAAGCATTTCTAAACTTATCCTCAACATCTCTCATTATTTTGAGGGAAAAAACCCAACACGACTTTTATGCAAAGAAGAGCTATGACTAAATTAAGCAGCTTGGCCAACAGCTATTGCCCAAGTTTCTGATGGAGACAGAAAAGGAAGAAAAGCAACATCCAAACCAACGTGCTTAAAGCCTTCATGCAGACTTGTTAACCAAAAAAAAGGTGCATTTCAGATATTAATTTTTCATTTTGAAAAGCAGGGGTGAACCTGCAGAGAAGGAGAGCTCTGCAGTGGCCAGGCTGTTTGCAGCCACTGACAAGCACACAGCTCACAACAGCCCCCACACGCAGCCTCTGATCCCAGCAATAGCTTAGGAATCCTGGAAAGATCTGCAACATGAAGGGAAAGTGAGGGTCACACAGATTTCTTAGAAACTGATGATCTCCCACCTAGGAAACAGCTTATTATCAAACACAAACCATAATTAAATACAGCAAGCTGCCTCTCTGAACTGAAAATGTCCATCAAATGTGCATCATAGCAAATCTGTGTTATACAGGGCAAAGCACAAATGAGACATGACAGAAAACTGCTGAGTCTGAATACATTATCGTACAGTTATTACAGCTGTCACCTATCACAGAATCAGAACAGTTTGTGTTGGAAGGGACCTTAAGGATCACCTTGTTCCAATCCTCTGCCATAGAGTGAATTGGGAAATTTAAAGCGCAGATGCTCAAAAGTAGAAGGCAAATTACACAAATCATCTTCCTGTTGAAAGCCCCCACAAAACACTTTAGCCTAATTCCTTTATTTATTATAGAGGGTCTGCCCAAACATGTTTTTTTTCAAGAAATATTGGCTTTAAAACATGCATAAAAGAAAAACAAAATACCACAAATTCCTGTCACACTTTCACTATAAAGAAAACCACTTATTTTTTGAGCAAGCTAGTCAAATGGAAAATTAAGGTGTCCAACTGCAGCTGAAAGAGTTTGAAAACCATGTCAAATATGTAACTTCTGCCACAAACTGCAGAACCCCCCCAGAACCACCACTCACACATCTGCTCTCTCCCACAATCCCAACTGTCCATTGCTCTGTGGTTTTTCACTCCATGCAATGCCCTGTAATCTCCATTTATCCTTACCAGCTGCACTTCTCTACCCACAGCTTCAGCCATTAAACTGAAATATGAACCAAAAAAATACATTTGACTCTCTTGAAGAAATTGGGAAGGCAGAGGCAGGAAAGATGGAAGAATATTTATATTAAAAAGTACCTATCTCTTGTCAAATTTCCTCTGCCTGGCGGTCTAACTAAGCTGTGTGTGCATTTCTAAGAACTCAAACCCACAGTCCCCAGGTTGGACACCAGTTCCATTGCTGTTTGAGTGTTTTCTAGGGGATTCACTTGTTACACCCCAGGACACAAATGACACTGGAGCAAGGAGAATTTACACTGAACAGTAACCACCACCACTAAGAACTGTGTGTACAAAGCACACAGACACCTGAAAGGTCAAGATTTTCTTTAACACTATCAGCCAAGCCTAAAAGGAAAAAATGCAACAACATCAGTCAGATCCACACACCCAAAACATTGAAAAGAGAAGCATGGATTGTGTACCAGTTCAAAATAACATGAGCTATCCAGCACCTCACAGGGTGCTTATCCAACAGGGGATGGAGAGACTGGGACAAACCCATGGGGTTCATCCAGCAAAGCATTGCCTTGGGACTGTGGGTGGCTGCCCAGGGAAGGGATGGGGAGGAAGAGACTGGAGGGCTGGATGAGAGGTCATGGAGCCACGGAACATTAAACCCCAGTAAATTTCTTCTACTAAAGAAATTATTATTTCTGTAGTATAAGAAGAATAATAACAAGAAATTGCTATTATTACTACGAGACATAAATTTAAAACTGACTTAATCTTCTTTTTTGTGAGTGAAATAAGTTAAATTAATAAATTGAAAGCGTTTCTATGAAATGGATCCTTAGGATTTTTCCTACTTCAGTCAATGCGAAAAAATGAGAAAAACAAGACCTTTAAATTGCTGTGTCAGGAAAGAATGAAGAATTAGATGCTGGGCAAGGGAAAATGTTATTTAAAGTTTGTAATTGGCAATGTTGTACTGATTTGTTAACTCATGCACAGACACCTATAACTCATTGAAATTCACTAGTCTGGGTTTTCAATCCAAATATTTGAACATTCCTAGCTATTTTTTTTTTTCTTTCAGCTTAATTTAATATAAGCAACAGCACCAAAGTGTTCATTACAATTCAAAGTAAACCCAGAGTATTGGATGCCAGGGTAGCTAAAAATCAACAGAGTTAAAATAGCAATTTTCAAATTAAGAATGCAGGAATGTAGCTCCAATGCCTCTACAGCCAAAGGAGAGAGCTCTCATAAAACCCCTAAGGGCTTTTTACTTTTATTTAAAACACAAAGGATTAGCTTTCTAAAGCTTCTTTTGGAATTTAATTGGGCAAGCATAACTTTTAAAGTAGTCCATCTGCCTGGAGCACAGCAGCTGTGATGGGGAGAATGCTACTGCAATATTTGGATAAATTCTCAAACAAAACTGTAAAAAGTCTCTGGTAATTAGTGGATGATATGAGAACTCAGAACTTGGCACTGGAATGTTGTTTGCAGAAACTGTTGGACTTGTTTATTGTGATACTTGTTTCCATTGCACAGTCAGTGCAGAGATTTCCATCACTTCATGCATATCACAAAAGTAAAATTTGGTATTAATGCACATATTTATTTCCTCAATATCTTATGTGACATTTCTCTCTGCAGTGAAATAATCCAACACTCATTTTCTTCTAAAACTTTATAATAGAGTAATATCACATTATTACTTTGCTTAAATTATATTACAGTGCCTAAATGTTACATGATGCTACATAACAGTTTGCTATATTCTGTAACAAAATCTTTCCCACTGCACCCATCTCATCAATTCTTGTAAATTAAATATGGTAGAATCTGTGCAATGCTTAAATAAAAGGTTCTGAGCTAATGGAAGTAGCAAGGCTAATGAGATGACCACTGAATTAACAGGGAACAGGATTAATACCAAACTACCACTATGCTGGGAATTTAGTTGCATTCTTGTACTTAAACCTGAACACACTAAAATTAACAAGTCTAAATAAAAAAAAAACCCTAGGTTTTGCTCAAACCTCAACTTGCCTCCAAATTAAGAACTCACATTTGTAGTGTTCAGTTTTGGATATTTCATCCATAACAGGATTTAATGGTTGTTTTCAAATCTGCTTAAGTTTTAAGATCTGCATTTGGGACCAGATTCAGGCCTATGATATTTTGTATTTGTTGTATATAAATATATATCCATTTCTTGAGTATTGTATTTCATACGAAAAAGACTTTGGGCACTTCAAAATTCTAAAACATTTCTCAGTTACTATACAATTATCTCGTTGCCAAAGTTAGAGAACCGTGACGACGGAAAGTTACTAGGAGACAGCAGAAGACAATGACACCATTTACCAGTTTGTTCAGCTACAACTGTTGATCTATTATTTCCAGGAAACGCTTTCTGCTATTCTGCTTTTGCTGGTTGTTCAGCCTGGACCTCTCTCCTATTTACAGGACTGAGCCAACCCCTTGGATATGATCTGTCTTGTGTTTGCAAGAACTGCAGTAACAACTACACACCAATAACGCCTCCCACTGAATCCCACTGGATGCTGTATTTTGCCCTGCTCAGAAGTGGCTACATTTTCCTTACCTGTTTGGGAAGATCATTTTCAATTGGACATTAGAAAGATGGCTGAAGAAGAAAAACTATCTCTAAAGAAAGCAATTCAGTTCGGTATTAATGGATATATTCCATCAGTAAAACTATGCACCAGAAATGAAAATGCCCCCGAAAGTTATTATGCTTGTTTAGACAACATGCAAATAAAACACATGTGACTGGTCCATCAGAAAAAAAAAGTTGGATCCCTAATGGAGAGCTGCTGTCAAATAAGAGCCACCAGGAAAGCCATAGACTCAACCTTATCTCTACATTAGTTAACTATAACAGCCTGTTGCAATTTTGTAATACAAATACCATGTTAGCTGCAGGCAAAAGCATTTCTGCATTCCAGAGCTACAAGAAACCTTTCCTTAAATTTTATATGTAATTTATCTTAGTTTTCGGTCTAATCAGCAATTAAATTTGAAAGAGGATCCCTAAGGAGAACATGCCAGTTGAAAATATACATAATAACAAGGGGAAGAATGATAAGCTCCAGGAGTAAGGTGTTAATTTGTACCTTAGGAACAATATTAATATACAGGTCAAATGACAAATGAAATGGGTCGCAAAGAAACACGCTACTTACAGACTTTAAATTGTGATTCAATGGCCCAGCAAAACATGAAAATGCGACCAGTGCTACTGAAAAGGAACAGTCTGGACTCGGTGGATTTTGTGAGACACCCCCAGCACCGCAGGACCAAATCCCAGCAGGTTCGGTTCAAGGATGATGGTGTCAGCTCCAAGGCAGAGCTGGAAGCCAACCCTGCCCGAGACACAGCATTCACAACTGGAAAAACAGAAATATTTAGGGATCACAATTTTTTGCTAACTCAGTCTCCAACTTTTCCAAGGGCTCAGAAGGGGCTTCGGAATATTGCCATACAAACTTCTCCCAGCCTCAGGAAGCACTTCCCGGTTTTTAAGAGGAAAAAGCTGACAGTAAGCAAATCCTTGACAGAAATGCCAGCGGAGCCTGCAAACTCTATCCAGGTAAATGGCAACCTTTGTGAACCAGACATTCTGCCTTCAGAGCTCTGTTACTTGAAGATAAGTAATCACTTGAAGGATGGATGCAGGAATAGTGAGATGGGCCTGGGTCAAGGATCATCAAAAGCACAAAGCAATGGACCGATGCACTCGGGTGATTTCTCAGTGTCAGACAAGACAACTGCGTCTACACAGGTGCCTGAATACATTCATGTGAGTTTTCCTCAAGACAGAAACGTTTCCCTGCATGCACCAGACACAACCATGGTTTCAAGTAATTCACTGCTTTCTTCTACCGTCATCAACAGCAACGAAAGTCATGAGAACAGCACACTGTCATCTGATTCTGAAAAAGCAGAGCCTTGCCTAAGCAATTCTATGAACTGCAGTGAATGTAACCCCCACTCTGCTGCTCGTGAAGTGGAGAAAAGGGATTCTGAGCCGCCTGTAGCCAGCAAAGATGCCAGCAGTAAGGAAACTACTCCATTGTCACCCCCATCAAATCACAGCTCATCTCCTTGTTTCCTCAGAGACTGTCACCAGGCAGGAGAGCACAAGCCAGATTCCAGCTGCGTGACGTTACCCAGTGATGATCACCCAACAGTGTCACTGACCAGCAGTAATGCATCAAAACCATGTCCGCCACGTAATACTGAAATGGAGAAAAATTCCACCCAGTCAGATGGTTCCCAGTGTAACAGCTGTTTAGAAGGATTTCACATAAAGTCTTATCCACCAAGGAACGAAATAAACCCGCAAAGCAACAAAGAGATTAACGAAATAAATCAAATTCACTTGGCACATGGCGAACTCTGTGCCCTGCAAGGCAGGCTGCATTCTGTAGAGGAATCCTTGCAGTCGAACCAGGAGAAGATTAAAGTCCTTTTGAATGTAATCCAAGACCTGGAAAAATCCAGAGCCCTCAGTGAAGGGTATGGTTAATTTTTAATATTAGCAATTCATCAGAAGTGTAAAGTAGATGTTAGCATTCTTTTAACCTTTGCTGCTGAAAAATGCGGCTCTTCCGGTATTTAAAGATGAGTTTGCAAAAATGTATCTTACACCCTTTTTGTGGTGTTTGGGCCTCAGTAGAGAAGCAAGTCCCTTCACAGTTTGGCTGTAGCTGACCATGCCTTTACCAAATCCAGTGCAAGACCCAGCTTAACAGCTCCCTTTGCCATTTAGATTTAGGGTATTCAGAGCATGGCAGGGTCAGATACATACAGAGTGCCAGACCTGCAGGCTGAGAGCTGAGGACAGAGCATGTGAAGGCTGGCAGCAGGAAATCCCATCACACCCTCAGATTTCAGAGTGGCTTCTTTCTGCACCCCCATAACAAAACAGGACCTGGATTTATTGTCAGTATGGTGGCACAGGGACTGGTAGCCAAGGCTGCAAGCAGTATTCATGCATTATTATTCATTGTAAAAAATAATAATACCAGAAATGCAACTAACATCTAAAGATTGGACAAAGCTAAAATAGAATTTTATATATTTTTATGCTCAAAACAGATTTCAGAATATTGTAATAAAGCTTTCCCAGCTATCCACAGTATCTCTTACAGTAATTGTATCTAGGATACACTTTCAAGTTCTGTTTTGTTGTAAAGTAGTATATCCTTCAAACAATTTATCTTTGAAAAAATCAGAAAAAAAAAATCAAGGGAATTGTGGTTCCATTTTACTTTATTTTTTAAAGATAAAACAACATGAAGACTATGTTACCATAAATTTACTTCAATCCTTAGTACAGGCATCTTATGCCCGTAGATAAATCACTTATGTGTGAAAAACTGCACCAGGTGTACCAATTGTATTTACTGATTACAAATTAATGAATGAATCAGATAATATTCCACATTTCCAAAAACTGTGCAAACATCACAAGAAGGCTGCACTGAGGGTTTTGTGTAGGTGCAGTTGCAGAAATAGCCCAGAGCACGAAGCTGCTGTGCTCACACCACCCAGCATCAGGGCTTTGCACTTGTTCTCACATGGGCAGAACTTCAGGATAGAACTAACTGTGGCCACAAATTTATATTACAATTTTCTTACAGCTTCTGAAGGAAAAAAATTAAAAAAAAAAATCTATTTTGAAGATTTTTTTTTTTTCTTTTTCCAAGTATTTTAGCTGGGAATTGAAGTTAACTTCCTGTATTTCTGTTGAATAACTTTCCAACTCGCAATTCAGATAAGAATTTACACTCATTAAGAATTTAAAATAGTATAAATCAAGTTGGCATGTGATCTTACTCCATACATACTACCTTTTTTTAATCTGGAAACATTAAGCAGTAATGTCCATCTGGCTGTTAGCATGAAAATACTTTAGTTAGCTTCCACTGCGCCCACATAAATTCTACATAACATTTTCCCCATACAATTCAACTCCAGCTACCCTCCCTCAGAAGGTGGTTCCATATGGTTTTCTGGCACCAAATTTGCAATAGCCTAAACACAAGAGACAAAATCCACGTAGACAGACTAACAGCAAAAATGCAAAAAACATTTACAACATTGGAAACCCCAAAAATTCAGGTAAGGAGCAAGATTCGAGGCAGGGATCCAAGTCTGTCTCAAGCTTAAGCAGTTATTTCTCTCTCATAATCTTCATCCAACCACCCAACTGTGGTTCCTTAGGAAGTGACAGAAAAGAACACCCACTCCTTCTCCCCTGCATGCAGTTCTCTATGGGCGACTGCACAAGTTTCAATTATGTTTGCAAATCTGCCCATAGAAAAGGCTAATTTGCAGTGAAGCACAGTCAGATTAACCAGCAATATTTATAATCCATTTCTATTCAGTCACCACATGGTTGAAGAGAAAAAATGTGTCAAATATCTTCAAGTGTCACTCTGAGATTCAATGAGAAGCTTCAATCCACCTTGGCAGATTCATCACACTGAATGTTCCAAGCACTTGTATTGATAGCATAACAATGCACATGAAGACCTCCCGCTATTTCCAAAACAATCAGGACATTATTTTGGTACCAACTGATCTCCCCTAATTCAAATAAAACTTGTTAAATATAAGTGTTACACTTCCTTCAGACATAACGAGCCACCAATCTCAACCTCTTTCTAATGCAGATCTCTCCATCATAAAAATGTTTCAGCTCTAGTTGGTGTTAAGCATGAAAAGACACTTTTCTTGTTTTCTCAACACTCCGAATTTGTATCTTATCCGCAGTAAAAATCTGACTTGGTTATACTCAAATAAGGAAACATGAAAAGGGAAGACTGGAAAGCATAAGGACAGAGATCAGACTGGTTCAGCAAATGCATGGATTTTCAAATACTTGAAAGTGTGTTTGTTAGGAGCAGTCTCATGTTGAAGTGTTTTTATAACAAGTATTCATTCGAGAACCAACAACCAGAACCCTTAACAGCATGAGGTGGGAAAGGTGCAAGACAAGGCTCATAGGGTTTGGGGTTTTTTAAAGAAACCTTCCAACTTCGAATTTGATACTAGAATTTTTAGTAGGACTAACAGAAGGGGTGAAGAGAATGACTTTTGCCCATAAAAGATTCAGAGCTCTGTTATCGTATCTGTAACTCCCCATCTCATGAACTGCTGTCTGTTCCAGGCGTAACTTCTACCACACCGGGCAGGACCTCAACAACTGCAGCACCTGTCAGAACACGGCGTGCATCATTTACAGGTACCTCGCTCCCTCACACAGCTCTGTCCTGCCTGGACATCCCTGCACTTGCACAAAACAGCCTTTTGCTCACACCTAGGACATGTCTCAACTGTGACTAACCCAGTTTTTAAGAAAAGACCCAAGTGGTTTGTATGAGGCGCTTTGTTTGTCCCCCAAGCAGAAACCAGTTCACAGTGGTGTCAGCTGAAAGGGAAGGGGGACTGGACTTGGGGGAATGAAAACAGAAACTTCCCACAAAGGTTCACAGTGTTATTGCTGGAATGCTTTGAAAATCTGTGATGCCATTTCTGACAATGAAATTCCTCTGTGTGATATGTTTTTAAAGCTAGGGTTTCTGTAATAATTTTAGATCTTGGAAAAGATAAACTCCCAGTTCTCTGAATGCAAGAGAGCTATAGCTACAGTTCATGTTAACATGCAAAGTGAAATCAAAATTCCCACAATTTTCACCTCAGTTCTTATTAATTTTAGAGAGTGCAATTTGAGTGTAAGATACTTCAGATTTAAAGTGCAGTTTATGCTAACCTCTTATGACCAGAAAGCTTCGCAGGGCCATGTTCTGGAAGCTGTGCATGTTTCAAATGCTGTGTCTATACAAACACACTGTAGGAGCCTTCAGCTGTCCAGACATCATCCCAAAAGGAAGCAGGTACAAAGCCTTGGTTTACTGCATATGTAGCTTGTCCACTCAGCAACGGATTTAATAAAGACATTATCTAACCTCTGCAAGCTCAGTTATGAGGCCGAAAACCCACACCTTGGGTAACTTGATTACATTTACAAAAATAAAGGGTAAGAGAATTTCTCTGTTAGGTTGAAACCTTTTCCTTCGTTTCAAAGAAAATGGCAGACCATTATTTTTGAGAGTTTGTAATCACTATAAATTTAATTTTTTAGATAGAAATATTTAATAGAAATACTCACATGGAAGTGTTTTTCACACTGCATGTTCTGCATGAACCAAAGTTAGTAAAGAGCTTATAAAACTAGACACAACACTGGAACCTATTGTTCAACATACAACTCAGTCCCATACTGATGTCCTAAACCTCTGGTAATGAAATTTCCAAGTAATTAACATGTCACAAATTAAACACCACAACTCCTCTGAGACAAAGCTGTAGGTCTTCTTCACAGCCCCCTGGATACTCTGGGAAGTTACGTGACATATCCAAGAGCACAGACTGTATCCATTGAAAAGAAAAGGAAGATCCAGGACAAAACAGATTTCCTTTTACTTGGTCATTGTCTCTGAAGAAACAATCTCTGTGTATTTTATGGGACTAGACGTGAACAGGTCGCTCCCTAGAATTTATATACAGCTACCCTTGACCACAGGATGCCTTCTCTCTTCTGAAAAATGCTGTGTGTTTTTAAGTTTACACAGTTTCAGTGCAGGAAAGATCTTGAACAACAGGCACCATCATTCAAAACAAAGAACAGAGGGAGCAGGAAAACATTAAGGGGCCTTTTTGATTTACCAGGTAGTTTGCAACGATAATGGTGCCTGGAGGCTCACAGTGCAATGATTAATAGAACATGTACAGAGCACAGTTGCTCTAAAAAGTTTCTGCTGTTAAGAGACAAGCAGGAGACAGTAAGGAAACAATAGGTTTTGATTTACAGAGGTGTTCCACAGGATGTGGTTATGAAAAAAGCATTCTGAGTGACTAATATTTGAAGTTCATTAGACAGTATTCTGAAAAAAGCAGTTGTTGTCAGTGTTTGCTCTAGACCAACATGCAATTCCTGTGATCTGTGTGGCCTAAAATGTCCATGCAAATATTTTTCCCCTAAGACAGCATCCCAGTTGCAATTATAAAATCAAGTGTTTTATCTTGTTCCCAGTTTTCCTGCTCTTAAAGAACCTCCCTCCTCACTGATGCAAGCCCTGCACGTGGAGTGCTGGGTTGCTGTCACTGAACCATCTTTATCACACACAGTCCCCGAGTCAAACAATGCATTAATCTCCCAGAAATCCCCGTGTGGATTACACTGATCACTAAAGTAATAAAGAGCTTTTCAGCCTAACAGTGACTGTAAATTTGGATTTATTAACTACCCAGCAGGGATTCCAGCCTTGGGATTTTCCATCTAGATCGTGTAATAGAAATGTTTGTATTATAATAAACAAATGCAAGTAGCAAACAAAACCAGTTATCACGGGCAGTATGAAATGAAGACTGAATTGACCTCCTGCCTCTGGAGATGGTATCTCCAACATTAAATTAAAAACTCTGAAGAAGGGCAGAAAAAAGGAACATGAGCAGATGCTACCCTTACAAATTTTATAAACCCAACAATTTTTTCTCCAGTACCCGTGGTCTGTGAATATTGAAAGGTATTAACTTGCAGTTTTTGTAATAAGCTGATGAAATGCAAGAGGCCCTGATTTTATGTCACTTCCTTCTGCTTTTTTTTATACTTATTATGCATTGCTTCTTGTTCAAGAGATCCTTCTACTCTTTTATACATGAAAATAATCCCCCTGCTTCCTTTTTACCAGTTATTTCATGAAAAATCCCAAAACACATGAATTAAGGGAAACAATCTTCAAGTTAATTTTAACATACTATTTAATGATGTTTATGGATTCTATATAAAAATACTCACAATTAAAAGTGTTTAAAAATTTGCATATTTACTAACTTCACAGATTTCTTCTGATCAGTGCCAAAATCAGATTCAGGGCCTTGAAGTGACATCCCAACCCCCCTCAGATGATGCTCTTTTCCTCCCATTATGGCAAATACAACCTTTCTACTCTCCCCTGCCTCCTAAAACCTTCACAGCAGACACAAATCTCTCTCCTGCCCAGAAAAGATGATTGAAATAAGGAAAATACATCCAAGACTGCTTAATCCCTGTCCACACTGACTCTTTTGAACCTTGCATTTATTTCTATGCACTCATCTGTTATCTAATTAACATCTTGTCTCTTGTTTGACATCAATAATAATTAGGGGTTATAAGGGAGGAAATGACTTCTACTTTCCTGTTAACTAACAGCACTTATCTCAAAGACTTACATACTGGCCTAATTTCATATATTTTTGCTCCTAGCCTCTGTCCTAGTGGGAGACATTCACATTTAGCAAAGTTAAGAATGTGAGATTTTTTAATTACAAGCATATGACCGTCAGATTATGGTATCAAAATCTAACCTTTGAATAAAATGCACTGAAAGGTCATCCTAGTACATTTTCATTTTATCTCGCTTAATTTCTGTCCCATCGCTTTGGGCGCAATGTTGGAGTTCTTAACTCACATGAAGTAAAAGATTGTGCTCAAAAAAAAAAATTAAGAGGTGAACTTATTTTCAAAGAAGCAACCCCTAAAGCCCTGGTGTTTACCCAAGGCTGTACTGAGTAACACCAAGTTATTGTGATGAGGGAAGCAGCCTTCCCACATGCTCTTTAAAGGGGCAATTTCTCACTTACTTGTATAGATCTCTCAATCTTTTTTCCATAGTGTAGAATATGACTTCAGACAACAAGAAGGAAGATTTCATCAGATTTTGAAAACACTGGACAATGCAGAGCAAAATGCAGCTTCAGCTTCGCCTCAGAAGCCGCCACCTGATCCTCCAGCTCCCGAGAAAAAGGAGTTAAGGAGAAAGACAAAAAAGGTGAAAAGAAAATGCTTCTGGTGGATTTGACTTCCTTGTGCATCCTTTTACATTTCGAAAGACACTAAAACAGAAAGAGCTTGAGAGCACACAGCTGAAAATGTGCTATTATGAAATCACAGAGGTTAAGAATGTTTAATTAGAGTATCTGAAAATCCAAAATAATTGAATTTAGTTAAATTATCTCACTGAATAAAGGTGCATGAAGATACTGTTTTCAAGAAAAGAAATTGTGTCTTTCAAAAGGAAGTTCTCATTTTTTTCCAAGGACACTTTCATATGCTTTATAAAGACCTTTTTTTCAAGTTTCCAGAAATAACAAGGTTTAAATCTCTACTTTAAAAAACCATGGTAGACAAAGCTAAGCATGTCATGCAACCTTCATTTCCCATTTATAAGCAACATGGACTAAAAGGAAAAAACTTCATCGATCTTTGAACAAACCACATCATCAAGAACAAATTCAGGGAAACCTAAGTTCAAACAAATCTCTCCTCAAAGGAGACAATTATAATTATTTCACGTCCCCACTGAGATATTTTTGTTGCTGTCATCTACTGTTGAACAACAAACAAAAGCATTTCAGGTTAAGTTTTACTATATCCTTTTATTTGTTCATTATAAAAAGCCACCATTTAGAAGTTTCAGCTGTTTAATGGACTTCTCTGGAAAGAACTGGGGAGTTGTAAAACAGGAGAGGGTCACAGTAACTCTTGTCTTAAATCCCTGCTCAAGCAAGGTCCAGTTCAGTGAATTTGAGTTGTGAGCATCTCCAAAGACAAGAATCCTCAGCTCGTTGAGCCAGGCTGTTCCAGGGGTTTCTCCTAACATCTAATCTGAATTTCCTGCATTCTAATTTGTGTCCACTACGTCTCCAAGTGTCCAAGTACACCTTCGAGAAGAGCTACGTGGATAATAAGACCTCTCTCCTAAGTCTTCACTTCTAAAAGACTGAACAAATCCAATTTTCACTGCCTCTCATCTCACATGCTGCAGCCACAGCCAATCCTGGTGGTGTCCCTCCAGTAAGCTGATGTCTTTCCTATACCTGGAAGCCTAAAATTGGACACAGTCCCTCAGAAATCATCACACAATTGCTGGATAAAGAGGAATAACTATTTTGGCTACTTGTCTTACTGAATCACTTGCCCAGTCTGTCCATTTAAGACCTGTACTGCTGTACCAAAATATCCCAAGATTTTTTTTTGCCTTAAGATGTAAATTAATATATGATAAAAAATTGAACATAAAAATAATATTTAGCAAACTGATCTGTATTACACAAAAGAAAATTATATATGCTGAAAAGATTTTATCAGATGTCAATGCAGCTACTTCTTTCCTCCAGAAATACTCGAGTTACCATTAGCACAGGGTGTGCCAATGGAACCCAATTTATGATTGGTGATACTATTATTTTACTCACGAAAACATGGTCACCTTTCATAAGGGGGGCAGGGGGGAAAAGGTTTTCCAAAGCAAGTTTAGTGGAATGTACTGCAGACCTTTTCTTAGAAGTGGCTCTGGTTCAGGGTATTCCATGCATTAATCCCTGCATCTTATTTTTCTAAGTTATCCTGTACTAATTGTGCAATGTTAGTTTTAAATGTCTGTACACTTTTTGTACACTTCTGTGTTCCTTGAATTCTTAGGGTTAATTACACATTTGAAAATGCATTAAAAACAATTTTGCACAGAAGAATTTTGTCTGGAAGAACTAATTTCTTTATAAAACTAATGTTTTAGAAGAAAGTATGCAATATGTCATGGCTTAATTTATCAAAATTCTAAAGGACTGACACTTAAAAAACATTTCCATGTTAATTTCAGTTAGTACAGAAATTGCAGGCACAAAACTGTTGCTATTTTAGAGGCTCTTCAGAAGGAAATTAATTTTTACCAAGATGTCTTTAGATGCCTTTAGTGAGACAGAAAAGCTCTTCAGTAATAGGTTGTGGTTATAAAAAAAGCTAAGAATTAAATGACTACATGAGAACACATCACTGTTACACTCAAGCACATGCACTGCTTGTGCTGCTGTGCCAACTGCATTTCTTTTTTGCATTAGTCTCTGTAATTGATGCAGTGAAGGATTTACTAGTGTATAAATTATTCTTGTGTATTAAAATAACATTTTAAGACCAATATCCCCTGTGGTAAAGTATAATAATAAGCAATACCAAGATCTGTAACACTAGTCAAACCAGCAAGTTTTTTTTCTGGATTGAACCAATTTTTAATAGTTTATGATACAAAAGCAATCTTTTTGCCTTTCTTTTTGTTGATAAGCACCATAAGCGCTCATTTTAAGCTATCTGATTTTTGGGTTTGCCCACATAATGCATATGATGCCTTCAATCTGTTTTCAAACAATCCAGATCATTTAATTTAAACAAACCAGAGCACTTTGGTTCACCACACAGCACCAATCAATTCCTGGGGTCAGGAAAACTACGCAAGAACAGAAATGCTCTTTTCAGTTTAAGAAAGTTCAACCAAAGGTAGTTACAAGTAAGAATCTAAGTCTTTCTTCTGACCTGAAGAAACATCAATACTCCTAAAAAACTGAAATACGCTGATCTAAGTTCTTACAGATTTCGTATTTTAACGTCTGAGCTTGATGGAATTCAGAAGCGTAACCAATTTTTAATCCTTAATCTCCCAGTCACAATTAGCTTCTGTTTTCCAGATTCCCAAGTGGGCTGTTTTTGAGTTGTCAGTCAGTCAGTCAGTCAAGTCAACACCATGCACGTGTGGATATGAAATTGTGTTGGTGCCCTTTGCACCCACAGCAGCGGGGAAGCATCGGGGGTTCCCAGGGCAGCTGAGCCTCAGCTCCCACTGCAGGAACATCCACTCGTCTTTCAGCCTTCCCCTGCTCAGAGTTATCAACCTCACCCCCTTCAAGGCATCTGTTTTCCTTGACAGGAAATATGAATNTCTCCAGGCTGCTCTCCAAGGACACCCAGCCCGGCCTAGGCCCAAAATGTGTAACCCAGCATCTTGAGAAGGGGGCAAGCTGAGGGGAAATTCCATCATTAGCTAAAGTTTAATTGGTGAAATTGGGTTGAGATGCAAATGGACCAAAGCTATAAAAGTGTGAAGAACTCGTGACTCGGGGTCCATCTTGGGTGTAGCCTTTGGCCTGCCCAGGGTGTGCCTCTGAAGGCCTTTCAAATAAATATCCACCTTTATTCCCTTACTCCTGTCCAGTCTCTGTTTCTAGGCTGGCCTCTTCAGGCAGCACTGTGAAAGCACTTTCCTTCAGGAATGCTGCAAGGAGTTTTTACCCCCAGTCATTCCCACAGCGCTCAACACAAAAAAGGTTTTCTACATAAAACTTGAAAGAGAACATTGGAACAATAGGCTTTTGTCCCACTAGAAGGTGATGGGGGGAAGTGTCAGTCGTGGCTGCACCAGGAACAGGAACAGTGTAATCTTCTTTGTTTTGTTCAGATTTAAAAATATGCATATCTTAGCAACATAAAATAATTGGAATTTAAGAGCTTTGTAACACATAATTGGAGAATCTTGGCTATATGAAAATATAATATGAAAGCATTGGGGTTTGTTTTATTGTTTAATATTTAAAAAAATACTTTAGTCATTAATTATTAATTCCTATAGGAAGTAAAAAATTACCAGATACACACTACACAATTTATGGTGCGAAGGTTGGAAGAGCAGTAGAAATTGGTAGACTGTTGGAATATGAAAGTACTGGCTACAAAAAGTTTCTCTGGTTTAAAAAATTACTGTCTAATCCCTAAAAACAGCTCTCAGAGCAGGAAAGAAATTATAGAAATAAACACATGTTAAAATAAAATTGAAAAATTACCCACAGCCTCCCCATAAGTTGTGAAAAAACCCCAACAAAAAACCCAAACAAACCACAGCTACCTGACAGCACTTGATTATGAAAATATTGTGGGCTTCTGAGAAATATATATTTAAATGATAGATGCTATATATAAAACATTGCACAGAATGCAGTACATTCCAAAATTACTGTATTTGAACTTGTTGTTTGATGGAGTCAAACTGACTTTCTTTAAAAATGAAAAATGTTTGAGTAAAATACTGATTTGTCTGATGTAACAGCAGTTCATGCAGGGCTTGTGATGGTTTTGTGCACTCTAATAATCCTGCAGCATAGACACACACCATCTTCCTGATGGCACTTAATCTCTAATGTATGTTTTGTGTATTTCTAGGCCCTTTAAATGTGATGTTATCTTTTGCAATAAAATGAGATATTTTTATTAGGTTTCAGGAGTCAATTAATAATGAACAATATTTAGATTACAAAGGAAGGGAACAGCGGTTCTTTGGGAAAAGAAAAATGAATGGAAAACTAACAGGCATTTCATGGAATCGCTCTGCAGCATTTGCAGGTAGAGCAAGGATGTTAATTTGAATACCAAAGAAGCTGTAGCTTTTAGCTAGACCATGAGTATGTTTCAACATATCAAATTCTCCAACCACGGCAGCTCTGCAAATAGTTTCTCTGGTCATTACCTGCCCATAGAGAAAGCTCTAGAGTAGCTTTGTTTAACAGAGTTCACAGATTTCTTTTTGGCAAAGTTTTATTTGTACAATATTATATATAAATACTGTCTAAAAACATCTCTGTGTAGCATAGCTACACCTATTTCATCATGTTAAACTGATATTGGGAGCAAAGTCAAGTTAGAAAGTACAAAAGGAAATCCTTAAGATGCATATGGTGGATTTATGGTATTTCTATTTACCTAACCAAGCCAAGGCTGAAAACAAATATTGCTGTGTTCTACACAGTCTGTAATTTTCATTCTCTAATTCCTGTAGGAGGACTTCACTGCATGACAATGACCTTTAACTAAAACTCTAAATTTCATGAAATATTCAAGGTAAAGATTGCATAGCCGGTTTCAGACAATAACCTTGTCCCTTTTCACAACAAGTTTAGAAGCACTTCTACAACTACAAACAGTCAGGGTTTTGTGGGGTTTTAAGAGTGAAAACAACCAAGCAGCTGTTAAAGCCTTCAGCTGCTAAAACCCCACAATGAAGGCAAGAATGGTATTTAACTAAGCCTTCCCTGCAGTAGCTGCAGAGAGCCAAACTACCTTTCCACCACCACCTCCTTCTCCTGGGGAGATTATTTCTTTCTGAGCCTGACTCTTCTCAGTAATTACATGAACACAGCTCCCAGCAGGCACTCACCAGCTAAGCCCAAGGCAGATCCCTCCCTTTTTCCCTTTCCCTTTCACTGGCATTGCAGCAAGAAAAGATCCAGGCAACTGTAAACCCAAATCTCCGCCAGCAAGCAAGAGGATTGTGAAAAGAACACCTGAATATGAAAATTAACCTGCTTATCACTGTCATAAAGCAAAAAAAAACCCTCAGGTAAATCAAATCCAGTTATCTTTCAGTGCAAGGCGTTTAAACTTGCAAGGAATTACAGGTCTTGTGAATTGTAACCATTTTTTTTTATCAGTATGAATCAGTGTTAGCATTACTGTCCAGAGCATTTTCAAGTGATAGAAAATTACACTGCAGAAGTTAATAAAAATAATTGCAATATTCACAAACACAATAACAGATTTAAGAATCTAAAGAGCAACCTCCTGTCCTCCTGGAAGTAATAGATTTAGCCCCATTGGAAATGTCACTTATAGCTGTATAACATCAGCTCCACAGCCCAGCTGCAACAATTCCACATGTCCCACCTGTACTGGCAGAGTTCACCACATTTCAGCAGCTTGAACTCACCTAAACATTCTCCAGGACATAATTCCTGATGATCTGCTTCATTTTGAAAAGATCAAGCATTCAGGCTTTCACAGAAAGTTTGACCCTCTCAAAAGCGTTAAAGCAAACCTGAAAATTAACCTGATGAACTAAAGTAGCATACAGAGCATGGAAGAAGCTTCTTTTGCCAGTTCTTTCTGAATACAAAAGACTTTTGTTCATTAAAAGCAATTTATTTTCATGTAAAAGGCTATTCTGTTGAGAGGTGTTGCCTCAGCTGTAGAAAACATAGCAATTTATTGGAATTCTGCTTTGAAAAACCTCTAAAATGCCCAACATACACACATGCATAGGTGCTCATGAACGTAATGAGAAGGGAGAGAACTGCATTTCAAAATTCACACTGAATTTGTTCTTTTCAGGTTAAAAGAGCTGAAGAAATTACAGTAGATGGGGAGGGAAAAAAAAAAGAAACAGATTTTCCAAGCCATTTCAATTTACTGTAACCAGCTTGTTTCCTACTGGTTTCCTAATGGATCTTTTATGTAGGATTAGAGCAGTTCAGTTTTGCTTCTTCACGTGCTGTTCATGGTATCCAGAAATACTCCTTGATAGACTGGTTAGGTCACCCACAATACCCACATCATGCTTTCCTTGTAAGTACAGAAAGCATTTTAAAACACTACAGAGAACTGAAAGGGTCACTGGTCTTTGTTCCAAACCATTTCGTGGATGTGCCCGAGGGTGGCACACGAACAGCAGCAGCCTGGAGTTCAGACAAACAGCTACAGTGATGTCTCAAACTTCCAGATGTACCACCAGGGAGCTCAAAGCAACCACTGGCAAATCTTTCCTCTGAGGAACTCAATTAGTCTCCTCAATTATTAGGAGAGTAATCATTAGGAGACACACATGCTCTGGCTGGCAATGATCTAAAACTGTTATTTTGGCTTTCCAATAGAAATAAACAGGGAAACACAAGACGTTTTCAAAGGCACACAATGTACCTCTTGTGGCCAAGATCATCAAGTAAATGATGCGATGATTTTGGAGAATAAAATAAATCTCCAAAGACAAACCATTAAAAAACATCTTCCCATAAGTGCACAGTCTGAAGGGCAAGCTGTGAATTCCTGATGAATTCCCTGCATTCTTACAAATAGTCTAAATCCAGAGGAGTGCTCAGGAGATGTGTACTCAAATCTGAATAAATTGCAGAATCTGTCCTCAAATATAATGCTTAAATCATGGAACCTCCACAGAAAAAAAATCTCAGGTGAGTATTCAGTGCCAGCACATGCCCAGAGATTTTTTTTTTAGTTTTACTCGGAAAATTTCACTTTAGATTAGTAGAAATACTCTTTTCAATGTCTTAAACCATGTCCTTTATGTAGGTTTGTAAAACTTTCTTCTTTTTTGCAAATATCAATTAACTTTATATTTATCATTTGTTCTCTTAAAGAATGTTCAAATCTCACTACACTTCAAAAGACTGTGACTACAGTGTCACAGCTGAATGAAAAAAGAGTAAACCTTGAGACTTCTTATTTTACATTAAAAAAAAAAATTCACAAGAACTCGCAAATAGTACATTTGCATTTTTCCAGGATAACTATAAAATGAGTTTCAAAGCATTGAAAATGCATTAAAATATTACTCACAATTAATGGATCTCGTCCCATTGTAATAACAGTTCTGTTCACTGTGCGTAGTAACTGCACCATTATTTCTTGAATATGGTGATGAGTTGAAGCCTGCAAATGAAAAAACCAGAGTTTTGATATTAAAATCATATCTCTTTTCAAAGTAAGAAGAAACCAATTCTTTCCATTTTGACAGTTCAAGCTGTACAATATAACAGCCCTATTGAAAGAGAAATACTCATTCTTCTTGCTCACACTGCTCCTTAGTTCCAGCAATTTCAGTGGAATACTCGTGTCCAATTCAGTCCAATTTCAGCCCAATCTACTCCACAACTGGTTTTTGTTTCAAACAGTCACTTCCCATCTCTCACTCACGGGACTCCTGTTCTCCCCATAACTGAGTAATCTGTAACTTTACCCTGGTACAGTTAATTTGAGGCAAATTTTCTCACAGCTCCCTGCATCTGTCCCTTCTTTTAGGGCAGGCTGGAGCTCAGGAATATTCTTAGCTGGCAGTCACAAATACAGAGTTATTAAAGGAGAAAGTTGTCTTCATTTAGCTCAGCTGCTCTGGGAGGGCACAAACTGAACATGGTTGGCCCAAGTACTGCTCTCATTGCCTGAAGAAGGACATTTGAGTATTTATTTTAAAATCCTGAACAAATGGGAACATGCTTATATTCACCACTTTCACTGACCTTACTCTGATCACTAGACAACTTGGGAAACCAGCATGCAACCAGGAAAGAAAAGGTCTAAACAATTTCCAGTAGAAAAGGATATTAGCTTATGCCAAGATCCTTATTTAATGTCAGATATAGTATGGAAAGAACACCACAATCACAGAACCATGGCAAGTTCTTAATAATTTTTAGGTAGCTGAGCCCCAATACCATCCCAGGAGAAACTGCTTCAGGTTCTGTTTTTCCTCTGTGTCAGCCAATGTTTTCTCCTTTTTCTTTCTCCTATTCTGATTGTTTTGGATCAGGCCACACACCCCATAACAGGAATCTTCCTCACATCTAGCAATTTATTCACTATTACCATTTAGTCCTCTTGTATCCTTTGACTAGGACACTCACAAGCTTAAGTGATCTCCTCACCTGTCACAGCATTTCAGAAGTTGTTATATTCTATAAATAAACAACGTAGTCACAGAATAATATGTTTAAGTTTGGTGTTTCCTACTTTAAAATTTCACTTTCTCTGCTACAGTCCTATGTTTATAACACAACTACACTTCAGAGTGGCTGCACAGAAGACACATTTGTTGTTGTTGGTTTTATAATGTTGTTTACCACTATAATTTAAAAAAATAATATCAACAGCCAAAACTGATAAACTGTGTAGTAGCACTTAGCACAGGGATGTAATTTGTTCATTAGTTTCCCTTTATTTAAAATTCAAAACTGAGGTTTCATATAATGTAAGTTAACTTCCACATTTCAGTATGTGCTATACCATAATTAGTAACAGTTCAGAACATTGCATAATGAGTTTTAACATTTAGCCCTGACTCCATCATTAAAGATGAGCTCTATTCTTAATTCACAAGTAGCACATAACAAACCTCTCCTGGAAAGACTCTTACATATGCTCAAGCACACAAAGGTTATTTTCTGCTAGACCTTTGAATTTTCAGAGTAACATTAGCAAATAGAATCAAATAGTTTCTTTATGAAACTGAGACTCCCTTTCTTCTTGATAATCTAAGAAACAATCATTCAATACTGACATTGCTAAATTAACAATTGCTTTCACACCTTGTCAATACATGAGATTTCAGCTTTTATTTTATCTTAAAGCTGCTAGCTCCAGAAGAGAGTCTAATAGCCCACTGCAACACGTGCTTTTTCAGATCACATTTCTCTTCACAAGGATGACATGGGAAAACCCACCATCATTTGGCTTCGGTCCATTGGTTAAGCCTAAGATTTTTTTAGGAGCTAAATTAACTACTTGTATCATATATAAATGTTCACTTGGAAAACATTAATTGTATTATTCCATTTAATTAAATATGCTGATCAAACAGGAATTTTTGTCTTCCCTGTTGAAAAGATTTTCCAGGTGACCAAGGCATGGAACAATCAGAGTTCATACCCTGTAGGCAGGTCAGCAGGAGGGAGTGTTCTCACAGAACTCAAATACCTTCAGGTTCCTTGTTGGGCTGGATGGCACATATTGGTACACTGATTAGTTAAGAGAAAGTCCAAACCAAACAAAATTTCACTCTCAAAAATCTCTGTGCAGGGTAAAAGCAGAGTGTTTGATTAAGCTTTCATCTTCTTTTTAAACTGCTGCAGGATTGGGACAGAAAAAGCAATTCTGCTGTTTCAGAGTCAGCCCTACGCTTCAGATTCTGAAGGAGTGTTCGATTATTTGGACAGTGGCAAACAGGGACTCAGTGAACGGCTGCTTGGGAGTTCCAACGTTACACAACCTGTCCTTGAGATACCCACCTGGAAACACTTCTGTCAATCCATTTCAGCTGTCCCTGCCCTGTCCCCTCCCAAACTCTTGCCCAACTCTCCTCTCCTCTGGGCGTGGGGCTCAGTGACAGACACAGGAGGCCTTGGCACTGTGCAAGCACCGTTCAGCAGCAACTGAAATGTCATTGCTGCATTATCAACACTGTTCTGGTCACAAACCTAAAACACGGCACTCTGTGGGCAGCCACAGAGGAAATGAACTCTGCACCAACCAGATCCTGTGTGCTCACTCTCTGGTGCACCCAGGTCTGGAACTTGTATTCCTTCTTTGACATGCATACAAATAAAGGCACCTATAAAAGGATAACCATTTTTTTTTAAACCATAGTTCATAATCCTGCATTGTTTTGGCTGAAAAGTCTCCAGAGAGGACCTTAAGGGAACGGGCCCTGAAAGAACGTGCAGTATTCCTGACTACCTTCCTCTGAAAATCTCTTTTGTTAAAGCCTTAAGATCTGCCATAAGTTAGGCAAATGCTTTAAAAATTTCTTTACAATTCTGAAATGCTCCCAGGCTTGTTTGCTAAACAGCTTAAAATGCAACTGCTGCCAATTACTGACAATGCACAGAACAGGAAAAGATTCTTCATCTCTCCTGCACTTACAGTCTCAGCCAAGATTTCACTGTAGATTCCAAGAGAAAGCATTAACCATTACATTTAATTTTCTAGGCTCTATAAATAAAAAATTTTCCTGATTCAGTAAATATTAAAGCATATCATATATGTCAGATTAGAGACAAAGTCACCTCATGAAGCGCTGTCAGATGGCATGAAAAAGTGTTGTAAAGAGGGAAAAGGGAAGTGGTCTTAATTAAAACAGAAACAAAAAGTCACTGATTTCACCATGACCTTCATAAATGACTTGCAGTTCTGAGATTTAACTGTATTTCACAAGTGTTTGAAGCACAGTCTCAAGCTATGAAGCTAATTTCAGACACAATTAAGTCAAAACAATGCCATCTATGTCCAAAAGTTTTTGTTAGAGAGGAAACTTAAAATCAAACCTCAGCCTCTCACTGAGATGCCCAACAGTGACTGTCTAGTCATAAAAATAAACACACAAACACTACACAAAACAGAGTTTTTAACAACACACAAGCTACCTGCAGAACCCAGCAGTGAGGCAGCAGCTGAAGAAAACAGCATTTGAACACAAGGATCTGATGATTCCCATGTTCCCACTTGCTAAACAATGTGAGGCAAAACAGTAGAGCAGAGCTGGTAATATCAAAATATCTTTTCCTTTGACAAAGAAAATGCATTCTTCAAAAATTCTGTAACAACTTCAAAGATCACCTCACAGTATAAATTTTCACCACATGAAACAGAACAACTACTGCTGTTTTTTCTTCCCTGTCCTTTGTGTGGGTTCTATTTCTGGTGACTTTCACAGAATAAATGCAATGCAAAAATATCAAAGTTAAGTTTCCAAAAAGTTTTGAAACCAGGTTTCTCTACTGCTATGGAAAAAGGAGAAGAAATAGGACAAGGCATTGGTGTTATTAATATTGTAAAGTGATTCTGCTACTAAAGGCTGAAGCTTTCTCCTCCAGCAGGTCAAACATCCATTTTCTTAGAAAGAGGCTAAGGGATACAGGGAATGAATTGTTGAAGAGAAAACTGCATTCATCTTGGGGTTCAAGTGTAATCCTAGCTGAAATAATTTGGTTAATTACCAAACCAATTGTCTGTGTCTAGATCACACTGAATAAAGGCATCCTGAAAGACACTGCCTGAACAATAACCTGGCTAAATGTGAACCCTTGTCACTTGTCTACAGCTTACAATTTATTGCTGCAAGTCAAATACAGCCTTGAAACAAGATTTCTCCCTTCAGCTGGAAAATAAACTTGTGTTACACTCCAGAGAAATCTGGATTTTAAAGACAAATTACTGTGATCCTTGGATGCTGCTCTGTTCCCTTCCTTTGCTCCTTTTTCCTCCTTCAGATAAGTCACCTCAATAGCAGATTTTTAGTACCGAAGCAGGATCAGTGTTTGGTTAAAAAATGAGGTCATAACCCATGGATTCTCGGTCAAGGAAAAAAAAACTACAAGTGATGGCCACACATTTGCTGTTGTGGTTACAAAGCCTGGTGTTACAGTTAATGACGTGTGCTCAATATATTCTAAAATCCATATTTTCTCTGACCAGCAGCTGTACTGCCAGAGGCAGGCCAGGGTATGGACTTTTTGCAACAGACGACTCTGGTTCTTTTGTTGATATCCCAACTATTCTACAATATTTCTTAGACTCAGGAATATGATGCCTCCAGAGGGCTCAGCATGTTCTGATACCACTGCTGGATTTAAACCTACCCCAAGGAGCTTTTCTCCCTATATCAGAAATGCATCAGTATTCACTGCAAGCACAATCTGTAGGTAACTGTGACCCAAACACCTCACAGAGAATCTCCAGTTTACCTTCCTTGAAAGAAACTATTGAAGAAATGCCACTTCTGTTGAACAAATGTCAATGTATTTTTTTAATGCAAGCATTTTAAATTCTCAGCAATTCTTCTACTGTTCTGCATAATGTTCTCACTCACACAAAGATGAGCTACAAACCCATATTTTCAGTAGGCCTTAATGAGTCTTCAACATGTCAGCAACTGCTGCTATGGACACCAACTGTTAAATTCAAAAATAAACTTCACTTATGTGGTACACACAGAGACAGTATTTCTCCATCTTGTTTTACAATTGTGTTTTACCTTTTAAAGGATACAGTAACAAAACTGGTTACTTTGCATTATAGCCTTATGAGATGATAACTTCAATTTTTGCCTTATCATGCTTTCACCATTTCTCTTAAGAATTACATTTCAAATTCAAATGTTGCAATACCTCTTTGGTATCCCCTTGGATTGATCCCTCCTGAACTGCTTAAGTGTAAACCAATGAGGCAAACAGCTCACAATACACATGGCAAGATTGCCCTGTGCAAACGGAAAAGCCTCTGCAGCATCAAAGATTTTTATGAAATCAAGGTAAATGCTGTAATGATTCCATTTACTGGGAAATGATCCGAGGAGCCACACTGAAAAAATCCTAAAATGACAACGTGCCTTAATCCAAAGTCTGCAAAGTCTGAACACGTGTATCAGAAAACTATAGCTGAGGAAAAATCAGCACATATTCACTGGAGAAATTACAGCTTTCCTAATGTAATTAGTCAGGGGGTTTTCTCAGAATAAATTCCTCAAATTATTGAGAAGCTTCCTTGAATAACCTACTGCTCATTAAAAAGTGGGGTACTAGAAAGTCAATTCAATATTCCCTCAAATGAGAAATAAAAGAACCACTCAGATGAAAATTTCAGTGTTCCAAAATTTTGGAAGTCTGAGAAAGAAACTACAGTCTCCAAGTGAAATATAGTAAAGAGCAATCTGTTTTACCCAGATACTGCTGAAAGCAGAAAGCACACCTTACCACATTGTACAGCATTTGTTTCAGAAACTACAGGGGTTTTTATGAGAGCAGCAAGATGAAATTTGAAATTTATTCTGAATAATTAAAATAATTATAGAAAAATCAAAAAGTTACAGTTGGAAGGGACCTTGAAAGGTCATGTAGGGCAACCCCCTGCAATGAGCAGAGACATCTTCAACTGGATCAGGTTACTGAGATGTCAGTATTCACCTTTAATACCTCAACTGCCCTTTAGTTTAAGTTTATGAAAAATAGGAGAAAAGTTCAATTTGCCACTGACTTGTATTAAATATTTGAAAGAGATTAATCATCATCAATAATTTACGACCTAATCAGCTCCAGCTTTCTACAGACTTGGGCTCTCTACATCATCATCAATACTTACAGGGTCTTGACAGCTCAGAACCTCCAGGATGCTATTAAGTAATTCAACACAGTACTTCCTCTCTTGGACCTGGAGCTGCTGATCCTCCTTCTGTTCCAGTAATTCCCTCAGCTCTTTTGTAATCACAGGAAGCAGAATGTCCCTGCATTCTGAAAGAAAGCAAATTATCTTCACAACAAATATAAATCAAACACTGTGTGCAAATAAACCCTCCCCCAAACAGTGAAACACAATATGCTTTAACAGCCACAGTCCCAAAGTGGAATTGTTGATTTTCCAATCGTGCCTCAGGAATATTCCATACTTGTGTGGTGTTTTCATAAGTCAACAGTATTTTCATATATCAAAACCAAAAGTTCCTGATAAAAATAAATTTCTTCAGTAAAATTCTGAAGGCTGTTTAGCTTATATCAACCACTTGGGGACAAATTACTCACTAACATACAAAGCATCTGGAAATTAATTGTGTTTAAGTGATGACAGGATTTTAATGTAAGAAAATGACTTATTAACTTATTTCTGAAAATAAGACTCAAACTGTTCTATGTGCATCATTTTGAAACATATCTGCTAAAGGCACATAAAAGAATGCAGACAAAGAATAGACTCTAATAAAAGGCCTACCAAGCCTGTGACAGTGAGAGCTGTGCATACATTCATCCTTATTTCAATTTAAGGAAGCTGACACAAATATGAAGTTACATTTCAATATCACACATACATTGACTTTTTAAGAGAGAGGTGCTTATAGGAAATGTCAAGAGTACAAGATAGACAAATTTGAAATAACTTTAATGAGAGCAATATCTATCTAGGAATAAAAAATATCTTTTTTTTTTAAAGCATGATTTAGAGCACCTGGACACACTGTGCACTCCCTGATAAACAGGTGCATTGTGAGACATGGTGAAACTGTATCCAATGTGATTTAAAACAAGCCAGGGGCTCAGAATCCCCCAAAATAAAGGTGCCAGTACAGAAAAACAGAAGGGTAAGAAAGAAGGAAAAAGAAAATAATGGAAAGTAGATTATAACTGTCTGAATTTTGCAGATGAAGCAACAGAAGAAATCCGTGCAGATTATTCTTATTTGAAGTAACAGCTCCAAGCTACACGAAGCCAAGAGCTTTTAATCGTGTTTGAAGAGCAGCATAATTTCTTGCCTCAGAAAGCATCTCTACTCTTGGTAACTATTTCTATAACACTTATTCCAAGCTACAAGACAAATCTAACCCAATAACTAAATTACAAACTCACCAGTAAGACAGCAGTTAAAGAACACATACCGACACAAGACCTGTTTGAACAGCAGCATGAAAATGAATTTCACACAGCCTACAGTTCTTTATGTGCCCAATTCTGCACAGACACGCTTCTGCACCTCCTGCAGGCCACACACACCCCTCTGAAGCAGAAACCAACGGGCTGTGCTCACAAACCCCACAGTGGAGCCCAGCAGCAGGGGATAGCAACACTCCTGAAGTGCTTCTGCGTGGATTTGTGTTCATGGAGACAGAGAACAGCTGCCCTCCCAAAGTCAGTACTGGAAGCTGGTCACCAGCTGCAGACAGCAAATATTATAGGTTTGCTATTTACTGAATTACATCTAAGTTTCAGAAAACACTTTCTTGATTTGCACATACAAACCACTTCTAACTAATTATAAATGCAACAAATGCAGTGCTATTAGCTTAACCAAAAACTAAACCAAAGAAACATCATTAGCAACAAAAAAATGTTACATGCAATACCTTAAAAACTTGCTGAAATATTTAATACAGGGTTTATATATTCAGTCTACAAATAAGTGCAAGTTATAAAAGATTCTTAGCTCACTCACTACTTTCGAAAAAGCTAGTAAACAAACTTCTTCTTTTCTGTATTATCTGTGGAAACTGTCCTTCAATGGTCTAAGGTTATCCGGGGGGAAACAGTTCTGAGTATGATCAGCTAAGAATTCATTCATCATGATTCTGACCACTCCAAATATATTTAAGCTGTAATTTGGATATGGCAGTTGTTGCCGACCGAGTTCCATTTCACGGTGCTTATGAGAAGGACCGTAAGTGTAACAGCCTTACTGAAAGATGGCACACATTTACACATTTTAAAGTGGATCAGATGGAATTAAAAAAATGGACTCACAACCCAAGCAAGCAGTTGAGGCTGGATATAAGGAAAAGACTGTTCCTCATACGGACAGCCAAGCAGCAGAACTAACAGGTTGCACAGACTCTATCCTGGAAAATCCTGGTCTGACCTCACAGCTGACCTCATGCTGAGCTGGAGGTTGGACTGGACACATTCCCAAATTCCTTCCAACTATTCTTCAGCTATTCTATGATTCTTGGTTGCCAAAACTGCTACTCAATGGCAGTGTGGCAGTAGCTGGGTGCACTGCAAATGGCCAGTTTCTAATCCTCAGAAACTGAACAGAGCAGCCAGCTATGGATAATGAGTAAGCACCACAACACAACAAGTAATTTACAGGAGATCCCAAATCTCTGGGAAATGAACAGACACTGTCAGAAAGTTAGGGACAAGATTACATATATGCCTGTATACATAAATAATGTCAGTTTTGACGCTTGTCATTTTTTTATCTGTGGACTCAAACATCAAGGTGTCCTACATCAGAAGAGATGATATCAAACTCATTACTCTAAAGACTGATAGGAGAGACCCATTTCTTGTCATTTTAATCCCTAGCACTTGCACAGCATCTGTAGTGAGGCATAAAAACTGTTTCACATGTATTTAACCTGTATGAAAATACACCTGCAGTAAAATATCTCTTTTCTGGTCTCCATTCTACTCCATCCCCGTGTTCCTTTCCAGTAACAATCTCAGCGTGGAAGATATGCTGAAGGAATGATTCAGCACAAGCTAAACCCCATTTCTCCTGTAGCATTGTGGATCCCATACACCAAGCAAACCCTGGGCAGTAAAAGTGATCTGCATCCCTCTCCATGCCTGTCTGCAGTTACAGCAGAGTTCTGCCCTTTGTGCCACACTTTGTGCCACAAGTTCTCTGCTGTAAACCTGCTCTGCATAAATTACACTTTGTATAGGGATTCATAACTTTAACAATCTGCAACAGACACAGTGACAGCTACCACTAATACAACATGAAGATGAATGTATTTAGACAAACACATTTAACTAATCTGCAATGACAAATAGAAATACAGATTCCAAATCAACAGTATGTAAGAAATTTAGCTGGCAACTCTTTCCCCATGACTACCATTCTTAAAAATAGTGCCTTGAAATTACTTTCACTTCAAAAAACATCAGTAGGGAGTGCTATGATAACAGGCTGTTCATAACAGCAAAGTTCAAAGTCTCATCACATTACGTGACATCTCTGCCATTTTTCACCTCTCACAAAGAAGATGGAAGGTTCTTTGCACATTCTGGTTTCACATCTGCCAGGATAAACATACTTATTGCTCTCACTCCTTCAAAATAATATCCAGCTCAATTTTAAGCTATTAAGATGTCCCTTTGAACTGTCTGACAGTTAGCAAATATAAAAATTCCTCTTGGGTAGCTTTCAAAGCTACAGGGAGCAACTGGATAATAAAAACCTATACCTAATGGGCTTTATTTCAAAAGCAAAGTAAGAGACTAAATTGGGCAAAGTCATTGATCAAGAGGGACCCTGGCTTTTAGATAAAGTACATTTTTAATTTGTCTTCATACAGAAAATAAACTCCTAGGATTCAAGGTAGGTGTTATGGGTACATTAATCACCAAATTACTTCTGATTTCACGTGCCAGTGATACCCACTTGATCAGTAATCAGGAAGCACAGAAGAGATCATGACTAACAAGTTGCACTGGACACCTTAAAAGAGGAGTGGAAGCAAACTTCATTGAATTTAAAACTCCTCCATACCAGCCTTCAGAGGTCACTTTAGAGCTTCCTACCAGAATGCAAAATGCCTGCTGCTGTCTATAACTCATTAAAAACCACACATGCGAATTTGGGTGAAAGAATCAAGTCTTTGACATAATTTGTCTTCCATATAAAGCCATTCCATACTCCTTAAACCTGGAGAAAGGGCTTCTTTCATAGACCAACTTTTCCTGTTGTACTGAGACAACAGCTGAGGCAGAAGGTACAATTGATTTCCTTCAGATTTTAGAGCTAATTACTCTGCAAGCTTCAGTACTCGCAGCTGTACTTTGCAATATAAATTAAAGTTGGATCCATATTTGATACAGAATCATACAGAATCTCTTAAAAGGACTTAGCATATGCAGCTGATCAATTATTTACAGTGCATTTTCAGATGTGAACAATGTTGAAGTGTCAAGCTACATGGAAATTCGAAGGTTGTTTAACTAGTCTTAGCTACATTATTTCCTTAAAAAAAAAAAAATCAAACTTGCCATTGATAGTAATATGAGAAAAGTCAATAGATTTTAGTAAGAAAATTCAATTTTTTGTGTTAATTAGTTTGGTTAATATTAAAGCTTTATATTTTTTGACTGGCTGCTAGATAAACTCAGCTTGTTAGTTAACACAGGAGATTGATTTCATAATGCACTTCTAGGTATTATTCATAAATAGAATAAAAAGAAAACTAATTAGGTTTTATAAGACCCCTACCAGTTGAAGTCATCTCATATGAGGGTGTAATTCCAAAATGTTCTGAAAAACAAATACAATCAAAGCAACTGAAAAAGACCAGTATTTGTAGCAAGGAAGGCCTGATCTCAGCCTGAGCCTGCAGGTGGACTGAATAAACACAAACCTGTAGTTGTGTCTTTGTATCTTAGAAAACCCAGCTAAAACTATTTCATGAGAATATTACACAAAATATGAAATCCTTGTACTATCTTGGGACAACGAACAGTTTATTGAACCAGTATATCAATTTCAGATTATAACACTAAGGTATCACTACAGAAGTTATGTAAGGAAAATGAACCAAGTTCTTATTTAAACATGAGCAACTCAATGGCCTGGGAAAAGGAGAAAAGAATCAAGAAAATTGTGGAAGTCTGCAATTGAGAAAAATAGCCGAAGTAAAACTTCATGTTGTGTTGGAGTGAGAGCTCCTCTGCACCCAGGCCCAGAGGAAAGCCAAAGCACAGGGATTGAATTAAAACCTTTGGATAAGCTGAAATACATGGAGTCACACCAAAGTGAAATAGAAGTGTAGATTTTTAACTTCTAGTAGAAATATATGCTAAGTGCTTTAAACACTGAGAAGCTGCAGCAAAAGAGACCTTAAACACAGTTTTTACTGCAGCACCGTTACCTTTTCACAGAATTTCTTTACTCTAGACAAAACATAGATGGAACTATACTGTTCACATTTTTTAGATAGAGTGTTCACATAAACAATAAGAGCTGATAGAAACTATACACGCAAATCTGTGTAATACTTATGAAATATTTGTGTAGGATTTACGATTGTTAGAATTAGACCAGGATAGGTTAAAAAAAGAAAAACTAGAATTGTGTGTTAATCTTATTGGTTAATTAACAAATATAATCCACACTTCTGTAAGCTTAGAGAAGAAGAAGAAGTTTTTGCTTGCTGTTTAGCCTGCTGATGCTGTTACTGCTTGGCTTTATCCTGTATCCCCTTCGAACTCTACCTTCAGAAAACTATGAGACTGTGGAATAAAGAATTTTAGCAGGACAGCAGGCTCCTCTGCTCTTTCACCTTTGGCCAAAAAGGGAGGGTGTCCCATGAGCAAGCTTCAACAATGTTGTAGTTGATGATTTAGACTCATCACTGGATGCACCATCAGCAAGGCTGCAGATGACAGTAAATTGGGCAGGAGTGTCCACATGCCAGAGGGCAGTGAGGCTCAGCAGAGGGCCCTGGACAGGCGGGATTGGTGGGTTGAGGCCAGCGGGGTGAGCTGCAGTAAGGTGAAGTGCCAGGTCCTGTGCTCCAGGCAGGATGGATGGGGTGAGGCCAGCGGGGTGAGCTGCAGTAACGTGAAGTGCCAGGTCCTGTGCTCCAGGCAGGATGGATGGGGTGAGGCCAGCGGGGTGAGCTGCAGTAACGTGAAGTGCCAGGTCCTGTGCTCCAGGCAGGATGGATGGGGTGAGGCCAGCGGGGTGAGCTGCAGTAACGTGAAGTGCCAGGTCCTGTGCTCCAGGCAGGATGGATGGGGTGAGGCCAGCGGGGTGAGCTGCAGTAACGTGAAGTGCCAGGTCCTGTGCTCCAGGCAGGATGGATGGGGTGAGGCCAGCGGGGTGAGCTGCAGTAACGTGAAGTGCCAGGTCCTGTGCTCCAGGCAGAAAGGGACCTGAGGGTCCTGGCTGGCAGTGGCTGAACAGGAGCCCAGGTGTGCCCAGGTGGGCAAGAGGCCAAGGGCACCCAGCCCTGGTGTACCAGCACTGGTGTGGCAGCAGGAGCAGGGCAGGGACTGTCCCCCGGTGCTGGGTACTGCTGAGGGGCACCTCGAGGGCTCTGTCCAGTCCTGGGCCCCTCACACAAGAAAGGCACTGAGGAGCTGGAGCTAGACCAGAGAAGGGAACGGAGCTGGCGAAGGGCCTGGAGCACAGTCTGATAGGGAGTGGCTGGGGGAACTGGGGGGTCAGCCTGGAGAAAAGGAGGCTCAAGGGGAACCTTCTCCCTCTACAACTCCCTGAGAGGAGGGTGTAGGGAGGTGGGTGTTGCTCTCTCAAGTAGCAAGCAATGAGCAGAAACTGTCCCAGAGGTTGTCCAGCCCTGGCACAGGCTGCCCAGGGCAGGGATGGAGTCACCATCCCTGGGGGGGATTAAAAGCTGTGTGGATGTGGAGACATGGTTTAGTGGCAGACTTGGCAAGGTTAGCTTTACAGTTGGACTCAATCTTAAGGGTCTTTTCCAACCGAAACAAATCTCTGTGATGAAGCAATTCACATTCTCACACCTCCTCCCATGCCCCAAGAAAGCTCAAGACAGACAAGGGAGAGACATGGAGGGGGCAGATGCCTATTTAAGTACTGCTTTCTTTTCTGCTTGATAAATAATGTCAGAACATTGCCAACAACATCTATTCTTCCTTTATGTTCAAAAGCATGAAAAAGCCCAACTGTTCTTAATTTTTTCTAGCTGCCCCAAATTTTATTTGAATGCATAAAATAACTACATGCAGTTTGACCATCCTGCATTTTCTTCACCAAGGTCTGTGAAAAGATTTAGTATTATACATGTTCATCAATCCCAAATTCCAACACCGTTCTTGGAAAGGTTCCCTGGCAGCACCTTCCTGAATAAGGACAGGTAGATTCATTGTCATCCAAGATTAAGCAGTTATATGTTTTCTATATTGGGCTTGGTTGGGTTTTTTAACCCCTCTATTCACCTTATACCCTTTGGAAGATACCCAATGATTTCTTATGTACCAGGTAAATGAAATTCAAACTCTTAAGTCATTAATGCAATCATGTCATTAAAAAAGACATTTGGGTCTCCTTCAGCAAAAAGACGGGTTTCACTCCTGACTGCCTCATGTGTGCAGCCAAAATGGTAATAAAGATTTAACACCACTTTTGTCTCCCTTAGGAAACACTACTCTTGATTCCCTGGCATGCCTGTAGTCATATCCATCTGTTAGGATGGCTTCATGCCCACTTAAAAACTGGCATGCCAATTTAATAAGGACATAGGTGTCATCTCAATACAGATTTAGAACAAAGCCTTAAAAATAAAGCCAGTGAACAACATTCTTTCAATGACGTGAGACTTCTGATGGCAGCTAGTGCTCAGCTAAAGCATCGTGCTTCTTCACAAAGGACATCTGTTCACAACTGCAGCAATCTTCCTTTTAAAAGCCTTCCCTCTTTGTTATTTGCAATTTAACTCTTTGCTTTACTGGGAAGCCCCAAGATAACGATTTTGAAATAGTATCTTTTTCATTCATTGTTAAGTCTAAATTAAAATTTCACAGCTTAGATAAGAGCCACAGAAAGGGAAGGTGCCGTAGGTCACCTACAGATTCTGACAGCACTGCAAGATGCAAATTCTCTTTGCCTCCTGGACTCTAATATGAACATGAAGGAAGGAGAAACACAGGGGTCCTGTGAGGCCAGCACACAACACCTGACTGCTGAGTGTTCAGTGTGTCAGGTGAGGCAGGATACAGAACAGGTACAGCACCCACAGTCCCAGCACAGCACTGACACCAGGATTAGCTGCAGCAGTCTCCACCTCCCAGCTTCCAGGTGTATGTCCAAATGTGTCCAGTTCTGAGGGGCTGAGTAGTGCCAGGCCTTCCAGGACAGCCAGGACTTCCAACTCCACCGTGCTGTAGCCAAGACAGCATTTTCAGCATTTGGTGCCTTTTCCAGCTTGCAGTCATTGCAGTCTGCCAGGCTGCAACACAGCCTTGTCAGCACATCCTCTCTGGCAGACTGAGATCTTTAAGGTCCCTTCCAACCCAGGCCATCCTATGGTTCGGTGAATTTTGTCCAATTCCAACTCACATATTGCCTCATTTCATTCAGCTGACACACAATATGTGTCATTATCAACTGCTTTAATATGTTTTTGGTCTCTCGCTTCTATTTGAAGTAATTGTAAACCACATTTTACATATACATTTAGAATTTCATTCTTAAAACCAGTTCACCGAACTTGATTTCCTTCCATATAACAAGATTTTTTAAAAATGCAACTAAAAAATGCCATAATGGGTCAAGTCTAAAAAAAAGTTATCAGTAGCAATATCAAGCATGTCTATGACTCCTCCATAAACACAAGTAATGGCTTTAATCTACATATGTTCATCACAAATGTCTGCAGATAAATACCTACAGACAGGCTTATGCCACACTCATCTATATCAAAGCACTGCAGGAATAGAACTGGCAAAAAATGGATACAGGACTTGAAGGGATGTTTTAGAGGTAATGTACCCTGAAAAGAAACCCCTAATATATAAAAAAGCTGAATACGAAATTCAAGGCTGAATCTACAGGCAAGACTGGGTTTCAATACAGAACCTTGACTAATTTCAATTTTTTCCCAGTAGCTAAAAATAGGAGAGTCACGTACATTAACAATCTCCTATGTTCAAGTATTTTAAAATGTTGAGAAGTTGTGTTGAACTCAGGGAAGGGGAAAAAAAAATCACAGAAAACCCCCACCAAACCCCAAAAACTTAGGCTGAGGAACTCATATCAGTAGGAACAAGGTTATAAGATTATAATAGTAAGAATCAGTATCTGTAACTCAATTCTAGCCATAATAATTAAACTGAAAGATGCTTAATCAGAAATTACTCTTCCTTCTACTTTTTAAAAAAAATCTTTTCCGTAACAGTCTTGAAGATAAAAACAATACACTGCATCAGCACAAACTACCAACAGTTTTCAATTCATGAAATCAGACAAAGTATTCCACAGGTAAAACTCAGTAATGTACACAAGTGTTAGGAAATCAGTGTAATTATGGGTGTGTGCAAGTACTTCTCTTGTTTAAACAGTAATAGAATAGAAAGAGCTCTTCAGCGAGGAAAAAACCATTGCTGTAGTCTCAGCATTTCTTCTGGCATCTGGCAAATTAACCCCTGGTGCTAACATATGTCTCTTGCTGCTGTTCTTCCAAAATCAGCAAGTGGTTTGCATATGCTGAACCTGCAGCAGCCGTGTCTGGAGCCACAGCGAGCACGGTGCCTGCATCTCCAGCCAAGGCACTGAAACTCCATTCCCACCCTGCCAGTGACCATCTGTGCCCTACTTACAGCTCCTCTTCTTCGGGGTGGATCTCTGAGTACAGCACAAACCCCTCACCAGGGCTGGACCACGAGGGAATACAGTGTCCAAAGCACCACTATCAAAACATACACATTTTATCATGTGTTGAAGCACTATATATTCATTTCACACCAATAAAACCAGTTCTCCACAGGCTACTCATTTACAACTTTCGGTATAATGTCAGTAAATATTTTGGGGCCAGCTTAGAATGAACATCTAGCTACAAATACTATAAACTCAGCAGCACTAACTACAAAAAAAAAGGTCCATGTGATTTATAAACAGCTGTATCTTAATTTGCTGCTCTCTCAAAAACAGAGAGGCTGTGGGGGAATTTTGGCAATAAGTTTCCTAAAAACGAATGAGCAAAACAGTAACTCCTGAAAAGTAGTTCTACATAGAAATTAAGCAATTCTAACAAAACATTTTCACAAGGGGAGAATAATCCATTACATCCTTCTATACAGAGTGAAAGATATGGCAGGAGACAGTTTCTTACATCATAAAAGAGACTCTAAAATCCCATTAGAGGCTTATATGAGACAAGACAACCATTACTTTCACCCTGATATTTTAAAATAATAAAATATCAAGTAATCTAAAAGCAAAGTGTCAAAAATTAGGCAGATTTTTTGTCCTCTGACCAAAAAAGACTTAATATTTTCTAAAGACAAAACTGCACAAAAGTCTGCTCACAAATCCTGTTAGAACATTCCTAAATGCTACGGTTAAAGTGCACAAGCAGTGGAAAGCATCCATCATCCTGCACTCAGCCCCTCAAGTACCTGCACCACCACAACCTCTCCAAGCTGTGCTACAGTTACAGAGCGGGAACAAGAAATCAATGCCTCTACAAAAAACTGGCAATGTAATTTAAGGGCTTCTAAAAGTGCTTTAGTGCTGCAAGGCCTTTGAAGATCAATTACAGCAGAGGTGCACAGGACCACGGTTCCTATCTGATGAAAGCACTCCATGAGTCTACAGCAGAAACTTTTGAATGCCTGGGAATACATACCAATAAATTCAGTTTCCCCTCGAGGTTTCCAACTTCAGGTTCACATTTAGCTTATTTAATAAAGACAAATTTCAAGGGGTTTTTTTATTATTTTTTTGGAAATACCTTCCCATGTTTTCATAAGTCTGCTTCTTTAGAAAATGCTCTTAATATCAATGGGTCAAGGAATAGAAATGCTAGTATATGGAATCCAATTGAATTATAAAGACAATACCTCTGGGAATGGATGTAAATTAATTGAAACTGCAATGAACTACCTGGAAAGAGAATAAAGTCTGGAGGAATAATGGATAATCTGAAACATACGCAAATTAATAGACTTCGCAGTAATTAGCAGTGTAGTTAAATATATTCCATATTCATGGCAGAAAAAATGCTACCTGTTCTAGATAAATGTGAACTTTAGTTAATGATACTGTTGGCAATCTTACCTTAATTATCATGCTGCCTCCTATTCTGAGATAGCCTACATGTGCTTTCCTTCTTGTAAATGACCTTCCAGCTCATTGAATGCAGTAATGAATCAGGCGGCATCTATACCCTACACATGCTTGGTTCTCTACCCAATTAATTTTAAAATCAATTGTATTTGATGTAGAGCAAAAAAAGCATCTTTAGAATTTTCTATTTTAAGCCACAGCGATGTAAATGAAAAGAGATTTGTTTGCTATTTACTGTGCACAGGATTACAACAGCACGGCACAGAAATGTTTCCATACCACTATAATACTGTAGATTCTTAATTGTGTATTGCTCTTTTCACATTCTTCAGTGCCTACACTTAAACATGATCTGGAATTCTCCCCCTGTGGTAATTACAATGTTAAAACAAAACATAAATGCAAACAATCCAAAAATATCATTTGATAAGAAACACCCTGTAATTATTACAAAGATGATTTTCTGCCATTACTAATGTAGGAAAAGGTGGGTGAAAGGAAAGGTATAAAGATCATTACCAAACAGAGAAACTCCAACATTAAATGCCCTAAAAGATACTTGGGTAACACCACTGAGGCAACAGGTGCATGGTTAGCTGGCCATTCTGTGTTAGAGGAATAACAACTTTGTGGAATGCTCTCAGGAAATAGAAGATGTATTTGCAAGAGTCTATTTGGCCCTGACCAGGTTGCACCAAGGATGCTGTAAAGGTACGCCTGCCACTCCAGTAAGAAAAAAATAAAATAAAAAAGCAAGGTCAGTTTCAGGCATTTGAAATTCTACAATAATGGTAATTCTAAATCCTACGTTACCAGCAAGAAGCTGTTTTCTTCTGTCACTTCATCAAACTACTGACATGCAAAATGTTTAAATGAATATTTTCTAATTAGTGAAAATATCCTCTTGTTAGTACTATTATGACATAAGTCATGATGTTGCTAAAGCAATATGTCATGATAAAGCTAAAATAAACAGGATATATTTTAGTTTTATTTTAAAATGACAACAACTTGCTTTCTCTATTTTAGGCAAGTGCTTCTTCAGAGGACTTCTCTTGTTTTAAAGGATTACATTAAAAAAAATAAAAATCGATCTATTTCCCCAGACTCCTCTAAAAAGAACACACCTAAGTACTATTATATAATTATATACCAAGTATTACTATATTAAGTATCACAGTAAAAACATTTTAAGGTAGATCTTGCATGTGTAATCACCACAAGCACATAAACAAGCAGTCAATTTTTACACATTATGTACTGGATACACTTTAACTGTCAATTACTAGTGCAAGTTTAGATCACAATACCCAGACATACAGGATATAGGTGAAACAGCGGGGCTGCCAAATGAATCAAGTATGATATGCTGCCTTCATGCTCTCAGCTGCTTGGTTTTGCTGTCAAGTGTCTGATGTTAGCAAAAAATAGAGGAGAGGTTTTGGGCAATACATTTTTTTCATCTACAAATTTAAGACTAAATGAACCCACTACCTACCTGTCTGGGAAAAATTAAAATGTATTAATTATCTGGTCAGCACTATGCAAAACCCACCATTTATTGGTTTTATAAAAGGTCCCCAGAATTAGAAATCCTCTTAGCAAAATCTCTTATTCATTATTACCTATAAAATAGAGAAACGGAAACCATGTCCTCTTTTTAGCATTCACAGCACACTCTGAGGCAGACATTTCCCATGATATACCAGCTCTATATTTCAAGACATCAGACAAGCTGCATTTACAAGCCAGCAGCAATCTATTATTATTATTTATCTGCAAGTAGTAAAAGCTTTACAGAGTATTTTGCATTAACAGACCTCAGCTAAAGGAAAGGCCTGTTGAACACATGGAACAAGCACCACATTAAGCAGACAATAATGAGGGCTTCTTGGGAATCCAAAACCCACTCTTTTCTCTTCTGGAGCATACAGAGGGAAGGAAGAAAGGAGCTGTAGGATGTACACCAGTGAATAGAACTGTGAAGCACACAGTTATTGTATGCTCAACTGTTTTCCTTCTGAATCTTTATTAGGGCTTTATTCCTTATTATACAAGCCTGGGATCTGCTGTCCTGACCACCACTCCTGATCTGTGAACCAATAACAATTGTACTTCATGAGACAAGCTTCTTTAAAGAAAAACTATTGAACCAAAGAAAAGTTTATAGCTTACACTTAATTTCTCAGTATTAAACACAGGGTAGCTGACTGAATTCTAGTAAGATGAAGAGTTCCAGTCAGTGCCTTATTTTAACCCAAGAGTCTTTCAGTCTTGTGAGAGGATGTTTCTCCTTCTAGTCCAAATGCTGCTCACCACAAGCAGCACAGATAAAACTCAGTCTGGCACTTCTGATCTTAGAAGCAGCAGCAGTAAAAGCAGCTCAGGCTGCAATGATGTATCAGACTCTGCTTGTAAAACAGAAATACAGTCAACTACCAGAGAAAACTGTGAATGCAGGACTAGAACTGTTTGAAAATTAATTAGGATCTGCTCTCAATACTTTGGATCAGTGTCTGGAAATACCCAAATATCTACTCTGCAGCTACTTGAGTTTCACCAATTCAAAGCAAAAGTGAATTTACACATAGTTAAAAAAAAATCCCAGCTGTTGACCATGAAACCATTAACATAAAGATAGGTGAAAATACTACTAATTTAATCTAAACAGTAAAACCAACTACATTATTTTCTTGACTTTTTTTTCCCAGGAAATCTACAACGGTCTTAAAGCACAACAGACACAGCCAGTTATTGTTAAAGCTTACAATATACATTTCAGTCTCAGTGGAATGCAGCACAGGTCTGAAAATAAAGTGCAATTTTTATCTGTCCTGGCTGGTTAGAACTGCATCACTCTCCTGGCAACACACAATGAGGTGAGCAAAGCAAGCCTCTCTCAATCTACTCACACACAGCACTATTTGCAGCCCACTGTTGTACTGTCAAGTTCCTGGAATCATTATCTCTAAGTTGTCAGAAGCTGGAACTCATCTGAGTAGTTTGTGTGCCTTTCGAGTTCTGAAGGTTATCTACACAGCAAAAAGGTGGAGAGAGAGAAGCAACCATCCAGCCCACAAGAGAGGAGTTGGAACCCTGACACTGAGGTGAAGCCAATCATGTAAAACTTGGCTTCTCTGATAGGATTCCTTCAGCAAAAATTCAATTTTTGTGATAATATGAAGGAAAACTGAGCACAGTGCTGATAAAGACATTTCAGTATCATTAACACACCTGAGAGTTGAGAAAGACACCAAATTCTGATAGAGGTTGGGAGGCATCATAATTCCTGTAAGTGGAAATGCTGCATTGCAGCTGAACATACCACAGCACAATCAGATTTTCTTTTGTCCTCTTCCCAGACAGAGGCCTTATATAACATCTGTGTTCACAAGGTTTCACTTCATGTTCCTGTTCCATTATAGACCTTAAAATGGGTTGAAAGGATTTATAGCTCATCCACCTAACCACTGTATCATAAGAAAACCACACAAAACTGTTCCTCTGAGCCCCACCTGTTCCTTGCTCTAGGCCAGCAATCACACTTTGCACAGCTCTTGCCATCCAGTGGAAAGAGATGAATCCCCTCCAGAGCTCAGACTTTTGGTATTCACACTCCTTCAGTATTTGTTTCACTCAATTTCAAATGTGAATTGCACAACACATAAGTCACTGAAAATTTTCACACATTTATTTGAAGCCTTAGAGGCCTTTTGTATTTACCTTGTTTTCTAAAAAGGTTGCTGCGTACGATTTCCTTCATGGACTGCACTTTCTGCTTCTGTAGTTTCACTGGTGGAATGCAGGTGTAAAATTCATATAGTAGTTGGCTGCATGTAAAGGAAAACTGTCATAAATACCATACAGATGAATTCCTCATATGTTAATAAGGACAGAGAAAAAGAGCAAAAGATCATGTATTTCTGAACATTTATAATTTTTTAAGACTTATATGTATTTATATATCACAGATATTGACAAGAGACCAGTCACAAACATATATTCAGGGACCCATCGCTGTCTTGGTTAGTAGGAACTGGTGTAGCTTTGTGGCCCTAAATTGATCTATAAGAATTCATTGATGACAACCAGGAAATGTTCAAGGGTGACTCACCTCAGTAACTTGGCATCAAAAACCATTTCAACATCATGAAGAACTGATGGTATGTACTTCAAGGCAGCAACCTGAATTGACAGACAGATTATGTTAATCCTGTATGTCTATACATGTACATAAACAGCACAGAAACACACCACTGGCACAGATACACACAAAAAACTTGATAAACTTGGATTTCTTTTCCCAGACTGAAATTTTACATCACATTTGAATAATTTTCATCCCAGAGTTGCATAAGGGCTTTTGTGCTGAGGATACGCAGAAGAACTTAACTACCATAGTACCAAGTGGATCTTATTCTCTTTGCAGACCAGTGAAAGGGTCCAGGCTTTGTAGATAATCTCTTTGCAGACAACTAAAAGTGTCATCATGATGCAAATAAGTAAACCAAGCACTGATCAGAGCAGGAGCTGTATCAATTCCATCCCAGAAATGTGCCATGCAGGAGGCAGAATGCAGGGTAGCAGTCACCCGCCCACCCCGATGCCACCCTTTCTAGAATAGATGAAAAGGGGTGTCATGTCCCTAACCAGCCATCTGCAGCCAAGCTGTGTGATGGTTTCTCTTCTCCTATCAATTCCTGAGGTATGTTTTGACAGCATGGTGGGATAATCAAACCTTACCCTGACAAGGGTAAGAGACAAGTTACTATTCTTACATGGACAAGAAAACCTCAGCAGGCAATTTCAGGCTCAAAATCACCACTAACACTTAGGGCTAATATGCATAAAAACTAACTTGCAGTTCTTTACTTCACTGTGCAGCTTTAGGGTATAAATTCCTTCTAACATTTTGCTGAAAACTAAGTTACAGTGATGTGAAGTCTTCTGTTACAGATCTATCTGATAGAAGCCTTTCCAGGTTCAGTATTTCTCTGTACCTGTACACAGCAAGCTCCTTGTTAAAAACTCAGTCACCTTTTTGAGAGCAGGGGGGCTAGAATGAAGACAATCAGAGCACAGCTTTCTTTGGCTCTCTTTTAGACCTTTTAAACACAATAAAGCTATAATTTTATTTGTATGAGCTTCTACTGCAGTAGCCAATTCAAAAAAACCCCAAAAACCTATTCATGTGTGGATTGAAAAAGAGAGTTTAGTCTGCAGCAAGAGTGAATACAGTGTTTCAAAGAGGCTCAATGGTGGCTTAAGATACCTTCAGATAAAGTCATTCTCCTGCCGATCTCATCCCACACTCATACACAAACCTAGAAAGGTCAAAGGAGTGTTTAAAAGCTGTTGCAACTTCAACAAAGAGATTGTATCTTCTACTGATCCTGGGAAATCCCGGCGCTATTTAAAACACCCATACAAATACCTGTGTTGGGCTGGAAACTGGCTCCAGCTTTATTTCAGACATGTGCTGTTCCTTGCTTTTCAAGCAACAAATACTCCATGAAGAGACTGCACAGCAGCATCTGAATTTCATTTTACAGCAATCCACAGGTACCGTGAAAGATGTTTGATAAAAGACAGAGCCAACAGTGGCCACAAAATATTTCGAGCAGTACTCCAGTGACACCTGGACTATTGTGCTGTCTGACTTTCACAAATTCCCTGTTCTACACTTGCACAGGAGGGAAGGGGGAAGGACAGAGCTCCAACCTCTCTGCAGATCCATAGTTCCAGCTGAAGTACAATTACAAGTATATCCCCTGCACTATCTTAGACTCACAAGTTTCATTTGCAATAATTGCTTCAAATGGTGCACTATGGACACAATTGAGCACTGCCCTTAATGAAGTCATAAAAATCTCCTAGTCAGCAGTACAAGATGTTCTGCATTCTTCAAACCTTAAGAGATTAGTTTTTTAAGCGGGATACGGATAAACCCACAGCACTGCAGAAAATTATTTCTTACATATACAATGTACTGTTAAATTTATTTTAACCTTTACTCCTGACCAAGCTTATTTTTAGCTGCCCTCTTTTTGCAGCATTACATTATACATATTCATGAAATTCGAGTACCCATGAGATGAAAAGTACATTCGAAGAAATCACTGGTGCTCTGCTTCTTAATCTAATTTTACTTGCCATCAAGGCAACTTTAAGAAGTCACTGTGCCATCCCCCATTGTGCTCCACAAGCAAAGCATCACTATCAGGACCTTTCTAGGCTTATTCTCTCATAAGAAAACTGTACAGAGATGCATAAAGTCCTTAGAGTCTACTGCAGCAGCAGGGTGGGTCAAAACTGTGTGGGGAAGAATGAGAGAAAGGCAGCATCTTCATGTTCCATTATTTTTCATACTTTTCAATGCCACAGACAATTTCTTTTTCCTATGTTTCAATGACCTTGAGAACATGTCATCTAAGGTTTCTGGAAGCACGCACAGCACGGGGAGTTGTGCTTTCTCAAATCAGTGCCTAGGAGCGAGCTGGGGAGAGCTGACATTTGCAGCAGACAGGACCATCTGTAGGTCAGATGTGGTGTGTCAGTCGGGGAACAGAACAGTTGGAAAAGGAGCCGGGGCTTGATTTGTAAATTAAGGTTGAGATCACAAGCTGGTCCATGAAAGGGCACTCTCACAGACTACAGGTCAGGAGTCAACAGTAGGACAATCTAAAAAACATATAATCTGAAATTTAAAATTCATTCATTCAATTTTATTCCCCAGTAACAGAGGGTGATTTAAACAGACACAAAACACATCCTCTAAAAATGACGTTTTTTCCCTGAGTGCTCAGACAAAGGATAGAAGGTACTGACACCTCCCTATTCCCCCTCACCCCCAAGCCTCCCTTCACCAAACTCTTTGCAGGTTCTGGAAACTGATTTCCAGGTTTCCGGATTTCAGGGGTTCTCTCTCTCAGAAGTACAGACTTCATGAAAAAAAAAACTCTCTAAAATCTAAAAAAGTCATCAGCAATGGCTACAGAAAAGCAACTGATAAATGCAACAAAGCTGTAACATCATCCCTGCCAAAATAAATTAAAGGTTTAAGTCTAGTACCTAGAAAGTCCTACTGCCATAAAGACACTATAAATTCTGAACTAATTGTTTTAAATAATTACAAGAACAATCTGTAAAAAACTCTTAAAAGGAGGAATCCTTACCCTACACCTGCACATTGACACTTGTACTGGTGAACTTAACACACTCCAAATCTCCACTACAAGAGCCAGCCTCACAAAGTGCCATCCCAGGACCTGCACCCACATCTGCAGCTCTGATGGTTGCTCTTAAACGTCAGCACAGTAGGGATATTGAAAATATAATCCTAATTGTAGCTTAATTACTTCATGCAATGTAGAATTTGAGAAGCATTCTGTGTCTTTAAACAAAAAGAGAACTTGACCAACTCCAGAAGGTTTTTTTTAAAAAAAGGCTAATGTGGACTAATATGCACATTTCCAGTTCACCAACAATAAATTAAAAATTCAGTCTTCAGCTGTTCAAAGCTTATATGAACAGTAATGCAAAACAGAACCAGATATCTGCCCTTCTCAAAGCTCAGGCACTACAATAAGTCAAAGCCTCCATCCACTTCAGTCAGCTTTAGAACAAGGACTGAAAAGATAGATTTTTAACTTTTTGTAAACGTATACAGCATTTAACAGATTAGGAAGTAAGATATCACTCAGTAGATAAAGTTAAATTGAAACAATAAAGTGCTTCTGGCACAAATGAGGCTGTTCCATATAACACGTAATTTTATAAACAATCTTTTCCTGAGTGAATTAATTTTCAACGCAAGTCTGAGCGTGATTCTATCAGTAAAAACAACTGGGAAATTACTACTGGTTAAAATACTGAGCTCCAAATTAAAAAAAAAAATAGGAGAGACCAAGAAGCTTCAGGTTTCAAAATAATTCTTTAAATCATCTGCAGTTAAACCCGACAGGCATTTGGACAACCAAGGCTGAAATAAGAGTTAAAAATTCACATTTAAAGGCTCTGCAAACTAGTTCAAGTTTCAATATCCTGAGAAACCCAATTACTTTAACTTTCTTCAGGGCTCCTAAAACTTTCTTCTCTGATATCTTCAGACTGTAATCTACTTGAACACATTCAAGTGATCCTACCAATCTATGTTCCACTTATCAATGATAATTCCATGTGTGACAGATTTAAGTTGGTTTTAATACTTTGATTATTCCTGTATTTTTCCAACAGACTCTCTGAACTTCCCTCTCTGGGTATGCAAAATGTCACACCTATGGAGCCCCGTGTGTCTGTAGAATCACTGAATAACCACCTGTCCCTTACTCTGCAAAGTTAATTTGTACTACTACAACATCTATCACTGTCATCTCAAATTCCCCAAGGGAAATCAGTCTTGGATTTAGGCAGAGGCAGATTTATGAATTTCTTCCTACTCCTTTCTCCTCCCTCTCAGCAGAAATTATCTCCATTTTCTGGCCTGCATCCACCTACCAGAGCAGGAATCTCAAATATCATCACTGAAGTCTCCTCCAATCAGGCACAGAAATACTGTCCCTTGTGAAAGCTGTGGCTGCCTATGGAGCTCATGATGAAGTGGAAGGGAGTGTTAATTTTATATTTTTTCCCCTCACTAAACTTATTCCCAGCAGCCAGCACTAAACTACAGCTGGACACTTCTCATTCCATGCCTCTCCCATTAGAATTCTATAACATTAATGCAGTAGTTTTTATTTACTGTATGTAAAGCATTCTCTTCGTAGGCTTCTCTCTGAGACACAGCTGTATGAGTCATTAGGATTTGGAACATGAGCAAAGTTGTGATATAAACCAGTATTTCACATCTGCCATAAAATGTTCAGGCTAAAAAGAAAACTTTCAGTACCTTATACAGATTTAGATATCCAAAAGCCCACTAGTGCTTCGTCCTTATGACTAAACAGGACCCATTTTACACAACTGACAGCACTCACTAGAAATCAAAACATTTAATTTTCAATACGGTGTTGATCAAAGCATAACTGTTTACTAACCAGCCTATTTATGAAACACACTTATGTGCTCTTTAGCGTAGATTTCTTTCCTTTAGTCCTTCTTGGAGGTGCTCAGCTCTCTTTTAAAGGTTCTGCTATTTCTTAGGAGCATCAGCCAAGATATGGTGCATTTCTGCTAAACAGGTATAACATTAAGAACTGGCATTAAACATGCAAATACAGAAATGAGGGTAGGCACAGCTACATTCCCCAGTACATGCAATGTCACAGTGCCCCTGGCACTACAGCCTGTTCTGAAACACTCCCACCAGCCTTTCTGAGGCACCATTTGCACTTGCACACCCAGCAACTGTTAAGGAAGAAAAAGCTTTCTATGACCCTTTCTTGTCGCTTTCAAGAAGAAAGGACCCTGCTCATCAGAGGAAACACAGATGGACAATCCCACACAGCCCCTTTGAAATCAGGCAGAGCAGAGTGCAGGGCTGTGGCATGCTCTCCCAAAGAGCACAAAATCCTCCAAGATCTCTTTCTTAATTAGTACAAGTACCATAAGAGCAAATATTTTTATACAAACTCCTTCAGTATTACTTTAAAGATGCTTTTTTTCCTTCAGAAGTTTCTACTGCTTCTGATGCAGTATTCAAATGTATAAAATGTTCCCAGGAAGGCCTCTACAGAATTACCAAGTAACAGTGTATCTGATTGATTTTCAAATGCATTTAGAACATTACTGTAACCATGGTATTATACAATTAACTTGGTATTTACTTTTTCAGCTCTTTTGCAGTTGCACATTAACGCTCCATGCAAAGTGTCAGATAATACAAATCTCAAGATCAGCCACCTGAGGTTTTATTCAAGACAGACTTTTTCATGGGCTTCCACTTCTAATCTAAGTCATATCAAAAGGAATCAAAACACAAAATGAGAGGAAAATTCGAGCCAAATAAATACAATGACTTTTTAATAAAGAACGTATGAAGCATCAATATTGCAGCTGCCTAATAAATCTTCTACATTTTACTCTACAGGAAATCTTGATAGTTTTCATCTTAATACAGAACTGCAAATTATTTGATATTACGGATGTTAATAGCTTCTGTTTTTCTAGTTTTCTTTAAAAAATACAATTCTGAAGTGTTAGAATAACTAAGATTGACATGAATGGCAAACCCTGATCCTATTTTCAGTTTAAACAGTGTAACTCCTAAAGGCTGAGACCATAAAATTTATTTTCCCAATTAAGATGGTGGAATCCCTGTTTACCATTATCTGGAGAAACTCAAGAATTAAACATTCAGGTCCCACTGGAGGCTTCCTGTCATTAGATTGCTTGAAAGATTCCAACGTCTGTGTCTTGGTTCTTTTACTGACTACATTCATAGAATTTCTGTAAGTGTATCTTGTCCTGACCTTTTCAAGCAAGCCTTCAAATTTATCAGACAACCTGCTCTTCCAACAGAGGGGAATTACAAGAGAGACGTATTGGATAAACTTCCTGAGTGTCTTTTCCTCGATTTAAAAAGAACAAAAATAAGAAAGCCCATGTACAAAACCCATATAGAAAACCAAATCCAAGTGGTTTCCAAGCACACACCAACCTGCAACAAAATGGCAGTTTGATGCTGGCTTTTCATCAGGTTATTGATGGATTCAAAGAGTCTCCTCATTGATTCTTCAAATTCTGTTTGTTCTTTGCCTTCATATAATCTGTTGAGAGATGCATTAGGTCATCCTTTCAGAATCAGAAAGTTTCATCCTCCCAAATGTAACGGATTTAACATTAAATATATATTTCAGAAGTTGATCCAACATTATGTACATAGCTATTTCCCCAATGGGTTATAACTGCTATTCGCTGTATGGTGTAGGAATTCTTCAGTTTGAACACTACCTAACCACTTTCAATTGTTTAAAAAGCCTCTAAAGCATGACATCTCCCAGACTGGAGCTTATATAAGTCATTTTACTTTCAAAGTAACTTATATGCAAAAAAAATTGGGGTTTTTTTCCACCACTACAACCGAGCTACTCTAGGATATTTTTCACAAATTATGACTCTTTTTGTCTTCTGCTGCTATTGACACTTTTTCCAAGAGCTATTTTTACTGGCCCCATTAACCAGTATGCTTTTTGAAAAATGTCTCTATTTGACACTTCAAAGTTTAAAAGTGCATTTAAATTGAGCTCACTCCATTATTTCTCCATTCCCTGTCCTAAAGTTTGAATCCCTCAGATTATCTCTTCTGTATTGTTCATTCTGGCTCTTAGTACTAAACACTGCCTACATAAACAGTAAAAACACTGGTGACATGTGAAATTAGTTATGTGAAACAGCTGTCAAAAGTTAAAGAAAAACAAGCTAAGAAAAAAGCCAAGATGAGGAGAAAATCCTGAAATGTGAGTAGAATAATGTGAGCTAAGTGCTGCCTCTTCTGCTCTATCAGAAGTGAAAAATCTCTTTTTAAAGTTTTGTATTGCAGGGTCATTTAGTTTCCTTTTCAACTTGAAATGTAAGACTGCCTACAATAATAATAATTGCCCAATGAATTTAGAATTTCAGACCTCTAGTTAAGTAGGAGTAGATGTGTGAAGCTAATCACCTGAATATGCAGCACATTGCAATACCCTGCTTTAGGACAGATTGTCCAATGAACAATTTTAGCTGTGAGATAACATGAGGGATTAAAATGAGGACCAAAGTTCTCCCTGAAACAAACCCCTTCTGCCTTCTGACCTTCATCCAGACAAGAAATTTTCCATAATCCTCTACACAATGCTTCCTTCCCCAAAACTCTAATGTCCCCTTCTGCCATGACACCTATGATAAAAATAAAATATCAAATATAAAGCTACATTCTGTTCTCCTGAGCACAATCTCCTTCTTATACAGCTTTACAGCTTGTTTTCTTTTATCCATCTATAAATAGTGAGTTCCTAGAGACAATAATATTTCTAAGGTACCATCCATAGAAGCAAATACCTTCTGAATCTACTCCTACTCCAACCAAAACTCCATAATTCAGCAAGTAAACATAATTTTACACATGGATTTTTTTTTCTTTTTTCTTTTTCTTTTCTTTTTCCAAAAAAAAGGACCATGGGATAACAGAGAAAAATTGTATTAGAGCTCTCACTGAGCAAAAGACAGCTAGAACAGAACATCCTCTTGTTCAGGGGAATGCCCCCCACAAAGAACACCCAACCACTCACTCTCCCTCCAGGCCTGAGTCTGCCACTGCCTGGCCTCTGCCCCTGCATTCCTTCAGCCACAGAGCAAAGGGATTTCAGGACAAGCTGTAGGGGGACACCAGCTCAGGATAAATGGACAAAGGTGAAGCAGAAAAGAATTGAGGAAATGGGTCTGTGGTGTGTGGGGAGAGTACAGTTATCAGTGTGTCATTTTTCTCCTTCCACTTTTCATTTCCTTCATTCTTCCATCCTCCTTTTCCCCTAAACATTAATTCCATGTATAAATATGACACCTGCTCTGTTTGCCTGAGCTACACACAGCCAGTCCATTGAGTCTTCTATAAATTCCTTAACAGGAGATCCAAAACCCTAAACTCAGTTGGACCATGGTGACTGAAATGACACTGCTCCGTGCCCAGTCTGAGGGGCTGAACACCGTGTTCTCAAGGACAAGTCTCCAGCCTCCAGCCATCTGTTGTGACGTTTGGCCATCCACTGGTCTTAGGCCAAGCCACCTGACACAAAGAACAGTCATGCTTTGAAACCTGCTGCTCTTACTAAATACATCTCTGGAACTTACACTGAGAATCAGAAAGCAGATTTTTGAATATTCCCTCTCCAAAAAATATGTCAGCAATATCTGTATTTTAGAGCAGTTGACAGTTTTTATGTTTTATTTGTAAAAATAAAAACCATCTCTGTTCCAGAACCAACTTTTTCTACTTCTCAGGTCTCCTTCTATGTCTGATAATAGATAGCTAATTAAATTGCAATATCTGAGTACTTACTGCGAAAATAATGTCCTTGATCTAACAATAAACTTGAAAACATATTCCAGAGCTTTCAGAGTCCTTAGGATAGGTTCACATTGCTCCCCTCGGCTGGACGTATCCAAGTATGTCTTCAGAACACTCATTAATTTCCTGAAGTTAGAAAACATTTTTAAAAATAATTTGGTTTTATTATTATTTTTTAATTAACTTCTTTAACTTGTTTGGCAGCTGTAAATATATGTTCATGCTTAGTCAAGCACATACAACAAAACAGACTGCAGGTACTTCTGCATTTATGTTGCACAAATTCTGTCTGTATAAACAAATGAGGAGCAAATTCTTAGTTGCACAAGCAAGAGAGCCATCTGCAATCCCAAAAGGGCAGCATGACTTTATACAATCCTGGAAGCACCTTTACAGAAGTTTGTAATACACGTGCACAAGGTAACACAAAATATTACTTCTGCCTACCTGCACTGAGCAGTGATTAAACACCACCATGCTCTAATTAACTGCATGTAAATATTACAATATTCCAGTACACAGCAGTATCTGCTTAAATTATTTATTTTATTAAACTTCCTTACTCTGTATCTAAAAGCAACTTTTTGCTGAACGCACAGCTTGCTACAAGAGTGCAGAAGTTCATCTAAAACTAAGTCCCTCAATTTATAGTTACAGAATCATCTTAAATGATTAAATCAATACTAATAATGCAATCTTGATCTTAATGCAGCCATAAGAACTAAGGTAAGAGTGGTTGGGTTTTTTCCTACATCACTACAAAAATGGAGACCTACTGTCTCCTGGCCTAAACAAACGAAGCCAACAACCAACTCTCTGAGTAACTAATACACATCCCCAGTCTAACTCACATTTCAGGACAAAACGCTTTCAGCCTCTCAGCCTTCTGGGCATTACATCCATTGTGTGTTTTCATTTACTCCTTTTTAGAGCTTCTTTGAGTTGGAACAAAATTTACCCAAATTGTATGTAGGGGTAGTGCACGGTAAGCCATCTGAGAGCTCTCTGAAAGCCAAGAGAAAGGATGGCTAAACAGGAACTGAATAAATAGGTAACAGTTTGGCCAACCAACCACACCATAACATGGTTATAATATGTCTGGGACAGTGTCTTCTTCCTACTAGGAATTAGGCCACACATGTGTGTTTATTTTATAAATGATTCTGGAAACAGAGTAAATCTTCCATGATGTGCATTGAATCAATAATGCCAAGAAAACACACAATGTGGGGAACAAGCACAAACATTATTATTTTGCCTTTACCACATTGATTAAGTCATCAGAAACTCCCAGCCAGGTAAGTCTTAGAAATATTGTATGCAAATGAGCTGTCCTGAGAGGTCCTGTACCCTTCCCTCTCTTCTTTCACAGTAACATAAAGCATTAAATGACATGTGCTTATTACTTATGGAGTGAGAGAGGATTGAAGAAGAGCAGAGTTTGTGCTTGAAATTTCTGAGCCCACTGATGCTCACTTGAACTTTCCTGGACTGTGAGAAAGGGCTGATTTTGCACTGCTGCCTTTCAACTCTAGGAAATTCATGTTCCAGTGCACGATTTTTGTGACATTTCCTGTTGAGTTAGAACTGAGGCAAATTCAGCACGGGCACTAGAAAATATCCTCAACTATTTCAAACCTTCAGCTTGGGTCTTCCACGTACTATTCATATTCCAAATTAAAGTTCTGCTTCAATCTGCCACTCCATTAAGCTGACCGAATAAGATATCAGGTAGATTAAAAACCCACATCTATCCTGGTATAGCACATCCAGAGATCAGCACCAGCTGAAGATGTTACCTTCCTTCATCATTCCATCATTTTATCCTACCATCATCTGCAAAAACCTATTCTGAATAAAGAAGGAACCCAGGATTAAATCTGGTGTATAATACGTCTTCACAGTTTTTACTCTCTTCTATGACTCCACGCCTTCCCATCTGGGTGTTATAAGGAAGCTCCAAAAGTTGAAAACAAATAAATAAATTAAAAACTCACTACAAGTCCATCCACCATTGGTATGACCACGTAACAAATACTAAAACTCCATTTCACAGCAGAACACATAACAAATACCAAAATTCCAGTTCACTGCACTGAACTCCTCCTGACACAACATCAGACTAAAATGCATATGAAGACTTGACAGTTCCCAAACAATTCTTTTCCCCTTGAGTTCGTTTGATGTGAAAAAAAATACGTGGAAAGCTATTTAAATGGGTTAAGGACATCCTCAAGTCCTCACCTGAGGCATTTAACTTAAGGCGAGGGATATAAAGGGAGAGGCTTTACAGCAAAGCATCTTTTGATAAATTTGACAGGATACAGGTGAAGTGCTCAGACACAGCAAAATCCATGCAACAGAAAACAAATGCCAAAGCATCATTTAACCCCAAATAATTTGCTATTGGTTCATTAATTCCACTTATAATCAAATGTGTCTCAGAGGCAGATAAGCAAACAGCAGCATCAAAACAACAGTCACCATTAATTACATCAGAAAAGTCACGAGCAGCATTTACTTATTTTTATGTGATGGTGAAGGTTTAGCAAAAAAGAGAAATAAGAGAAAACAAACTTACTTGTATGCCAAGGTTGCACTAAAGTGCTGTTGGATATATGCTTCCAAAACAGTGTTAAAGTGCTGAAACTTCCGGTCTGCAATGAGCCCTATGATATAGATCTAAACAGACATGGACACAATTAGCCAGAGACACATTTCAAATTTAAATATTAACTTTCTAAAATATTTCTGGTAATTTACTATTTAAGTTTCTAAAGAAATTTAATTTTCAGTCAACGAGTATCCCTCTGTTCTATAGAGACTTTAAGATTAACTCTCTGAAATTAACAGCTTCATAGTTTGTTCAAAATTCTAAGGTTCTTTACTCTGACAAATAAAATCCTCGGTGCTGATTCTTACCAGTGCATCAAAGACAAGGATGTCATACTCATTACTGTGGGAATGTTCCATCATGATGTTAAACAGGGCATCCAATGTGTCCTGGAGAAACTACAGAACAACACGAAAGGACAAACTGATAACCAATTCAACGCAAAAACCTCATATGAAAGTTTTCTGATAATAGACTTGGTTTCCCTCGAGTTAGAATTTTACTTCCTTTATTGGAGCATCATTTAAATTCAGAAAACATTTCCAAGGATTTAGGCTCCAGTTGCTTTAATTTTAAGAACCTACATCCTCAGACACATGAGCAATCAATAATACATGCTTAGCTCAAAGCTTATGGAAAAGATAAAAATATTATATAAATGACAAAACTTGTTAAAACCGCGTTCCTTAGTGACACAGATTAGTGGTTGCTATTTTCACATATACATGATGATTAAAAATGCTCTGCCTACTTCTGTGGTCTGATTCAAATTCTGCTCTAAATCCAAGTACCTCAGTGACTTGGGACACAAATCTTTGGTTAAAAAAATCCATTCCTCCTTCTTCTTTCTTTTTTTTTTTTTTTAAATATTTATTCTTTCTCTCCAGAGACATCTATAGTTTACATTTAAAGACACAAAGGTAATAAAAGTATCTGCCATTTTCCAAAATAATAACAATTTTTTATTCTCATTATACTCATTAAATTAAGAAAGTGCTTTGTTGGGTAGATAACACTTCTTGGATTTAATATCAACACATAAATTAATATTAAGAACTGCAAAGAAAGCAGTAGGAATTGTTTGTGATACTTCAGGTAGACAAAAGGAAACAGATGAATAGAGATTGTGAAAAATATTTTATCCTTACTACCTTTGTCTCCTAGTAATAATCTTGCAAATCCCCCAGCCCAACAATAGCCAATACCAGAGATATTTGAGATCAAGAAGGAGAAGGAGAGCTGGCCAGCACTGTGAAGAATCCTGTCCAGATGTTTGCTTTCTTGCTCCCTCTAATGAAGAGCTTTCTCATGTCCTTTGCAAACTAACAAAGGCATTATGTATGAAGGTGCCTGAAGAATAACTAATACTAGAACAACTATTTAAAGATGTACCTTCACTACTTCCTCTCCATCCACAATCTTCAGCTTTTCCAGGTTCTCCTGAAGCAGCTCGGGCTTCATGCGCCACTTCAAGAGACCCAGCAAGCCCACTAATAGAAAATAAACGGACAGACATTAAGATTTAAAATGTGATTTATCAAGCTGTGCAAATGTCTTCTTTCTAAAACTCCCACCTGTTTAGAAGGTACCTACCATTCTGAGTTAGCTTGGTAGAACAAACAAGAGTTGAAATGTAAAATGCATCTCGAGAGCTGACTGAAAGCCCCCCGACAATACTTGAGCTCCTGACTAAGGTTCCCCCTTTGTTTTCCGTGTGCTGACGGGCAGAAGGCAATGCCAAATAAGCACTAGCATCCTCCATCTTTTTACTGTCCCCCTGAAAAACAACACACCATTCGTTACATATTTCACACCACTGGATTTAAAATTAGACTTATTTTGTGCTTTCTGGAGAAGTAAACAAAACTAAGGTGTAGGAAGGGACTATGAGGGGTGACACCATGGGCAGAGTCAAAGCAAGAGCTAATCTCATTAAAATGCCAGTAGGTGTGGAACACAGCAGACTACTGAGCATCACCTTGAAGACTGTACACAGGATATAGACAACATGATTATGGTGTCTGCACCCAGCTTAAAAGCAGAAAACAGAACTGAGTAAGGAAAGAATAGTAGCATTATTTTGGTATCGCCATTATAACTCTGTACCTGGACCTTGAACATAAAAGATCAGGGCATGGTAAGATTATATTTTAAATCAGACAATATGCTGCAGTAACTCAATGACATAGGATGTGTGCCTTTCAGTAGAATGATCAGTACAACACCAGAGAGCCAACAGATACTTCTCCCTCCTCTCTTTCATCAGCTTGTGTGCCACAATCCCACAGATTTCTGGGTCTCACCTTAGGATTCCCCAGACAGGAAAGCAGTTTCAGACAAAGGTAATAAAAATCATGCTCCTCACTGTTTAGAGAACACAGTTTTTCTTTAACAAAACCACTCCAGAAGATTTCCCTGATGAGTTTGAGCTGTCACTTAAAGCTACAACACTGTGACAGATACAACTCAATTGCAGACCTTTAGTCTACAAATGTGCATGAACATTTGGAGCTGCAAATGGAGCTGCAAAAAATTGCAGCTGGAAAGACATTTTAAAGTTTTGCAGTTTTATTTGGTTCAGTAACTGAAGATGTGCAGTTTCTACTTCCTATCAAACAAGAGGTAAGGTTAAAAACTGTCTATAAGAGACCTAGACAGACAAGAGGCAAAACCCTTATGCAGCACAACAGACAGCAGTACTAACATCCATGATTGTATCAGGCTTGCCAAATAATTACTTCCTAAATTTCTGGAAGCAAAAGAAACACTTGACTTCCTCTTTGTGGGACAAGTCAGACAGACAATGGGAAAAAGATGTGAAATTTTGATCCAAAAGTCTCTCAAAAAGATCCAATGTCTAAAGACAGTTTAAACTTAGCAGTTTTCAAATTACTTATTTTGAGAGGCCAGGTGTATGATTGCTTTAAACACTTACAGCTTACAATTACTGTTTTTAATACTGGAATAGGCAAGCATATGTCAGAAAATCTGTCTGTTTCTCACAACCATAAACTAGGTCAACTCCATTTAGCATTTCTCATCCATGCTGTCACTTCAGAAAAATATTACTGAGCAGAAGCAGAAATGAATTAGGTGGAATTTCATAGCCAACATTAACCACACAGTCCACAATTTTCCTTCTAGTCTCAATATTTATAAATGATAGTTTCAATGAAGGGAAGATAAATAACTATATGCTGCCATTAATCTCTTTTGGCTTGCCTGAGCAACTTGATTTAGTTGCGTGCATCTCACTTGACATTAATGGTACAGCAAATTTGTTTACTGAGAAGAGTGATGAGAAATAACTTAAGTTTCCTTTGTATTGGAAGTGATTTCTGGTTCTTAGTTCCTGCTAGACACCATTCTCCAAGAGGGGAAATAAAACAAAAGTCTTGAAACATCTGTTCCCTGCTTCCTTCACAGAGTCAAAGATGTTACCTATGCCCAGCCAGGCCTACCTAAAGCTATTCTACACAACCAAAACCAAATTGCTAAAAATTTGACTTTTGTACCTGAGGAAATACACAGCAGTTTAAAACAACCATTTCGCTAAGACGGCATTCCCGGATTATTCACGTGACAAAGATTCCAAATGGATCAAGCACTTCCCCACCTCCAGCAAGAGGAATGGTACCCACCCAGGTACAGAGCTGCAGCACAACTTTCTCTACACTACAGAAGGCCAAAAGCACAAATATCAGTAGAAAGAGAAATCATCTCTCACTGTGTTTAGATAACATCTTTATGTCATTAAAATGCAGAGCAATGTTTACTGACAATGGAACAGGTTACAACTTTTCATTCTGTTCAGATGAAAAACGCAGTATTATCTTTAATAGAATAATAAAATCAATCTAGCACTAAATAACAATGCAGTCAAAGGCAACAGTGTGAGAAAAGATGTCTTGTGAGAGAAAGAAAGAAAGAAAACTGAGCCCATACCTTTAGGACTAACAAATCATGGATACCATCTTGAAGAGTTGTTCCATCCTCCTTCATTAGTCTTATGTAGGCCATTGCAAAATTCTTTTCTCCCTTATCTTTAGCTGCAAAGCAAAAGATTTTGAGTCGACTGCCCATAAACTAATTAAAATTTACTGAAGTAAAAATCCCCTACTTACAGTCTTGAGTCGACCTGTGCCTGAACATGAAGCGCAGATGAATCCTCTGCATGTCTTCGATGGGGACTGCTACCTTTTGTAAAACCAGAAAATAATGAGGAGAGTTATGGGGGTGGTTTCACATGTAACGAGCTCCTATTTTAGAATAAACAAGCCCCACTTCAGCTGTTTCCATAATGCCTTTCACAGGCCATTTAAAACTGTTGAGCCTTATCACAATAGCCGAAGTGGTGGCTGATAAGCAACGATCTGTTAGATTTTGCTCAAAGTCTTGCACCAGCAAAGAAATGAAGCACAAAACCCAGTGAGTTAATGCACACAGGTGCTTGTAGGCTAGAAAATAAGCACAGTGCAGTCCTACTGCTCACCCTGTTAACCACAGAGAATTAAACATTACCTCTGCACTATGCAACTTCCACATTTCAGACACAGAAATTGACAACCAACTTATTAAATGTCAAGTGAAAAGGGTATGAAAATTCCGCCAAAACAAATTGCTGATATTTTTGTGATTAAATTTAGTGTAAAGTCTTGAGGAGAATCACAGGAACTTGCAAGTGCTTTATTCTTAAAGCAGCATACTTTAGGTCAAACATGCAACAAAAAAGGCCACTGTGTAAGGGAAAGCACAAATTTTCATATTATCAAGTTTATAGTTCTAGAAATTTAAGGACTTGCACACCTTTGTGTCCATTCACAACTTCCCTTTACAGATCTTACTTCACAACGCCTTAATATTAACTGTGCTTTTCAACAGGATCAACTGTTAGTGATCCTGTACACAAGGCTGAACTACAGAATAATTTTAAAAAGGAGCCAGTACAATAAGCAATAAACAGAATGGGTCAATGTTTTCAAAACAACAAGTAAGCTTCTGTTTGAAATCCCTCTTCCATTCCCTCCCTGTCCTGCAGCATCACAGATAACACACCTTAAAGTAATAATTGCAAGCTTGTCATACATGGCTATTTTGTCTTAAAAAAACCATGCAAGCTTGACACTGCTTTATAAGAACTGTTTCTGGCAGCTTCTGGGCTTTTTCCAATCACAGACATTAAAGCTTGATTAGATAATTATTAGTGCGTCTCTAAAGACACTCAAGACAGTTTTTTCTTTTTGAAATCAAAAGAGGGGGTGGGTGCTTTCATTTGGGTTTTGGTTTGGTCTTGTTTGTTTTTTAATTGAAGATCCTCATCTCCGTTGTTTCGCCACAATAGAACAAATGCAGTATTTCACTTTTGATGAGCCCTGTTAGGACATAAGGTTATCTAAGATGATCTCATTTGCTTTGCTGAACAAAACCTACACATCATTTTCTAGGCCAAATTTCAAGCCTCAGTGATCATGTATCTCTGATAGCTGATGTATGACTAAGACCCCATCCTTCAGCTGCAGTCAGGGACAAGATGTTTTTTGGAAGAAGCTGATGCTGTGCAACCTTTCTGTGTGAGGCAGTAAGAAGTGAAAAAAGCAAGTGGGAAGCATCCATACCTTCAGTGTCTCCATCCAACGTGGCTGTTTGACCTGGTAGTAAACAACTGATCTGTACTCGCTCACGGGCTTGTCTCCCGCTCCCAGGCAGATGGCATTCTGACAAAAGGAGGGAAGAAACAGTGCTTATTGCCTCATGGATTTGGGTAAATTTTTGAGCAACTTTGGGTAAATTAACTTGAGCAAAACCCAAAAAATCAGCAGAGAGCCTCCCCTTAGAGTCCCGACCCAGGAATTCCACCCCGGCTGTGGAACATGGCTTCCCCTCATAGGCTCCGCTTCCCACCCTCACAGCAGGTTTGAATTTGGGTATTGCATCATTCAGAATTAAATAATAACGACAGCATCAACAGAGGGGAAGCACTAACGTGAAGATACTGCATTTTCCAAGCCTCTGAACACAATGAAAATAAACATTTACCATAATCTATGGGTAGGGCCAGTGTAATTGCATTTTACAGCGGTCACACAGTGGGCTCTAAGAGATGTGTCAAGAACATACAATAGACTTGATTTCTCCATCTGATGAGTTTAAGTAACCAACATGGCATCTCAATTAGTTGAAGAAACACAAAGGAAAAAATAAAATTTAAATCTAGCTTCATTATTCTGTTTATTTCTCTGTTTACTTTTAAACATTTTCTTCCAGCAAAGTCTTAGAAGTGCTAGGCCGCACACCAGAGGTGACTTCCAAACTGGATGCTGTAGAGGTACCAACAATAAACAATTAGAATTTCCCATTCTTTAAAGACTATCAGAACTAGGACAGAGCCAAGTGAAAAATTTGATCAACTTCAAAACTTGTAGTTTTCAAGGAATTCAGTTTTCTTAGTGAGTCTGTGAAGACTTGGCCTGCATCTGTCTGGTCTGGCTGATTGATTGCAGCTGAGTTGAAAATGCAGAGCAAAAACTACTGCTGGACAGGGAGGCACCAAGATCTCCGGTACCCATCAGACATGAAACTAAAGTCCCTAAAGGAAGTAAACGTTAAATTCTCTACTGAAGGCACAGATTCAACTACTCCAATCTAGGCAATACCAACTGCTGCAAAGGTGCAATAACCCTGCTGAAAATCTGGTGAATCTTAAAAGACTGATTCAAACACCAGGATGCCCTGTGACCAGAAGGGTATGATGCTGATACCCAAAAATGATTTGTATGGTCTGGTCAGAGGGATTTAACTGCAGAAAGCAATGTCTCATCTGCCTGAGCAGAGATTTTTCAAGGTTTATGCACCTATTTGTTTGTCACCTCTGTGACATTCACTTGGAACAAAAGTCCTGTTCCTTGTCACAGTAAATCAAGGGCTAGTTCTGCAACTGGAACTAGTTTGATACCTAAACAGAACCAATCAGTTTCCTGTGTAGGGAACATATACCTGTTATGAGAAACATCAATATAAATTCATGGGTTTGAACGTCTATTGGTTTGGGATTTTTTTATAGGCTAAAAGGAAAAACCAGTAAACTTTTGTTAATACTTGCATTCAACAGCATTTCAATTAACTTCCCAAAATTGTTGCTTAAATATGTCTAAGCCACGTTACCCACAGAAACCAAGTGTGATATTTCAGCTCAAAGACAACACGACAAATTCACTTTCTCCTAGTATTTGCAGAAATGATGTGTCTGCAGAACTGAGCATACATAATATTGGAATGCAAGATTTAATGCATGGTAATAGGTTTATTTCTTTAAGGAATATTTTTGTTTATATGTATTTTAAGCATCTTAACTGTGATTAGACAGAATACAGAATAGAGTTAACTTCTGTGCATGAAAGTCATGGCCAGGTGCTGTCATAGGTACAGGTAGTGTTTTGTAATCAGGGCTACAGTTTGTTGTGTGCACCTTAAACATTATGTGGGATTAGAATTTTCTTTACTCAAGCTTTAAAATTACATTTTAGGTCAAGCAGTTACTTGCAGTTCATAAACAAGTCATGAACCACAGTGATTCAGTCCATCTTTATTTTATCTCAATAACGTCTTTGTGATTTCACCCTCACGATCCCAACACTATAAAGCTCAGAAAATGACAGGCCAAAAATCCCCCTGAATACCAAACTGGTGATAAACCCTGAGGAAAAGACAAAAGATCTTCAAAATGGGAATAGACAAGCAAAAAGACACTGTAAATATTTATATTGCATATGTAATTGTTGTCACTAATTTCATTATTTGCCGTGTACTTAATTCAAGTGACAATGACACAGACTTCCTGGCACAAATCAAGGGTTTGTTATGTAGCAGAAATGGTACTTCTAACATTTCAGTGTGCAAATTGCATTCCTATGGGAATTTCCTCCAGAAAAACCCTAGAGTAAGAATGCAGTAATTGTCAGAATCAGCATTTGTTCCTTGGCACAGCTAAAATAGGTCATTCAATGTTATTCCTCATTACATTTTTATGCAGGAATTTTATAGGGCTTTAATAGATAGATCACTTTAAAAATCAGAAAATTTATTTGTCACAGGATGACACAAGTAAGGGAATGGTGAGTTTTTGGATAGTGGCATTTTATAAAATGTGTAAGTTAACCCTTGCATCAAAAATGCAGCTCATGTTTCTATACCCCTCATGCAGAAAAAAAAAGAAAACTTACAGGCAACACTTTTCCTTCTTCATCACAGACACACATTATCACTTCCACATTTCTCTGGGTTGTTTTATTGTATTTATCAAAATCTCCATACAGCAATGTGATATATATGTCATTTCTTATATCTCCTAAAAGAGAGATGGAAAGGTTAAAAATCAGTTTAAATGCTGTGAGAGCATAGGATTAACTGCACTGCACACAAATACCTCACTGTTTGCCGTGAAACAGATAAAAAAGTACTATTTTCCATCTGAACTTAAATTTTCGGTTCTTTTTCTTTGCTAAGGCAAAACTACGATGTGAGAAGGAAATGGGAGCTCAGAGTGGCTCGAAGCAATTCCCGTCCTGCCCCGACACCTGCTGGTGAGGTGCCGGATGATCCCATGAGGAATCCTCCCCGAATACACAGCTCTCTTTCTGGAGCGAACTTCATGTTTTAATGTTCTCTTCTGAATGAAGTCGTATGACTTTTAAAAGGATCGAGATTTTATTTGAGATGGGGAGAGGTAGGTTTTAGTTATTTGTTTTCTTAAAACAAGCACAGCAGACTGTGAGTGATTTTGATTGGAAAATATTTTGTCATAAATACAAATGAAATCAAGATATTGCAAATTCATTTGTTTATTATTATTAAGGACAGCAATAACTTGCAATGAAAACAAGGTTAATTTAAAATTCAAGTGACATCCACCGTAATCTACTTACAGGACAAGTAAGTTATGTACGAGGAGATAGGTTTATCCCTCACTGTCTGGATTTTATTTTCCCTGTTTAAGTACTAGCAAGTACTTTCCAAGGATTTCACAATTTTATGTAAGCCTCTAATATTGGAACAAAACTTACCATGAGTGAATTCTAACGGGCCTCTGAGTTACCCATTACAGAAATAAGTAAGGCAGCAGCTGATGGTTATTAACATAGGGAATGAGAAGAAATCCCTTCCTATTAGAGAACAAAGCACCTCCTACCTGGCATGATTATTTCAGGGAATCCCAGCTTTCTAGCAACAACGGTGGTTCTGTCTACAAGGTGTGGGTAATCCTTCCTAGTCTGAATCACATCTCCAACCAGCATTTTCACAGTTACCCACAGACCTATTAAGTGCAAAAAAAAAGGAAAAAAAAGATTACATTTTTGGTAGGGGAAGAAAGAACCATCTGTCTTCAGATGATTGCCTCTTCTACCCACCAAAACAGGGATAAGAATTCACCTTTCCCACTTCCTGTAGATGAAAGTAAAAGCTCTATAATGCAAGACTGCCACTACTAATTTAAATAGCCCCTAAGATTCTGTAACAAACTCACGGTTCCTCAATTCCAGGTTTGAAGTTGACCCACCTCCATGGTAGTGCTACAGCTCCAATATAAAATGAAGTTTCACAAAAATACCGTGCTACTTAAAAGAAAATAATAAAAAATATACTTTACCTTGTCCACCACTGTCTCCTTTTGATGCAGTGATTTTGCTTAGGAGACTGTGTAAAAAGTCATTCTCTGCCACTACCCTGCAAGAGAAACAGCAATGTCTGCTCAGGAATTAAGTGCTAAATATATCAGACACCATCTAGAACATGAGGCAAACAGCCTCAAGTCTTTGCAGCATTGCTTTCTTGTGATACGTTTGGTATTTTTATTATCTCTCACTCAGGCTGCAGCCCACTCACATTCAGTTGTGTGCACACTGAAGTGACAAAGATTCAGTCAACCACCAAGAATGGTGTTTTGTGACAGTGACAATATGAACGCACTCACCAACACTCTGCTCCAGCTCAGTCCTCTTTTCCTGACAAACAGCCAGATGAATGAACTTGGAATTCTTATCAGATACTTTTGAATTTAGAAGCAAATTCTCCCATAGGAAACATGTTGGGTCAAATTGGAAACAAGTGAAAAAATGAACCAGTGTGTCATACCTGGGTCTTTCAGACTTTAATTTACCTTCACAGAACATAGCAGCAGTGCTATGTAGGATACACAGAGTTATTTCCAGTATTTCCACTGGTATCTCTGCATTTCATCTGTGAGCATCACATTTTCAGGCAGCTGCTCTGGCATTTCTTTTGAAGACAGTATATGATAATTCTATTACTTTTTAAAGGAAACACAATTCTTACTCAGATTTTTCTCGAATTGAAAGCAGATCCAAGCTCATAAAATAGTAGTTATCCTTCCTTTAAAGCTTACTGTTGAGTACATGTAACTATTTGACTTGGGTTTGTGAAATCAGACACGGTACCGGCGGTCTGAAGGAGCACATTCATGGAATTAAGCATTAATTTAATGTGCTGTGGTACCTCTGCAAGTCTTAAATGCCTTTTAAGGTCATACTTAAATAATTAGCACTATTACAAGACAAAATTGTTTAAGGAAAACGTTCTCATTATTTAACCATTTCACAGATTGTTACAGCCAAAGAGACAGATAAATAAATATTTTCTTTCATATAAAAAAAGATATCTATGACGTTCTTACGGATGAAAGGGAATGAAATGCTGCTTTTCTTCATCACTTTCAGATTTTCCTTTTATGATATCTGTAATATCCATGACTAGAAGAACAAAAGAAAAATCATCAGAACATATAAAAGAGTTTCAGAATAACTTCTCTTATCTATGAATGTTCTTGTGCCTCAAGGTAAATGTAGATTTTTCACCAGCAGCAGCGTGGCCTGTTGGGTTACACTATGTGATGATACAATGACAGGCCTGGTAGGCTGGAGAGAGAGAGCCTCTTTCCTGGAGCCGGAGGTGACCCTGGGACTGGATCCAGGTCTCCGGGGATGGGCAGAGAGGGGATCACAGCTTGTTGACAAAGCTGGGCCTGTGAGAAGTGATGAATGCAGTTTGTAACCTTATAGGGTATTATTTACATATTACCATAATAGGCAATGTCTCTGCTTTATCCCAGGTGATAGGGGAACACTGTGGTGAGAATCGTTCCTGTTTATATGATGTTATATCCTGTTCTATGGGGGTATTTAGGGAATTTTGAGCTAGGTAATAAATCACTTTGCACCGGAACATGTGTGCAGAGTCGATGCCCGTGTGTGAACACTGCAGTAGCCCAGCAGGGGTGGGTTCGTGGGGCAGAGCATTTAGTGCGGAGTCCACACTACAAGTATTCTGCTGTGAAGAGAGAGGGAGACTTTAGGCTTGTTTTAGTATAAACTTGTGAATACAGGTATTGGAGCTTTGGTGGTGATTTTGGGACACAATCACTGACTATTTCATCTGCAAGGGAATCTGTTATTAGACTGGTGCTGTGCTTTCACTCGCACAGCTTGGCACCATATGAATAATGAGGAAGTTAAATTCAAAAGCACATTTCTGACTTGAACTAAAACATCAATGTAGGTGCAGTTTTTACAGACTTACAAAGCACAGAAAACAATTTCTAGAACTGTTGTGTATTCTGACATGTCTTGGTAGAGATTTTAATAGTCCAGGGTACCCTGATAACCCCGATTCAGCCATAGCACAGGAGACACCAGGTACCTGCCACTCCAAAGGGCCGCCGGAGCCCTTGTGTGTATTTCTTTGAGTTACTGTCTCTCAGGTCCATCCTTCCCACTCGGACTATTTGGCAAACTAAATAAATTTTGTCTCTGCTAAGGTCTTTATTTCCAAGATCCTAAAATACAAGCAAAAAACAATTATAGTGTTACTTGGGGGAAAAAACAAGTTGTAAAGTTGAAACAGGGCCACCAGTAATAAATTGAACCTTTGCAATCAACAGGGAAAAAAGTAAACAAAAAATCCTCAAATCAACCAACCCCCCAAAAACTCAACAAATAAAAAACCTGAGCACATCAAAGGATGAAAAACCCGACAGTTTAAAGTTTGAAAAAAATATAAGGTAAGATAAAGAGAATAATAACAATCAAGAGACACAGCAGATAAAAACAAATAAATCAGGTCATCAAGAAATTCACGAGGCAGCAAACTGGCCTGAAGAAAGGTCACTGAAGCATTGTCATTGCCTTAAAGAACTTGGTGACTTGTCACCTTGCTCTGTTTCTGAGATTACCTCTGCTTCCTTCTCCATCTTGTTCAGCCTTTATACCGTCTGACAGTGACCACAGAGAAGAGACAATTTCACTTGCAAATACAAAGGGAAGTAAACTGGAAGACACTTACTGTGAACACCACTTTAAGGTTGTTGAGCATATCAATTTCCTTTGGAAAGCCTCGACTCCCCCATCTCACCAAGTAGTTCTCACTGTTTGGAAGACAAATCTCTCATTGTCAAGTGATTAAAAAATTCTCCCTTTACACACTACAAAAGTTGCATAACAAACAGTCTGTGGTGATGGTCTAAATCTAAGACCAGAATAAAAAGACGAAAAAAAATTATACAAGTATCAACATTAAGTTTTAAAAGAGTAACTTGAACGTAACACAAATGGGCACCTTTTTCTGAGGCAAGTTTACCATCATCATAGTCTGTTTGATGGGAATACTCAAGAGAATCTTAATCTATCCAGAAATGTATAAATTTAATTCTTTTTCCACTCTCTCCCCCTTGAGCACGTTACTCCAAGCACCACAATATTGCCCATCTAGAACAATCTCTTAAATCTGAAATGGGCTCAGGCTTTTCCAAACTTCTGAAATGTTCAGTCCAGGAATTACCTACAAAAATATTTGTAAACTTGGAAACCTTTAGCAGCAGCCAGCAACAAGATCTGTCCATGCTTCACTTTGCTTTTGGTTTTCTTCCTTTTATTTATATATTCTTTGCGTTGTTATGTTATTGTAGCACATTGGCAATTATTTTACTCCATTTTGACCTGTTCCATTTGCTCCCCTTCTGCAGTCAAAGGAGGAAACTTTACCTTATAATTGTTGATTTCTGTGGGTCATAGAGTGACATAAAGAGCTCTGCATCCTCTCCAATTCGGCACACAAAATTCCTCACGAAGACATACAGGCTGTGGGTGGGGGACGCAGACATTCGGGAGTACGATGCGTAATCTGGTTGATCCTTTGACTATTCAGGAGGAGGAAAATCAATTAATAGTAATCCATGAATTGAAATGGTGCTAATCTACAAGCAGTCTCACTTTCTAGTATATGTAGTAGTTAAAATTGAAAAAGAGCAGGGAGTTGGACTCAATAATTCTCATAATTCTCTTCCACCTTGAGCTCTTCTATGACCCCCATGCCTTAGGCCAGTCCTTCAGGCAGTAGGCAGTGATGTAAAGGGGGAAATATTCTCCCCACTCTTAAAGAGAACAGCAAGTATCACGATGGCAGCACAGAGACAAGCCTACAAGCCTGAAAGAATATATTTTTGAACAGAGTAAGCTGTAGCAGAAGGCCTGTGATCCACATCACAGTGGGGTTTCAGTGTGCGAGAAGCAATAGCAAAATGAAGTCTCTTTGAAGAGGAGACAAATAACATGCTGAGATCAGGACACAGCTGAGCAGGTTCACTGGCTCAAAAATAGGTTCCTGAATTCTACCTACCTCCCATTTTAACCACCAAGAAGCAGCTTCTCAACACCTCTAAACCCATTGTTTGTCTCTATTTTTAAATAAAGTCACCACAGTGTATTGCAGACTCCCAAGTTTCATTTTCCTTGTATTGTCAGTTAATTACAAGGTGTTTTCCAGTGATTTGTCATGGGTATTATTGAAGTGTCATGACAAACCAACTATTTTCTGTTAAGTGTTTTACTTGCTTTTTTACAGTTTACTTTCTCATAAATGGAGAAAAGAACCAAAGAGGCTTACAGATCCCTGCAGAGATTTAATATTGCAAAAGGTCAAGGAAGTGTAGTCACCTGCTTTGCATTTAAAAAGATTTAATTTATGCACTTGTCAGCTTTGTTTTGGCACATGAACTTCTGGTGTCGACGAGATTATGCTGAGTTCACCCTAGTTCCTCTTCAGTGAGCTTAAATTCTTCAACTTCATCAGACTAACCAGATAGCAGCAACACTTAGCAAACAACCAGTGCCAGGTCAGTCCTGGTTTGCAGCCTGACCTCCAAGGGTGTAACTATTCACTGTGCAATTCAGACTATTGAGTAGTCCATGGATGGAGTGAAGAGACGTATTTCCATATAGGAATTCAGAATGGATTTAGAACCAGCTTTAGACACAAGCTTTCAGCCCAGCCCACAGCCCAAATCCAGTGCACAAATGCAATTTGATTTGAGGCGTAGCCATATTCATAACACAAGGCTGTGGATCTACTCTTAAGTCAGAGAAAAAGGTTTCCACCAAATTTTATGATTCCATCCTTCAACCCTTAGACTAGTTTTTGTTTGGATTTTAGCAAAGGAAGCATAAAGTTTAGCCAGTCATTCCTACCATTTCCTCCTTAATTCGCTCTGTGATTTTATTAGTCGCTTCTTCATGTGCATGAAACAGGCTGATAACACTGGTTTTATCTGGATCCAAGATATTTCCATCTTCATCTCTAACTATCAGGTCTAGCTCAAGTATTCTGTGAAAATACAAAATACATAATGGTATGGTTATTTCCTTCTATATGAAGAAACCTTAGAAATGTAACAAACAAGGAAGCACTTAAAGATTTGAAGTTATATGTGCAACAGTATTTCACTGAAGAAAAATTTAACTACATACCATGATTCTTCTTTAAGCTGCTGTATGATTTTTAGGAATTTATAGTAATGTCACCAAAGCATTGAAATGCCTCTCACATAAAATAGATTCACCCTGTTCAATGACTTTCAGGAGTCTTCATTGCTTTTAGCTTTTAACACTCAACATTTGTAATCAAGATGTGTAGGGTCTTCCTGTTACCTTCTGCTTTTATGTTGCTCTCTCACCCTTTCAGTTCCAATACTTAACTCTGCTCTGTTCTGCCCTGTTCTCATACAAATTATGCCTTTTTTTCCTGCCACTCTTTTTTTTCCCCTCTCCCACAGTGACCCCCTCAGCCTCCATTGTAATTTCCCCTTTATTTCTTCTCCACAGTTTGGCAAGTTTCCTTCACACCACACAACTCAACCCCACCCCACCCTTTCAGGAGCTTACAAACACTATCCAGCTTGTGATCCAAATAATTTTAAACATCCCCTTCATCCCTACTCTTCCAAAGGAAGCACTTTACTGTCTCATAATACAGAAAGAATATGAGAGTGAGAAAACTAAAGTCTGAAAGCAAATTAATTTTAATCTTGTCTTAATCACAGCCAGGCTTCTTCGATTGGAGCACTTCAAGGTCAATTCTTGTTTTGAGTGAGCATTCAGCTCCACACAGTGCAGTAGGATATGTGTATTCCATAGCGGGCTCTGTATGAATACAACTTATTACAAATTTGCATCCAAATCACAGTGAACAAGTGAAGTGTTTCATAACACCTCGTGGTCATTTTGTACGTGTGGCCACAGGTAATTGCAGACTTTCAGCTGCACAGAGGCCTTCAGCCCACAACAACCACAGTCACTTAAAATAGCTAAACACTCTTTATAAGCAGATTCTAATGCCTGTAAAAATAATACTGTGAAGATTTTTTTACCAAGGTCTCACTCTCCCTCTCCTTATCGATGGTGGAACACCACTGACCTCACATAATCCCACAATTTTGCCAAAAAATACGTTGTGTTGCAGTGACTTTTTATTGGCAGGGAGAAGACAAGACATTTTGTCAAATAACTACTCTGTCCCTGGTAGTTTCACTTCTATTACCAGAACCAGAGCTCTGCCTGGAAATTCCCTAGAGAATTGGGTGTGGGTGTGGATGTGTTTGTTTGCAGACTTTGTACAGTTTTTTAGCACTGCTTTTGAGGGCCACTTACTGGACTTAGGCCATGTTTGTGAACAGATGGACAAGTTTTGGGCCCCAAGTACACTGGTGATACATGTACATAGAGGTCAGTTATCTGACCTCAAATCTTCCCAACTGACAAGCTCATGTATTTATAATTAAGAAATAAATTAATATTTTGAAAAAGCATTTTGCTATGAAAAGCCTCATCATGGTATCCACTAACAGCACAGGAGTAACAGAGAGAAGTCTGAAAAGGAAGATTCAGTATGAACCACTGTTTTGAATTCCAAATCTGTAAACATGAAAACTTTGTCATCGTCTCTTTAGAGCTGTGCTTTAAAATAATTCATGTTTTCCATGTTGGCCACTTACCTGTTACCATAGTCAATTTTGGATGTGACTTTCTGTTTGAGTTCTTTGAGCTCATCTTTTGGCAAAGTCCCGGACAGAAGCTGTGACCGCCACTCCATCAAGTCACACATCATGGACTGCACCTGCTGGAACCGGCCTTTCTTATTTGTCTAGGAGAGAAAAAAAACCTCAATAAGTTTCAGGCTTCGAGTTGAAGTGAAACTCTGGTCTTGACAACTAAAGGCTACATGTCATATCTAATGCTAAATGATAGCAGGAACAAGAAGTAGGCAAAATAATGATGTCTCATCCCACAAATTTTTAAGGACAGAATATCCCATGTGATCATAAAGACATGACATGAAATTTAAGCAGTTTTTATCAGGCTAGGAAATTATGGGTTTTTTCATTTTATTTGTCTTGTTTTAAAATTCTTTAAAAAATTCTCATCAAGAGAAAACATTCCAAAAACAATTAACTTCTGTATGAGATATTGATGGGAACAACAACGCTAGATTGTGGTATTAATACATTTAAGAGAAAAATTAGAGAATACACAGATGTCACTAAAGCAGTTCTACTGTCATCCATTGAAAGTAAAGAAGGGTTTTCATTGTTGACTTAATCAAGAAGACTAACAAGTGACATGTTTCAGAAAACTGCAGCATATTCAAGATCTCTTTGCCCCAAAAGAGATAAAAATCCAAGGGCTGGGATCCTGGAACAGTCAGGACAATTCTTTAAATTGCCATTTGTTGATAGCTACTTGCTCCCAGTAACCCTTGAACAACAACTTTTGTTCTAGCATTCCAAGAGCACCATGAATCTTTTTCAAATGCATCCCAGTTATCTTTTGTACTTCCATCTGGAAACTTTCCAACTGTACAAATCAAAATTATGAAAAAATTATCATGCACAGGATACTCAAAGTTGAAACAGGCATGAAATTACCCCGTTCCTCGGCAGTAAGTCAGCTTTCCCTTTACAGAACCACACAATCATCCAGGTTAGAAGAGACCTTCAGGATCATCCAGTCCAAAGCTGATGGCTGGATTAGATTTAAAGCCACTGAAGAAAACCTTACTAGTGAGAAAGCAATTTTTTAAATCCACCCAAACCCTGCCCTGAATGTAGGAAAAGACACTAATTTGAACAAGTGTGAATAAATAGGACCAACTATCAGGCAACAAACAGCAAGTAAAGTGTCCTACCACGTAGAGCTGTTTCCAAATGCTTCCCCATTCCCAGAGAGTAGTGGTAACTTCCTGGACTAAGGGAATCTCAGCAGGTATGACATTTTCTGTATGTCTAGGAAAGAGAAGGAAACTTATCACAAAGAGTGTCTGCATTTCATGGGTGTGTGTTATACTTACTGTGGGTGAGGTACATAAATGCCTTAAAACTCAGTAATGTAATAAAACAGATAAATTCAGTACCTTCTCTTTTCAGCAGTAGCTTCCTTGATGTGGATGAAGGATTTAGGAAATATTCCCTGATGAAGGAGAAAAAAATTATAAATCCACACTTATTCTCCAAAAACATTTAGGTAACAACCATGACTATGAACATAAACTGTAATGACAAACTTTAATACCCAAATCAACTGCTGGTTATTTAGTTTTCTGTCCAGACAGATGCATTTCTATTTGACAGAGAAATAATAGAAGTTTTGCTGTATCTCTGCAAATATAGAATGCATAGGCATCTTTCTTCATAAGAAACACCATTTTCCACTCCAGAAAACAGTTCCATTAAATGCAACTTAATAAAATACAATTTAAAGTCAGTAAAGAAGCATTTTGTCTGCACATCATCTCATACATTCCACTTTCCTGGACAAAAACACAATCTAATTTAGAGATCAGCTTGATTATCAAACCAAAGAAGAAACACTGATGTAGGATCATTGAATACTGATAAAAATATTTGCCACACATGAGGAAGGGAGACACTTAGTAAAGCCATAAACTCTCAGCCCTCCAAGGTTTGTGTGGCCCCACTGCAGCTGAAATTGAAGTCTCATTTTCTGCCCCCCAGGGCTATGCAGAGACGCCCAGCAAGATGCAGCCAAGGAAACACCAGATTCCATGACACTCTCAATGTCTATTTTAACTGACCTGTGTAGAAAACAAATGGCCACCAGACAAAAAGTTCTAATGTGACATGTCCTTGCTCCACAAAAGCTGAAATGTCTTAAGTCAAAGTTTATTCCTTTAGGATTAAAGAAATGTTTGACAATCACTCTGCCCATGACAATCCTCCCCTGAACTGGCAAATCTCACCTAGGTAATTAGCTAGATTCTTCCTGGATTCTTCTCCATTCAATAATTCACTTATGGAACTTTAAGTACCACAATAATTCAATAACAGATGTGCTACTTTACAAAGCCTTTCTCCAAATTAGATTGCGGCTTTTGTAACCATTTTCATTTAAGCACTGGATCTTAATCAAAACACAATCATGTCTTATCACTTCCACATTTTTTTCATTAAGATTAAGGTTCAAAAAAGTCTGTGAATAAGCAAAGTAAAAGAAGAAGGTCCCAGTAATGGTAAATTTAGTGATATCTTAGGACATGAAATTAATAATACTTCTTAAAGCATGTGATGCATGTTGATCTTGAAGCCCTTTAGCAATATTAGGAATTAATTAAGAATTAGTTAAAAGAAAGTGGTTAGTTCTGGTAAATATTTCAGTTTTAGGCTAAATTTTGATTGATTAAAATAATGTTATGTAGAATAAATGGTAATAACATTTTCAGTCAAAAGAAATGTCAAAGTAATTGAAACACAGTTGTAGTGTTTTAGTGCATTTGCGGTGCTGTTCCTTAGAAAATCTTCCACTAAGAGCAAGTTACAAACAAAAATGCTTTTCTTCTGGAAAAGTGCATTTGAAATTAAGAAGTAATTTTCTTGCTACTTAACTCAGGAGTCATCATGCCTAGGGTAAAAACTGTTCCTCTGTGGCTTTCCATTTTCAGGTTTGAGAATACTGACTTTTAAAAAAATTAGTATTATTTTTGTACATTACAGATATTTAAGAACTTAAGCCTCATGAAAGTTGTTTATACTGTTGGTAGCCCAAAGAATCCTTGGAAAAAGTACAGAAACGAACACATCTAGCAGCAAATGAACTCAAAATTCAATTCAAATGGTGTCTTCAACACCATTAACTTGAAGTCACAGTAATTTCTTCTTCATCGATCTCCTTTTCCCGGTCCTCACTTCTGTTCACCAACACTGTCCAGGATGAATGCTGATCATTTTATCCATCTTGAAAGGAAAGAGTGGACATAGCTGACTTGAGAGATCAGAACAGAGAGATCAGGGCTACCTAGGCAGAGATAGTCAAAAACCCACTTCATGGGCTGACCCCTTAGAAACAGTCTCACAGGAATGAACAGTGTGATCTTACCTCTGCTCCTTTGTATCTCACCAGGTAACCCCTGTACCAATCTAAAAGGAAGAAAGATCACTTGGTATGACAAAAAACCATGCATTATAAAGCACACAATAAAGTCATGGGGTTTATTTCACATAAAAAAATACCTAGCATAGTATTTTTAAAAATTAATAGTTACTTCAAACATACGCATTAAAGTGAATAGCAGGGATTATATTAAGCATGACTTGCATATTATCAAATATGATTGTATTGTCTGCTTTCAAGCCTTGCACAGTAAGTACAGGTAATTGTACATAGAATTTGACACCCCATGCTCACGTTAAAAAGGTAGGATAAGTTGTTTTTCAAAGTAATATGTGCGCATCCTTAATATCTATCTCAGTCACAATCACCCGTGGTCCTGGATTAGCCCATGAAGCTCTTCCTGTGTTCTAGGCCCAGAATTAATCCAAAAGAGCACATGGTTGTTACACACCCAGTTTCCTTCAATGTAATAAGACCAAGTCATTTTTCTGCTATGAGGAATTATAGCTTTTGGACTCAACCATAATAAGCAGCTTCTTGGTGTCAATTCAAGTTGGAATCTCAAGAAAACTCCGGGCTATTATTTGGCTTCTGCTCCATTTGTAACTAGAAAGCCCCTCAGAAAGACAGGAGTGCAGAATTGCAGTAGTGGAAAGCTAAAAATTAATTCAGGCTAAAAATTAATTTGTTCCACAGTTAAGTCTCAATAAACTACAAAAAACATAAAAAGCGGAGTTCAACCTTACTAAATTAGATGAGGTGCCACATCCACTGTGTGCACACCCCAGCATGAAAATCACCTGCATAGCAACAGTGTTTAACTCTGTTGAATACTATGTTTTTTTCATCCCATAGAAAGCATTTATGACTAAAAGCATGTATTTTTTAACTGTAATTTCATGAACAGATTAGATCTCTTTGCTATCACCCTTTGTCTCTCACCATATCTATCACAGGCACTGCCGCCATGCAAACAAAACATAAAATAATAAAAATAAATCCCAAACACCAAACAGTACAATGAGAAAGGTGATGCTAAAAGTCACAGAATGATTGCTGGCCTCAAAGAAAGACTCAGGACAGATTTCTTTTAGGTTTTTCTGCACTGGGATTCTTTTTTTCCCCCAGAGTTTTCTCAACAATAAAATACCATCTTACTCCTAAAATTGAATTATTTGCACATAGTCTCAATTTACAACCAAGTGTGTAAAATTGGTTTCATCCCCTTTGCTGTGACAGCACATATATGTTCTGTGCACAAATTTTGTGCATGCAAAATCGACTAAAACAGGACATAAAAGGAACACAGGAAGAATCCTGTCACCGTTGGTTACTCGCCAGCTGCAGCTGGCAGCATATTTTGAAGATACCTGATGAAATATGAACTTCTCTCGCACAATGAGAAGGATTCCACTTCTTCATTGACAAGCGTATTTCATAAAGCAAGGCATGACAGAGCATGTCAAGGGCAGGGGATTCAGAAAAGACTTTTAAACGAAAAACAACCCCATAAGATCAGCACTCAACTCACCAGGGTGGGCTGACAACAAATGTACCACAGGAATCAGAAGCCTGAAATGCTGTTTCTGCAACTAACAGGCAATACAGGGATGAGGAGGTTTCTGTTTTTTCTGTGTGTTTTGTTCTTAGCCAAAGTGTTTAGAATGGAGGCTTAAAGAATTGTGTAGACTTTACTTTTTCAGGAGAGGACACGAAACATTGTGACTGTTTACTGCTGAGTGACATCAATGTTTTCACTGACGCTTAAAGATATTGACTTAATCTTACAAACAGAAGAGAAATAATTATGGTTTTGTGCTCCGGTACATTGTAAATGTGGGTTTTTCAGGTGCTCCTCCCTCAAATCCTTTGTTGTTTCCGGACAAAACAACCTAGAGCTCTGTGTGGTGGAAAGGGCTGGGTTCAACCAGCTTCAGAGCCTTTGCAGCCTTGTGACCACAACAAACCAAGTGTCTCAACACTGAGCTGGCTCTGCCACTGTGTAATGCAGCAATTGGCCTCTCTTTAACACAATTACAGTTAATAAGATACAACAGCCACATGTTCTATCAGGAGAAGTATGTTGAAGAAGATAATTTCACAATATATTTTTCAAAGCTTTAAGCAATTTGTAATTTTTTTTAAAACTCTTGACCTGGTCAAGAGCATCAGAGCAAATTGAAAATAAATCATTCTTAGAGTGACGTTTGCAGATACCCAGCTGCTGGGTTAGTAATAATAACTCCACTCTCCTTGCTTTATACTAATGGAAACCTCAGTATCTCTGTCAGACTTGCAGAGAATCAGTGGGATTGTGAAGGTATTGACTGTCCATCATGCATGACTTGACTTGGACTTCTGCTGCTTAACATGTTCAATAAGTCAGATGGCTTTCAGAACTGTTTCTATCATGCTGACAATTCAGATTTCTTTAACTGGGTTTCCTCATTATACAACAGGATGAGGGTGCTGAGTATCTCCTAGCAACAAATATTTAGTTTAGAGGCAAAAAGTGTACTCCTTTAAGTCTTAAATCGAATTTAATGTAAATTCCATGAGGTACATCACAAGCTGGCACAAACTTCACAGACTCTACATTCACCTTGATGACTTCCTCATTTGGTAAAGGCTTCCCAAAAAACCACATGTACTGTAATATGTCTAATTTTGGCTCTTCAGAAAAGATTAGGTTCTTCCTCAAAATAGACCACCACCACCACCACTAAAAATAAGAGCATTAGACAGCTGCTGATGTAATAGAGGGAATTGCTGTGAGGTGAAAGGATTATGTTATTCACAAAGAAATGGGAACTGTGACTTACCTTCAAAGGACTCCAGGATATGGACCACATCGCCAATCTGTAGAGATAGGTGTTGTATCTTTGTGCCTTTGAAATTGTATATAGCTGGAAAATTAAAGGATGAAAACACTATTTTTCAATATGGCCACACACTACAGTTAAACTAAAAACCAGACATGGTTATTAAGGTTTGGATACTGGAATAAATGCATTAGACAAATAGAACTATAATTCTATCCAGAAGGTCCATTTGTCACCATTAAATAATCTCTTTTCTTGTGAGAATGGAAAGATGGTGAAAATGGCCAGTGCTGGAAACAAAAGCCAAACAAACCAACCCCACGGAAAAATCAGCAAGCACAGGGACACCAGCTGTTGATCAGCACTGCTCTGCACAGGATTTAGGAGCCCTGTTTAGATGCAGGTCTTTGATAAATACACAGTCATACTGCTGGGGAATAGTTTGTCTACTGGCCCAAAGGATTTAAGCACACAGTTACCGAAATTTATGGTTACTCTGGTATGAAAGGGCACAGAGATGCCTGTGAAAACTGAATTTACTGACTTCTTTCCTGGTTTAGATGCTTTAATTTAACATGAAACTGTGTTTCGTATGGAAACAGTACCAAGTTTCATAATTTTCTGTATTCTCTGTACGACTCTGAAAAGAACACAGGAGCAGTGGATTTTAAAAGTGTTCTAATCAGAAACTTATCTCCATGTGGTTAAGAAACAGCAACGTTTCAGAGAGAATTCAAGAAAATAAGCCTCTTCACCAGTTACGTTCCAGGGCTACAGGATGTGGGCTCCTATGGTAACCATGCCTCTGCAAATTTTTTTTTCTTCATGGGCTTGGTTACAAATTTCTACAACAGCATTACAGCAGAAGTGGTTATTGAAGCTACAATCACACAGGGAAACTGATTCAATACAAACAGCTGAAACCCCAATTAACCTGTGCAGGTGGGAACAGGCTGCTAAAGGTGACCCCAGGTGTGCAGGAGCTGTGTCTGTCAGCAGAGCTCTGCCCCAGCTCCTGGCTGTGTTCCCACCCAGGCACACACATCAACCAAACCTGAAGCAGTTTGGATGAGGGAAAGCTGATCAAAAAGCAGAGTCTACCTTCATCATCCTCCTGAATTCCTTCTGTTCCCCTCTCCAGGTTTCTAAAGCAGGATATTCCCCTTTGCTAGTGATGCCTTAGGTTTTAACTTTTATATTTTTCCAATCCTGCATTCCCAGTGTGTAACTCTGCAGTGTCCTGCAGCCTGGGAGCTGCTGCTCTCTCATGCTGAGACAGACAGAACAAAGCCTCTCCAGGCTGCTCTCCAAGGACACCCAGCCCGGCCTAGGCCCAAAATGTGTAACCCAGCATCTTGAGAAGGGGGGCAAGCTGAGGGGAAATTCCATCATTAGCTAAAGTTTAATTGGTGAAATTGGGTTGAGATGCAAATGGACCAAAGCTATAAAAGTGTGAAGAACTCGTGACTCGGGGTCCATCTTGGGTGTAGCCTTTGGCCTGCCCAGGGTGTGCCTCTGAAGGCCTTTCAAATAAATATCCACCTTTATTCCCTTCCTCCTGTCCAGTCTCTGTTTCTAGGTTGGCCTCTTTAGGCATCACTAGGCCAACATGTATAATGATACATTTTATTTAAACATTTTACTTATTTCACTTAAATCATTAAAGTCTCTAAATAAATTGCCTTCAGGAAAATGCCTAAAGTAGGAGTGTAGAGCTAAATAGATTCATGCTCTTCACTTCACAAGTATTCCATAAATTATGTTTCTTTTGCCATCATTATATTTGCTATATTTCTGAAACAGAAATAAGAAGGAATGTCAGATTGAAGAGGCTTACTGGACCAAGAATAAATTCTTTTTGTTGACATGAAGAGGTTCCTAGCAGTTCCTCCTCCTGAGTGGGGAGAGCAAGGCTTGAATCATTCAAAATATGGGGAGGAGTAAAAGAAGTATAACTTTGAAGTGAGGCTCTGCTGCCCCAATTCAGCCATTTATTCAAGAGAATCTTGAAAATACTTCCTTGGAACTGCCTCAGCCCAACACAAAATTGAGTTTACATAGTATAGCACATGTGTAATTCTATTCTGACTGGTCTCTTTTCCAGAAGTGGAGGATGGCAAACAACCTTGCAACATTATCATGGCATTTCAAGAGACATTTCGAGAGACATTTCGAGAGACATTTCGAGAGACATTTCCCTGGAGTATTTGGGAGGTGGGCGAATGTGTGTGCATTCTCAGTCTCTTATACTATTTTCCTGAAAAGTCCATGGAGATCAAGATTACTGTTGACCAGCAAATATTTTAGATTTCAAAATAGGTGCTGCTCTACTTAGTGGTAGCTGTCTCAAAATATAGATGCAAATTACTGAGTCATATATTTACATTGCATTTCGGTTTTGCTCTCTTTAAACTTCATTTAACAGCCCTGAACATATTGAAAAATGCAGTAACAAACTGGCAAAGGAAGTGGCTGTATCATCTTGGTTATTTCTAAATGAGTAAGTGGAAACTTAACAAGAGAGGTTTTACTGCAGAACTTGGATTGTTTGGTAGGACAAGTTTAAAAAACCCCTGTACAAAGTTTTAGGCTCTAGACCTAACCACACATTTTATGATAAGCCACCTCCCAAACTACCTTGCAAAAAAATGTAACAAATAACCCAACACGATCAGCTACATCCATAAGTCTTATCTACAGCACCAAACAGCTTAACCATCACATCTGCTACTGCTTTAATTATTAACCGTGAATGAAAATCTGACCATTATATCCAGTTATGTTTTCTGTCAGCTGTAAGTGATGTCATTTCCCTCACAAACGGGGACCCTCCTGTATTTGTGAGTGTGGCCTCAGAGTTCACCAGCCAAAAGGAGGGTTCCCTTTCCTCCACCCTCTTTTGAGATCCTCAGGGTTGTGTGTGCACAAACATATTTAAATAATTTTTCTCTTCAAAAACAGGATATGAAAACCCCATGTGGAATTCAAGTTTTTTGGTGGGATACTCACAACAGGTTGTTGGCTTTTTAAAAGATAAACTTTCCAGTGAGTAGAAATAAAAGCCCTTTCAAATCACTCTGAAGAACCTTCCTACTGCTCCTCTCCCTGGCATCCTGTATCCCAACCATAAATCCAAAGCGAGTCAGTATCCTTGAGGCACAGAAAGCGACCTGCTTGAAGACCCCAGCACTCACTCTAAATCCTAATAGCAATTACTGACCTCAGGAGCGACTGAAGTCATGGCAATAAGATTAGGGGGAGAGATTTGGGTGGCAGCTGCCTGCCCCAGCCCCAGGCTGAGGTGTTCCCAGCAGCAGTGTGTCTGCACACAGGTACTGCCAGATTCTCCCAGGATGGCACAGAGAATGCCCAGCAACTCCAATCTTGTGACAGTGTTCCTAAATAGGGACTTTACAGTTCACTGAGAACACAGTTGGAAAATTTTCCCCTGAACAAGCCAAAACTGTCTTTTTAGAGATCCCCTAAACTCTGTGGTAATTTTATAGCACACACATCACACACAACTCAGCAAACAAAGAAACAGCCCCGTGCAAACCCCTGAGATTCTCAGCTCCCTCAGGAGACGAGCTGAAGGCCGGCACACCACAGCACCGATATCGCTCAGAGAGCACATGGAAGATGCCAGGTCAGACTGCTGGCACAGCCAGCCTTCCAAACCGAACCCCACTCACGCCCAGGTGGGCTTTGAATTGTCCCTCAGGAAGATGGGAACACCCATCATATCCCTGAGATGTGCCCAAAGAATCCTTTCCTGTCCAGCCAAACAGAACGTGCTGCAAAGACTCGAGTGACTCTCAGCAGCTTCTGTGGGGTTTTGCTGTCACCCTCACACCCAGAGCTTGAGTGAAGACATCTATCAGTGTCCATCCCAGCAGGAAAAATTGAGGGCTGAAGAAAATCCCTGCTTCCATTTAACTCCTACTCATCTACTGCAGCCAGAGCTGTTGGATCTGATATGAACACTCCCCCCACCTAGACAAACACATGGGTACACTCTTGAATAGATGGGTGGCTGTGGAGACAGAAAACAATTAACCTTTCCTAATTTAAAGTACATGTCCTCCTCAACTTAGAAAATGGCCACCAGAAAAAAAACCTTCATAACGTGGACCTTGTTTGGGAACTTTCACACACAAAACAGTCTAGAGAGTCACAATAACCCAGATAACAGAACCCCTTCCTCAAAAAGTTACATTTCCCCAGTGTTAAAGCCCCATATTCTTGCAATTTACATGATAAGCCTATAAGCTACCACAAGATGGGAATGGTAAATGAGGAAAATCTCACAGCCTGCAACACTGAAGTAATTTATTAGCCTAATAATCTTGTCTGTCTTTGCTGCCTCTTTTCCTTCACGTGCAATCCATCCTACTCTTGAAAAAAACACAAGCATTACATTGTTTCATTTTGAGACTCACCTTTCTGTAACAAGCCACGTTTCAAGTTGTTTTCCTTGGCTACTTTTCCACTCTTATACAGAATTTGTAAAAAGGATTTCTTAAGGTATTACTGAACCAGCTCCTAATTTTCACTTTACCACAACAAAAAGACAATTTGGTATGATTTTGATGCAGTAACTCAGGATATGTTTCAAATATTCAAACAATTTCTAATTAATGGGCTCAGCAAGCACCCTGTTTTATTTTTAAAATACGCAGCTCCACTTTTATGAGTAGTAAAGTACTCATAAATGATCAATTCTTGGTGTTCAGTTACTATTTTCTTCTCATGAGAACGGGGTGAAATTATTCAGCAAGGAGACAGATAAACCCCAGGTGAAAATATTACATAGTCCTACCAGGATTTCTTGACTTCTGGAAAGAAACCTGTAAAAAATGTGTTCCAGTATTCCAAGTTAAGGATCTCCCCCAAAATCTCCCAGGGCAAGTGTGCCTTAACCACCACAACATGGACAGTTCTAGTGGACAAATCACAGGTCAGAGACTTGTCCTAAGCCTCTGGGGGGTTAGAAGCCGATTAAATTTATTGCAAATCATGCTCAGAGGGTAACTCTGCAGTTCTCAGGTAATGAGCTGTTATCTCAGAAAACAATTGAATACAGATTTCCTCACTTGCTTAACCTTGGGGCCAGATGGAGGTTTTAGCTGACCTGAGCTACTTATTTTCCTTCTTAGACACGATAAAGCCAGTATGGATTAAAAGAACCAGGAAGCTCTAACATACCAAACTAGTTATATAAGATACGGTCTCTGACTCTTTACCTTCTCATATAAAAATGTAGCACAGCCATTTTTCTTAGAACTCTTCATGAAGAAAAGCATATTTAGCTGTGACTTTTTCTTTTCATGAAAGACCATGGATAAAAATATTACTTCCCCAGCTTTGTCTTCATACCACTTCAGTTTGCCTTTTGCTGTTTCCCAAGCAGCTGGAACAGTCTGTTGGGCTCAGAGGGTGAATTTCATGGAGGAAACCTGCCCTGAACAAAGCTCTGCTCCCTTATGCCTCGATCTGTTCAGATTTCAGAGATGCAGAATAATTTCAGAGGACTTGAGCGGATGAAATCAGACAGGCCAGTGTCAGCCCTGTGCACTCAGGCTGAGCATGTGCATTTCTACACATCAAAAGTCACTCACTCCTCCCCATAATTTTGCTTCAAAAGGACAAACATTTATTTTCAGATTCAGCAGAACAGGAATAAATCAGATGCTTGAGTTTAGAATGCCAATATAATATTTCCCCAGTTTGTAACTTTGCTCAGGGTCTGAGCAAATGGCAAAGATTTTCCACCAGGAAACTGCCACCCAAAGACACCAGCCTGCCATGACTATTCCATCCTGTCCTGTCCATAGGAATAACACAAATTTATGCTGGGAATGCTGCAAGACTAAGAACAGGTTTCATGTGTAAAACCAGGAGTGTAGTTTCCAAGTACAAAGCTGAGTGTCTGCTACCTGGACTACTCCATTTAATTAGGTAAAACACAAAAGTGGGCACAACAGGTGCAATTCACCATAACCAAGGGATGGTGTGGTCTTCCACACCTACCCTGCAGTGTGCTCTGCTCATCCAAAGCATGATGGGCCCAATGTTCTCAAACTGAAACTCTGCTCGTCAGCAGAAACCAAAGGCATCAGGCACACTTCTAACAAGAGACTTGAAAATTCAATGTGAGGTTTGTAATCAGAGACTTAAACCCAAAGATTTTCAAAACCACAGAAGACAAAATAACCCTGTGTGGTCAAAAAGTTCCAGTGTGTATTATACCAAAAGCTCATCAACCTTCACAGAATTTATGACTCAGTAGACTCAGTTTGCCCATTTTTCTCATTTCCCTCAGACACAGGAGGCATGCTTACAACTGACCGCAAATTCAAAAACCTCTTTGTTTGTGACCATAGTTGTCAATACCTCTTTTCCAGGCCTCACTACTCCATGAGTTTCCTGTACTTGAAATGTAGCAATTACACTGTTTTCCTGCCAGCTTCTAAGAACATAAATAAATTTAATTTATGGGACAGGACAATCAGTGATGGTGGTACACGCTTGTTTGGGTTTGTTTGATTGTTTTAATTATACTGGGTGCAAGAGTCTCTCATTTTTCTCACCAATGTATACAATGAAAGAATACACTTGGTTTCAAAGATAAGGTAAAATAAGACAAACTGGGAGCAAACAGTTTGGATAAGAAAATGAACCTCTGGGTATAAGCTAAAGGTTGTTGAATTTGTACTCATCTGTTAAATTCAAGCAATCGTGCAAAAACAGAGGCTGAACGCTCTTACCATAAAGTCACATGTATGACCACTTACATGAGTGCTATTCTAATACTGTTGGGAAGTCCATTTGATTGTTGTTTATTTTGCTTTGTGACACACTAAACCACAGACACTGCTACAACTGTGATTTTTACATACAAATATAAAGAGCCTTATAACATGTTTGACAGAAAACCCTTCTTTAGCCCAGGAAATGGACTGACTTGGGGCCAGCACCATCACCACACTGCAGGACACAATGTGCCCAGTTCTCTTTTACACCGAACTCACTCTGTGCTCACAGGTGAGAGCAGAAGGGGAGCAAGCAGAGGGGAAAGGAAATACCAGGTCTGCAGTGTCAGCTCTTCCCAGTGATCTACTCTAGAGTAAATGATATTGTTTTGGACATGAAAATAAACATCGCTGGATTCACATTAGTTTTTGAAGCAACGTATTTCACAAGGTGGTTTTTACTATGTGAGGTTTGCTGAACCTTTCAAGTATCACAGAGACTACTACAAGTGCAAAAATTAGGTGCTTTCTAATATTTGTAACATTGAAACAGAAAATACTCACACCTTTTATTTTGAAATGTAAACTGCCACCACAACAGGCTACCTCCATTTTGCAATTCTGCCACTGCTGCACATGGTCGTTGAACAAGACATTATTTTCCTCTTACTAATTTCTTGATGTTACATTTTATTTCATGAAGCCAGTTGGGTTTTTAATGCACATCACAAAACACTATGGCCTACTTAAAATAAAAAATTTATTTTGGAAGTATTTAGAAGGTTAATAACTAAGTACTAGCATGCATCTTTCAAGTGCTTTAGCTTTGATTCCTACTTTTTTTAAGGCTTTTTTAAAACAGCAATTCAGTCCTTCATACAAGTTAACATCATTCATTTTAAGAAGATTACTTTCCTTCGAAAAAGTATGACTTATCAACGCAAATACAGATTTTTTCTGTAACACTGACCACAAGTGACAGTCTTGCAGAAGAAACTGTAGGATTCCCCTTCCCCTACATTTGTTCCCCATAACTTCTGGCTGCTGCACATTATACAACACATTATTTATTCAGGCTGCCTCTAACATACCAAGGTGGGAAAAGCTGCATTACTGTGAGAGTGGGAAGGCTGACTCTCATGTACTTCATGCCATTCTGTTTGAAAGACCAAAACTTCATACAAAGTTGATCCTTTCAATTAAGCCACCCCAGTAAAGTGGACGGTGTTAACTCATCCCACCAGGGAAATCACCTGCCCACATCCTGCGCAGAAGCTAGAAAGACAACGCTCAAATGGCAGCTCCCCAAGCTACTTACCCACACCACTCTTCTCTGTCTTGTGCCATCTTGCCATCACACATGAACCCGTGAGGCTCCGAAGGACGCCAACCCCAAGGAGCCCAAGGTTTAGGGGATGCAGAGCTGGAGGTGGGTGACGAGCACAGGCCCCGGAAGCGCCGTCGGTCCCCAGCTCTCGGACGAGCAGCAGGCGGAGGCAGCTGCGAGGGCTCTGTGAGACTTGCTGCCTCTCGGAGCTTCCTTCCTCTTTTCTCAACTCAAGACACTGTACCCTGGTGTCATGGGGGAGGGGAACCCCAGCCCAGGTTTTTCTCTTGCACCATGTCAGCTGTAAACACAGAAGCTTGAAAAAAGGACCAAAATCACGCCAGGACCGTGTGGCACCACCTCTGGACTTCAGGTCTATGTGAAGCCTGGCTGCAGTGAGAATCTCTGACCACAGGTTAGGTCAGTTCTGGACACCAGACCAACACCAGGCTTGAAAGATTGGACTTCAGAAGACACTACATCTTAAAAACTCCGCTCTTCTAACCTGTCCTTGAACACAGATTTGTGCTTTTCATGTCTCCTCTCCAAAGAGAAACAGAGTGAAGACAAAGCCACATTTCAAACCACACCCATTCTTTTTAATTTCTGTCATTTTATGTTTGGAGGAAGAACTAGGACACACTCTCTAGTCTCTAAACAAAGCAGTACTTTCTTGAAGACTTATTGTCAATACAAAACTGAGGAAAGCAACTTTTGGTATATTTGGTATATTGCTGTGTGAGCCAGCTTGGGTGAGGACATCTTGGATGTGCAAAGACCAAGGCAAGTTGTTTGGAACGTGGGTTAAGGACAATACACTGAATCGAAGGCAGTATGTCACCTTAAAGCACAAAGTCTGGGCTTTACTTATAGAGTTTAAAAAACCCCAAACAAAATACTTGCAAGGCTTACTGTTTGTTTGATCTTCTGCTTAGTACGACAAATTCAGGTGACAATCCTGTCCTCTGGATACTCCATTGCAGTTTAGCACTCACTATTTATCCAAACCATGTAACACTGCCATGCTCCATCCATCTCCTGATTTTTGGTAACTGTCTCCTCTGTTTTTGATAACACATGACATTTTATTTCTCGGTTTTAACTAGCAATCATGTGGAGCACAGACTGGCAGTCTCTGTCCCTGCATGTGGAATTCTGATATATATTTCTGGATGAAAATCACTTTAACCTTTACCACAGATTTGCTTGAACTGGTCTAATCTTAACCATACTACCTTAGAAAAGGCTTTAGCTCATTACTCTCCCCTAAAATAATATTGAAAGTCATCTTATGTTTACTAAAGTGGCCTAAATTCCCAGTAACTCCCATTATCTCCATTTACAGACAACAAGCTTCATCTAAAAGTTCTTAATCTTTTTTGTCCCTGGAAGATGCACTTTATATTGTTATTCTGTCAAAAACAGATCTTGAGGCTGAACAATGCCAGCTTTTAGTTTACTATGGGTTTTGAGTAGCAACTTCCTAACCAGTGATGATTACCTTCCTCACTCCTCCCAATCCCTGTTGCAACAAATCCTCCTTCCCATTCACTATTGGGCCTAGAGGTTGCCTTGCTTATATTTTCCTGTTCTGCCTTGCTCTTCCTTATTGTGTTTCCCTGTAAAACAGCCCCATGGAAAACTGTTCCTTTCTAGCACTCATTTACAAACCTGCTTCTCCAGGGAGGTCTAATACACCTAGTTACTACTGTCTTTTGAAAGTAAATTATCTAAAACACAGAAATTTCACCTGCAGACTGGGATCCAATTTGCAACTTTTCTGATGCCCTGATGTGATTCTGCAGAGCACAGCACAAACACAGGGACTGGGCTCTGGCCAGAGCTCACATCCCCTCTGGTACCCTCTGGACTCACCCCAAAAGCCGACTTGAGGGCCAAAAGTCCCACAGGAATTGCTGCCTCCTGCTGCCATCCTCTTCCCCACAGCAGCTCCCAGCATTGCACAGCTGCTGGAACTTCCTCCTGGCAGACTTTCATGATGATGCTTTTGCAACTCCTCAGCTACTGGAACCCACTGCCACTTCATCTCACTCAGCTCCCACCTTGTCTGTGTCCGAAAAATTCCTGCCTGTAACTCCTAATGAATGGATTGGGGAACAAAATCCTTTCTTAGTTGCAAGAGGAGAGTGCACTCAGAGCAAAGCACACACAGTAACCCTAAAATCCTGTTTTTACAGCAGAGAACAAACCCCAACACAGGTCTAAAGAATTAAGGTAGGTAATAGTTACACGCTTTGTCTGTGGAGGTTTTTATTCCAAGTTGGTTTATTTGTGCAATCACTTCCACATTGATATTCCACAGAAAACAGAGGACAGATTCATCACCCTCACATACCTCACCATTCCTTCCGTAAGTCTTTCTCGAGACAGAAGGCCTTTTAAGCAAAATAGAAAACTCCTTGCTTCTCTAAGAGATGAAACTCTTTATGCAGGAAGCTCACACAAAACACCTTTTGGGGGCTGGGGACAGGCAGAAGGGAGACAATTCTTGCTTCCTTCCATATCGCTATCAGTTCCAGAAAACAAGACCTTCTAGGATGCTGAGTAGCTAATTACCCATTTTTAGCTATGCTAATTGCGCTTATAAAGAATTTGAGCAGAAGGCAGAAGTTGCATTTAACTGTCTCTAAATTCTACTCTGTGCCAAGATCTGAGCACAGTTGCAGAAAAGCAACTGAGACAAAACAGAACCAAACAAGGACATACAGCAAGTGGTCTCATGCACAGCACCTCAGGTGTGTTACAGCAAACCCAAAGCCTGAACCCCAGACACGTTCCCCCACCTGCACTCCTGCAAGAGAATGTGTAAACACAAATATATTGCATAAGATGGTAAAGGTTACACACTCCAAGTGAACTCCAGCAGCAGAGACTGTAAAGCAGATCCTGGGGGTAATTAGATAACCGTAAGCAGTTTCATTCATTTGTTGAAACGACATCCCAGTTTTGTTTGTAGCATAAATTAACAACTTATTCAATTATTAGAAATGCCATATGCCCAGTAGCTCAACATATAGTTATCTATAACACAAATCAACGATTAACATAACATATAATTAACTGTTTAGTAGACAATCTACAGCTCAGTACTGTCATTTAAAGTACATTCTCCAATGTCAACTTACCAAAGGTTTTCCTCTAAGTAGGACAATCAAGTACCTCGGTTGTTTTATGCTATTTGTGTCTCAGAGTAGTGACAGTAAACAAATGTAACTTTCATCATTTGCATAAAAAAGGATTTTTCCTAACATTTTGTAGCCTGAAAACCAGGATTTCTTCAAGATAGCATCATTTAAGTTCACATGTCAGTCAAGAAGAGCAAGAGCTATTTCATGGCTATACATTTGCTGTCAGTAAAACACCTTAGTAGAAGTTAAGAAGATATTCTCAGTTTGTGTAACTTCATTAATAAGAAACTGAAAAATGCAGCTACACAGCAAATTTCTTACATCAATAAAGTGACAATTTGTTTCTATGACACACAGATTTCTGAGCACTTTGCACACCAGGAGAAGCAGCCGGCTGTGCCTGAACTGAACTGTGCAGAAATGGTCTGATAACGAGATGGAGGAGACGTGGCCATTTAAGGTGACTTTCCCACCTCTTTAGTCACTTCTGCCCTGACCAGAATTCAGTTTTTGTTGAGATAAGTGACTGATGAGCTAAAGCCACCCACAAGCACAGTCAGAGTTAACAAAATCCCAGGCATCACTTCAGACCTGGCAGAAGTGTAAACAAACCAGTGGGTTGCAAGATTGCTCCCCAACATATATTTTTCCATGCTGGATTTAAGGTGAAAGTTCTTTAGGACTTCTTTTAACCACTGAGTCTTTTATTTAGAAACTGGCTAATCCATTCACCAGAGGGAACTTAAACTGTAGTATCATGACTCAAATTAAGTAATCCAACTTCCATACAAATGCTCCAAAACTTTAATGGAAGTAGCTTAAAAGCTCTCCCCAGAATTATTCTGCACGAACTTCAGAAAATTACAGAACTGTCTCCTAAAAACATGACACACAGCATCTGCATTACACTTTCTTACCATTTATTGAGAGGTGCTTTTTTTTTTAACAAAAAGTTCTACAAAAGACATCACCTTCATTTAAAAAAATGGCTACATGTTTCTTCTCAAATACAATACAGGCCACATTTCATCAAGAAAGAAATAAACCTTTATTTTAATTAACAGTACAAATACAGGAATCTGTAGAGTTTTAAACACTGACCAGTGAAACACACTAAATTGTTCACATGCACTTTTGCAATTAGGTCAGCCTGAAAGTTGAAAAGTTACACATTAGGAGGAAAAATATTAAGAATTCTGAATCTGGGAACTGGAAGAAATTAGGAGCACATCACTTAGCTGGGTTCTCCACCAACCCTGTCCTATAACAAAACCTCTGTTAGCCAGAACTTCTCCTCCACAACAGCCCCGTGCTTCAAACAAAGAGCAATTAATGTGCTTAGAGACTTTGCCAAGAGCAGGCCACACCTCAGGTCAAGTGCCAGGGAACACAACAGGTGCCCTCTGGGAAGTCATCAAAAGTGCAGACTTCCTTCAAAACCCTTCAAACACCGAGCAGATCAAAACTGATGGGGGACAGAAGTTCACTCAGCAGCTCCTGCTGAAGCAGGACTCCAAACTGTCCAGGTTCCTTGCAGAAGTGTTTTATTGCTGAGCACACTGTGTTTCACCACTTGCCTTGGAAGATACATACAATGTTGAATGTTTTCTCTTCTGTGTTTTCTTCTCTGTTGAGATTTTATTTTCTCTCTTATCTTCTTCTGTGGTTTCAAATCTGGATTCAGCTGTTAACCTACAGGCAAAGCAACCATTCTAAATACATATTTAGTTAATAGAAACCAGGACTAAAATAAGAATTTTAGGCAAAATCAACAAGCCAACTGGCATATAAGACCATCCATATACAAAGACAGAGCAAGCAGGGTTTAAGAAGATGAGACTAAACCAAAGCATTTTTGTATGTCCTAATCACATTTCATCACTTAAAGCCTCCCCCACACACCTTATCTGCTGAAATGTTTGGTAGGAAAGGTTAGTGAATATGTGAAGTGGCTGAGATCAGCCTTCAGAAACACCAGTGACTGTGTCATGCACAGAAAGGAGATCCAGTCCCCTAAAGCACAACTCCAAGTGAAGTCGGAGCAACATCATACAAATAGGATGAGATCAAGCTTCTTGCTTCTACACCACCAAAAAAAGATTACCCTTAAAACAATATGCTCGTTTCAGCCTAGTTCTACACTACTACTGCCTTTAGCTCAGTGCTTGAATATCTTAAGTTGGGGGAAGATTTATTTTCAGGCTCTAAATTACATCATTTGTCCACTGACAGGTTTTAATTCTGCTATGAATGTAAATGGGGATAAAACTGTCTCATTGTTGTTAAAAAGATTATTCTGAAATCAAAACATCAGATTGTGCTCAGATTCCTAAATCTTGTTTTTGACTTAATAAATGTGCAAACATGCCATTAGAACAACTGATGAATAATGATTTTTTTTACCCAGCCAAATCACCCACAGCCCATTGTCTGTTACACATGACTATTTTCACAAAGAAAGAAATTATGGAAAATGAGCTTCCAAATTAAGCATCACTTTACATAGCAACATAAACTCTACACTCGTTTATCAGCACACACATTAAAGCAATTCTCTGGTGACCCTGTGGCTTTTTAGTGGTCTCAGGAGCCCTCAGTGAGCAACCCACACCGTGGACAGCTGCTTTCAGTGATGTTCTTCCAAACACAAATAGCTGCTACTCAGTTGTTAGAGACTTATTTGCAATACAGAGAGGTGCAGCTGAACATGAGGACTATGAAAGGAGCTGTAACAAAAAGGTTTGGGGCAATTTAGCTGCAGCTTCAAACTGCTATCAAACTACTGTGCACTGCAGGCCATGTGCATGTCATTCCCCACAAGCACTGTCTCAACAGGCTAAAGAAACACAGGCTCTGCCGTGCATCTCCTCTACATCAGGGTTTGCTCCACCGTGTGCTTTGCATTAAATCCACACCTGGAACTCTGAGGCTGAGCACCTTCTGCCCGTGGTCACCTTTCCCATGTGGCTACAGCTAGAAGGAATTATTCCAGGAAGAAAAAACTGTGTTCTCAGCAGCCATATGTGGTTTGCACTCCCCCAGCAGCTGCAGTCAGGGATGGAGAGCTGTCCATGAACCTGTTCCTGTGGCAGATTCCCTTCTTTTGTCCCTCTGCTCTTCTGCCTTAAACAGCCTCTGTCCAAGGCCACCAGAAACACTCCTTTAGTGGCCAAAACTGCCAACAAAAACTCCCTATAAACATGTGGAAAGAACTCAAACAAACCAAAAGACCAAATAAAACCCACATTCACTTAAATTACATCCCAAAGTGGCACAACTGGATTTATACAAAATATTGCCCTTTTACAGTATTAAATAATTCTGTTAGCATATAATGTAATAACTCTGGCAATCAAATTCACCCTGTGCCTCTCTGTGAGGATATAGAAGCCAGGACTGAGGGAAGGAAGCTGAGCCTGGGAAGAAGGGTCGGGGCAGTTTTCTCTTTCTCACTACCTCACTGTCTTTAACTGGAGGAGTTAATCTTCCCCAAGTCTGGTTTGTCCGTGACCAACTGACCTCTGCCACCTTTACCCACAAGCTTTTTCCACCTTGTGCTCTCATCTGTCCTATGGAAGAGAGGGAGAAGCAGCTGATGTGCAGCTGGCAGGAGGCTGAGGTTCACCCCCACAGCCCTCAGAGAGCATCCCTTAGAGCACTGTGCTGGTTCATCGGGTGTCAGCACAGAAAAGGGATCAGAAAGGACAGTGGTTAAACACTTCCACTTTAAGCAAATGCTTGTGAAACTGTGACATGATTCTATCAAGCTTAGACTGTATAGACTCCAAAACTGAGATATAATTGGGGCTCCTTCTACCTGTTCAAGGAAGATGAACTTGTCTCATCAGGTGGAGCTTTACTTCCCATGGCTGAGGGCCATGCCTAAAACCCCAAAGAGTATTATTAGTTATCCACATCTTCTGCTGGGCCAAATGGCCACAGGCGATTGGACAAAGCCCAAGAGAAGTACATTTGGTGTATGTAATCCAACTAAAAAATTTAAGGGAGCAAATAAGCTCTTAGGCACCCAAGCTCTTCAATCAAACTCAAGCAAACAACCACAAATCTAAATGCGAAATAAACTGTGCAGCAAGGGCTAGAATTTGCTGTTTCAGAAGGGAAGAAAAGCATTTCAATAGAGAAATGTATCTTTTTATTGACCAGTTACTTGGCCAAACAAAAGATATCACTGCACATAACCTTTGCATTGCCAGAATTTCAGTAGCCATTGAATTTCAATCCATTCAATCACCACTTGAATATTTAAATCTGTAGTCTCAACACTCTCATACCATAACCTAATCAGTACCAGCACCTAATGAGCTGCTGCAATGCTGGCTGCAGAGCTCTGGAAGGACACAGATGTGCCCTGCACACACAGCTGTTGGCTGAGATTATCCAGCTGTACCTGGTTAAATCACCTCAGCAAGAAAGTCTCTTCACACAAGGGAGTTTGTCACCTCCACAAGCACACAGAGATCACTTCTGACCACTTCCTCATCGCCTCCTGGCCTGAGATGACAGATTCCAAACACCACTTTCTAGAAATGAAGTTTGCAGCCCTTTCACAGCTACGGTGGCTCTTTTCTCCCACAATTCATGGGCCAATGTCAGAGCTCCATTAATTACAGCACAAAAACTATTCCAGGCACAAAACCACCCCCCAGGGACCACAACAGCCTTTTCACCTGGAGCATCACATTTTAGTTAACACAAGGTGAAACACTGACAGTTATCCACCATTATTTTTTCCTCCCACCAACTCTCCATTTTCGGGTCCACACTCCTGATCAATTTGCCAATATTTTTTTGTGCCCAGAGTTCAGCCACATCCATCACAGAACAGTCCACAGATTCTCTCAGTGGTTAGAAATCCAACTTTTTAAATACTCAGACTTTAACATGACTTCCTATTTCATAACACATCATAGCAGATCAGGGCTAAGTAAATCCTCAGTATTACCTTAACATCATGACTTGGGGTTTCAGTAGTTCATTAACACGATCAGAAACAAACAGAACTTTCTGCCTGGATTTGCCTTTTACAGGCTCATATCATCACTGAAAAAAGCTTAACAGCTTGTATGGAGTTCTGTGGCAACTTAATTGTGTTGGTGGTTTTTATTTTCCAAATATTTTTCATGTTTTGTTCCTTATTTGAAACAACAGCAATGGGTACAAGATTAGAAACCTCGCTCTGAACCGTGGTTTCATCTTCCTCTTTTTCTTCGCTCTCTGCTTTCCAGCATCAACTCCATAAATAATTTCCACTCCTCACCCCCTCCACAGTAGGTTCCCCCTTCAGTTCACATAAACTATTTCCAACAGCTTCCTGTTAGCACACATTATATCTTCTTTTCCAAAAGCAATATGAAGAAGTAAGTTAAACTTTTCATAACAGGTTCCACTCTGCCTGTTCCTTTACGTGTAGAGGACATTGTCAAAACACAGTACTATCACTGAATTATCCCGATCTTGCCCCTCCACTTTCACCCACGTCTGACCTTTCTGATCTTCCCTCCTCCCCAGCAGTCCCTGCACATTTTAACACGGCTGCTAAAACTGCTGTTTCTGCCATATCCTCTCTACAGTTTAAGAAGACTGCAGTGTTTGGCTACTTTAAGTCTGTTAACTACGTCCATGCAGCCTTGAGTAACTGATCTAAGAGCCACAGCATCAATCCAATTACTCCTGAATGCCATTAACTTTGGCTATTTCTTCTAGCAGATATTAGCAAGTTGCAAGCTCAAAACATCTAGACTAGCCTAGACTTTTTTCTACCCCCAAACACTCAAAGACGTGTTTACAAAGATTATGAACAGAATACAAAAAGCATTAGTCGAAAAAGTAGAAAATCAAAGTCAGTGTTCTTTTTACCAGGATAAAAAAAAGCTGGAGATAATGACTGTTCTCTAGCAAAAAGTAACTTCAAGTCTCAGTTCAGGGGAAAAATTTCATCTTAATTTATCAGTTGTGTTTCCAGCTATCGTGCATCCAGATCATGCATTTCATTTGTCTGACAACACAGCTAATTAATTCTCCATTATCTCGTACAATGAAAGTTGACACAATTCAGGTTAAGAATTACTTAGATAATTTTTACGCTTTTAGCTAAATCTGGAAGTTGCTGGGGTCTGAAATCAGGTATAAAAGTGGAGCATGGTTCCAGCTGCCTTTATTACCTTGAGCGGTAACACAGGTGTGTGGCAGTTTTAAAGGGACCAAGAACACAAAGTTTCTGATGCTGGAGCAAACCAAGGGAGCTGTCATGCTACCTGCACACCTTAAATGTCTTCAAGCAATGGGAAAGTTATTTCTGAGACTGTTTCAAGAGTCTTTTTTATTAGTCAGCATTTTAGTCCTTCTAAAAGGTAGTGAGAGGTTGAGCGTGGGCAGCCGGAGCTGAGGAATGACACTGCATGCAACACTGAGGAAATAGATAAGGAAGTGGAGAGCACAGTTCATGCAGCGAAAGAAAAGAGATGCAGGTCTGTGCTGACTGCCTTGAGCAGAGACAGAAGCTGACACTGACCTGGGGGCAGCTGCAGCCAAGGAATTGTTTCCACTTCTGCTATTCGAAGTAAAGGCAACGTGATTCTCATCTTGAATTTTAACTCTTTTCCTTTCTCTTTCAGGTTCAACGAGGTTTCGTATTGCCTGGAGAGCTGTATTTAGTGGGGATGCTTGGAAATGGAAAGGCTGCTTTTTTGGAGAAGCATCTCTTTGCTCCAAGTTCTCAGAAGTCACCTTTTTCCCTTCCTTATTTGGCAATTGAGTGAGAGCACTTTCTTTCACTGCAGCATTTTTGCTGTCAAAGTATTCACAAGTAGAGTTGACAGGAATTTTTTCCCTCTTCTTTTTACTTTTAGGACCTTTAAGTAATTCTAAGGAAAAAAAGGAATATACTTTTTGTACAAAAGAGAAGCTGGAGATTACTTGTCCCCCAACATGTTCATAATAAAAGCAAGAACATTTGACACGACTAAAGAGCTTGGAATAATTCTCAATAGACAATTTATATCCCTTAAAGAACATCTCTTCGTATAATTTAATAATCCAAACAGAAGTTACTTTGAAAAAGAGACAACATTTTTCTCCTCATCCACTCTGTCTTTTCACCAAGTCTTTAAATTAAATGCCCTGAACAGCTGAGGTAAGCTTCCACAAGTAACATTTTCAAGTTAAATCCTCTGGGTATAGAAAAAACCAACTTACTTACCCGGTTCCCCATTCATGGAATCCCAGAATGGTTTGGGCTGGAAGGGACCTTAAAGCACATCTTGTTCCCACCCCCCTGCCACGGGCAGGGACACCTTCCACTGTCCCAGGCTGCTCCAAGCCCTGTCCAGCCTGACCTTGGACAGGGATGGGGCAGCCACAGCTTCCCCAGGCAACCTGTGCCAGGGCCTCACCACCCTCCTAAGTTTTGTCCTAAAAACTCACCTAAACCTGCTCTCTCTCAGTTTGAACAGAATCATCTTCCTCCACAGCCTACAGCTGCCTTGCTTTGCACACACTCAGCTATCAGCTGTTTGTCAGGTGATAAACTCTGTAGTCAAAACTTAATCCATATTAATTTGAGCTACTAAACAGTTTTGCTCTCAGTGCTTTGCACCTTATTACAAAGCTCCTATCAGCTACCTACACCAAGAGAGCTGAAGCTTCTCATCACCACAAAGACACTGCTGCTTTTATGGGAAACACCTGAAATTTGTTCCCACCCACTTGGGTATGGTTATCTACCTATGCTTTATAAAGCCTCTGAACACACTCATTTTTAGCTGTAAAACTGCATTCTTTAGTCTTTTCAAGCCAGTGTTCACATATTCAAGTGAGGTCTGGAGCAAGGTAGAGCTTTTCTACTTCAGCTCAGCAGGTTTTGGACTAGGTTATTTCAGAAAGGCAGCTATTTAAGCATTAAACTCTGGAACTAAACCAATGTCTTCCTGTTTAATGTCAGTCCATTTCTAAAGGCTGAGAAAATCAGAAATTTCTATTTTCCCAGGTAGAAAAGAAGTATTTACCTTCAGGTTCATATTTCATTTTTAGCTCATCCAGCATAACCCGCAAGTTCATGTTTTCACTCTGACAAGCTTGCAAATGCCTCTCATTTGTGAACAGCTTCCTTTCAAATTCCAGGACTCTTTGGCTCTCATACAGAGCTTTCATTCTCTGCAGGGATAATTCATTTTTCAGTGTTTCAGTTTCCTTGCTGGGGTGGGAGGAAAATTATACAATCAGTCAGAATTGAATTGCTTTGGGTTTTTTTCTTTTAGTAAAGCAATAGATGTAAAGACAACTAAGCACTCAACTTCACCTCAAATTTGTATTTATACACTAGTAAGAAAAATCAAGCTTTTCTGTTGTATAAAACATTTCAAGTGCTACTACCTCACTTTTTTTACAAGAGAAATGAACATATACAGAAATGAACAGGCTAAAGATTAAGAATCTTCATACAGTTTCCTTAGAGATTAACTTTTAATTGATTCAAGGTCTCAACTGCCCTGGATCTAGGAGTATTAACAAGATTTCTGGAAGAAAGGAGTAATCATAAACAACGTTTCTGCTGCTATCTTTTAAAACATAAAAGAAACTACAAAAAAAACCCTCTCAGTCCTATAATGAAGTCAGGTTGGTTCCACAGCATTAGAAAATGCAACAAGAACAAAACACTTCTGCACATGCAGTCAGTGCACACAAACAGTAACAAAAAAGGGAGGATAAAAACAAGTACCTAGAAGATAACCCTGCTACAACCAACTTCCAGGCCTCAGGCTCTAAGTACTTACTTGGAGTTGTCAAGTTTAATTTGCAGTAAATCTGCATAGTAACCATTTTCAGAATCGCTTCCTTTTGCGCCATTAGCAGGTCTGGACTCCTCCATATTCTCATATAAACTCTGATAAAGAAAAAGTGTCAGGTTGTCAAAGAGTGACCTTTCAGAAGCACATTAGCTTAGTTCTTATGAGACATTTTCCATGCATCTCAATGGAGAAGACTCATCAAAAAGGGATTTAAACACAGAAGATAAAACTCAGCTGTGCCAAGAACTTTCTCATTTGTTACAAATGTCAAATAGCACTAAAACTGACAGCTCTCTCTCATTCACTGAAAAAAGTACAAAAGCAAGTTATCTCAGCTCCAAAAGGTTTGCAAGTAGCAGTGCAGAACAGCTTCCTTGCTTTTTACTTGAAAATACAGGGTATTTAGTTAACCCATAGGGAATACTTTTCAGCATTTATTTCTAGGCTTCAGCAGCTGGACCTCAGAGGAATACAAGCCACGCTAATCAACAGCCAACATCTCAAAATCAGTTACATATTTCAGATGAGGAAGTTGGTTTGTAGTGAAGATGTTATAAATGCAGCAACATGTGACACAGGGGGTTTTGTTTGGGGATTTTTTTCTGAACAAGCAGCACTCAGATTTAATCCTGTCCCACAGACCTCACAGGCCTCGGGCAGTCACTGACTACAGATACTTTTGATGGTTATTGGAATCAACCATTCAATTTCCCAACACTACATATTTATGGCCCAGAGACAGAAATAAGTACAGATCAAGCTTAAACATGACAAAACTGGTAAAACAATCAGGATTCCTCAATTATTGCTAGAATGGGTTAAGCCTGGCTTCACACCACTTGGGTTAAATACAGAATACAGAAGGCTATGCTGGAAAGCATAATCCTACTGCACAAGCTAAAACACTTCAGTTTACATTCCAAAGCTGTGATAAGAAAGAGCCAAAAAAGTCCAGAAACATGTAAGAATTAAGAAAGGCTACAGTTTTTCACTCTGGAAACACACAAACATCAGTAGCATTACACTGGTGTATATAGGAGTCCTCATGTATTTCTCAGTTTTCAAAATATTGACAAGATGTTTTCAAGTTGCTTAAGAGGACTGAAAAAACTGCTTTAAAAGGATGATTAAGCAATTCAGTTTTGCTACAGAAGAGCATGCTTCAGCTGCAAAGTTAAGACACATCAAGAAAATAAATATCCAGGAAATTCAATAGAGCTGAGACACTAAAAAAGGCTAAAGCCTAAGCACACGCAGTAAAAGTGCCAAATGGCTATATCTTCCAAGAGAAAAATTGGATGTCACAACTCAGTGAGCTTTGACCAAGTAACTGAATTTAAATGCTAGAAGTAACTATATAAGATATGAAGGTGCTTCACACAGAAACCCACCAAAAATTGTTTATTCAACCCAGGTGTTGGGTGGTGTATAATTTTCTGCTTCTCTGCACTTGAGGAGTCTAATGTTCTCCAGCTGTAAAATACGACTCGGGTCAAATAAAGATATGAGTCAGCTTTTGGATCCCTTTTCAAACCAAAGCATGGACTTCAGATAGTTTTCATAATTCTTCTTGTTCTCATGTTTTAGCTTCCAATTATAATTTTCTACTTAATTAAAAACCACATACCTTAAATTTTTCTAGCTGCCTCACTTTCATAAGAAGATCTTCTATTTCACCATTCTTTTGCTCTAACATTGACTGTAAGCGTTCCAGCTGATCAAATTCTGCCTGGGAGCCTTTCAGCTGCAGCAGTGTAGCCATTTGCAGCTAGAAAAAAGGAAAAAACTATTTACAACAAATACTAGGATTAGTGACTAAAAATCCCAGCCTTTTACACCAAACTGTTTGGGTACTCAAGCCTGGTAATTCTAGACCTGAATATAGAAGTACACTGGATGCCTGAACTCAGTCTTCACCACATAATCTTAGCAATTATCACCACAGACACCACAAGGCATGAGGACAGCTGAAATCTCACTGAACAGTGCAGTCCTGAGGGGTCCCACCCATCTCTGTATTGGCTAAGGAACACACAAATACACTGCCAAGGACACCCACAACATTCCACATTCACACCATCAACACCGAGTCAGCCAGAACCCAGTCACAGGCCAGGCTTATTTGTCAGAGTTAAAAAGCATCTTGAGAACTCACTTAGGAAAACCCACAAGTGTAACCCCCCTTTTTTTTTTTTTCAGTTCTGATTTTCAGGTATAACACCACCACATTTGCCTTCTACGACATTAACCCAAGAATTCCGGTTTTTTTCTGCTTCTCCAATGGAATACAACCTTTCAAGCAAAAGAACACCCTCTGTCATTACAAAGGAGAAGTTATAAAAATCTTACATTTTAGAGCAATATTTGTGTTGGTGTTAATAATATCGAAGTACAAGGATCTTAATACATTCAGTCACAGGTGATACAGTAGACATTTAAACAACAGGAAATACGATAAATGAAAGACTTCACAAAGTGTTGGTGAAAACCAAGGCATTTTTATCAGCCTCGTCAGTATGGATGAGGTAACACTGGGAGAAATCCCAGGGAAATGATCAGGTGAAAAAATTAGATTACAGAGAGAAAGTGAGAAGAGCATTTACCCTATACAATCTCCCATGTCAGGTAAAGGGTATTGATGATTCTGTGCACAAGTTACAGCTAAGGAAAGATTCAGTTATCTCCTCATAGCTTCTACAGCATATAAGGGAAGCAAAATTGTAAACTCCCCCTCACTGGCTGACTAAAACTATCCTTTTCAGTTCCCTAGCACAGACACCCAACCTTTTCCCTTTTCAGTTAAAAGCCCTCCTGCTGTCAGAATTGCAAATTACAGCTGATCTACATAACAGAGAACAGGAACTTAAAGAAAGTGGAAAGGATGCTCTGGACTGGGAAAACTACACTAGAAGTGGTAAAGCTTTCCCAGGAGTGGTATGTACATTCTGTTCAGGAGTCAGATCCTCAGGATTTACCAGTAAATACCACACAGAGAGATTCTTCAACTAAAGCTGCAACAGCAGTTACCTCTCCTGTGGGAAGCAGCTGTGAACGGAGAGATCAGCTGAGCACAGGCTGAGCTTTAACTGGCAGCATCCCAGTGCAGCACAGCACAGAGAGAATGCTAACAGGGATCTCAGACAGCAGCTCAAGCAAAACAGCTGTCCTAACAAACTACCTACCTCCATTACTGATATTAGAAAAAATTTTATGAATACAAACAAGTATAAACAAATTCCAAATAAAAGCATTGACTACTAGCACAGGGATACCAACTTGCCTCCATTTTTGGTACTTTTAGTATTAAGTGTGTTTCTTATACCATTCAATCACTATGACTGACTTACCCCATATTACAAGGAGAAAATTTCCAAAGGAACTGATCCTACCCAATGACTTTCCTCACTCAAATCTTGGCTGTATCAGTTCAAACAACAGTCTTAAACGAGAACAAAAAAACCCTACTATTTTCAACCTACTCCACAAAAACTAGGTAACACAAACCTTCAGTGCAACTCATGATCATCACCCTTGATGTTTAAGCACCCTCCTCAAACTGCACAACGAAGTAGTTCATCAAAATGAAAGCATCCACTTTAGTGTTGGAAAAATCATTAGACCAACACGGAAACAGTTAGCAGCTCTGCAGCATCCCCTTTACTTTATCTTGTATATCAGCTTCTGCTAACTAGTCCTCAACAATATTAACCAACAGGCTCCCATTCTATAGCAGTGGACTTTAAGTTGAAGAGTTATGATGAAAGTTATGACTTATTCTTACAGCTAAAACAGGGAAAAGGAAGAAGAAAAAAATATGGACAAAAACAAGAAAGCAACACAGAGCTGGAAAAAACCTAAAAACCTATAGTGTGATGGGGGTAAAAGCCTGTCCTTTTCTTTATGCTCATTCCTGACAACCACAGTTAATGCACAAATACTTGATTCATGAAGTACAAGAATTAGACAAGAAAAAAAATTACCAAGACAAACTGAATGGTAGTTTGACTGAGCTGTGTTTTACTTTTATCCTTTACACAACTACTGCCAAAGTAAGCAAACATGGTGCCTTCACTGTAATGTGAACACAGGAGTCAAACAGCACAACATCATCTCACTTGTTTTTTCTCCCATTTCCCTCCCCCCAGACTACTGTGTCATATTTTAAAGATAACAAATCCCCTGGCCTGTGCATTAAAGCAGTGCCTTATCAGACCCAAGGACACCCTGGAGTATTACAGGAATCATCATACCTTCATTCTTTGCAATTGTTCTCTACTGAATGCATGCTGTTTTTGTAGGGACTGGTATTTTACTTTCACACTGATCAGCTGTCGCTCCATTTCTGCCCTACGGTCCTCCACCTACAGAACATTGTGAACAATTATTACTGTGAAATTACAACACTTGCTGTCACTTGGATGAAGAGTTTGATAAGGACACGTTGCTTAGCAATTGGTGTTCAGTCTGCAAATACTGCTTTTCCAGCAACAGTACTTGAAAATACAGGCTACTGTCATTCCTGTGATAGAAGTGAGTAGACAGTGCTACTGAAGCCCAAGCAGTGAAATGCAACAGACTGTTCTTTTGTTCTTTTAATACAAAAAAAGAGTAATATTTCATATGATTCTGTGTTGCTGTAGAATAGTTTTGCCCACTAGCAACAGAGCAGTTTAAAAAATCTGAATTGTTTCCCGACCCATCCATTGGATGCTGTCATGAAGCATAATGCTCCCTATGCATTTAACAGCAGCTGAACTCTTACTCAAAAGCTAATTCCAAAACCCTCCCAAAAGCTCAAACATCCAGACGTTTTCAGGAACTTTTAAAGACAGCTTTTATCAGCATCTGTTAATATTTCACATAGTGAAATATTAAAGAAGGATTTATCAGCTGAACAAAACTACTTAGAGTCAAGAGCTACAGACAGAACCACCATGAACCCTCAGTCACAACTTTTGACTGGATAGTCAGATAACTTAAAGTGATTCCATTAAGTTTGCTAAGTCCTTATCTTCAGAGAGAGAGCATGAAATGGTTTTCCACGTGTCAGATCAACACTGAAGTCATATTTGAGGACTAGAGATACATGCTGGCCAGATCAGGTACAGATATTCTCATGTTTTCAACACAATATAAGAAAGAACACTGAAAATACTTCTTTTGGCCCCTGGACATTCTCAGGCATCTGTGGCATAGCTGTACCTCTGCAAAGAGAGAATTGCCTTTACTTGTAGGGTCCAAAGACTGTTGTACTGCATGATCCAGCTGAACCCGAAGCTCCTGATTAGCTTCCTGAGCTTTCTAGATTAAAGCAAAGAGGATATTGGTCATTTAAGCATCTGATGTACTGCATACATGAATTTAATCACATAGCTTTAACTCTTTTTAATTTCCTACACTTTAGCAGAGATTATACTGTACTGAAGTACTTAACTGTACAGACAGTTCTAGTAACTAAGAGATAAATTCATTTCATTTCACTAAAACATTTAATATTCCAATTGTTCTTCAGGACAAGAGCACAACTAAAAGCCTTTAAGGGTAAGCTTTGATGTTTGTCAACTGGATTCATGGTATTCAGACCACTCTCCTTGCACTAATCAGTCACAAATGCTCTACTCTCCAGTAGAAGATTCTCCAAGGTATTCAGTAGAAACTTGAAATAAAAATGAGAATTCTGCCAGTGACCTGTGGGAAGGTCCCTAAGAGGCAGAACTGTGCCATGCAAAGGCTCTCTTTTCACCACTGCCACAGTACAGTGCCAATAGAGAGCTGCTACCACCAGGAAACATCAAACATGACCAACCATTATCCTTCCCTTTCCCCTCCCTCTCACAGCTCCTCAAAACTCCTACTTCACCAAAAAGCTGGCAACACAACTTGTGCAATTTGGGGATTATCCACCACTGTCAAATAAAATCAGGAGCATACCTCTAATGCGTTACAGTAAAAAACAACTTCTTTTTCCCTCTCTTCTTTTTCCCCCTGCAGCCGCTCGAGCTGGTTATGTAAGTTGCTGTTCACAAGCTCTAACTGTTCTTTACTGCATTGCAGCTCACTCAGCTTTTCTTCGTTGTTGGCCTAAACAAACAAAAAACAAGTATGAAATAAAAAGTGTTTAACACAATTGGAAGACAAGCAGGCCCAAGTAAACCAAATACATTTACTAGAAGTAATTACTTTTAACATAATGTGTTATCTTGAAGAGGAGATGGTATTAAAGCCTAGCTATTAAGGCTGTTATTTTTTGCCGTGTACATTGTCTGAATAAAAGTCAATCCTAACATGGCACTAGAGACAACACACCTAAAAATTAAATGAGCAAAACAGCAGAATTTCATTTTCAACTAGGTTACACTGCAAATGATTCAGTGCTACTCACACACCTTCTCACTCTGGAGTTCAGTGAGCTCTATCTGAAGGTTGAGCATTTCTGAAGACATGGTCTCATGTACACGCTCAGACATCATGTGCAGTTCTTCTGATTTGGCAGCAATTATTTCTTTCTGATGGTCCACTTTGTGTCTCAGTTGTTTCTCTGTGAGTCGGGTTTCATCTAGTTCTGCTTTCAGGTTCTCCAGCTTAAAAACAGTTGACAACTAAGTAGTATCATTTCATGGCAAATTCTTGAAAAGCACAATACTTCTGACTGCTCCAATTACAGAAAATGTCTTGGAATCACAAGAGTAGCTTTTAAAATAAGCACTGAAATTTAATGTAATTCATAAGTAACTACACAGATGTTTTTTAAAATCAACCAAACAAGCTACTACACATTATAACTATTTATTATTTCTTTTGGTAGTTAAGAGTGCAATTAAAAGTTAAGCATACAGTATCTAAAATGGTATTAACAACCTTCTAGCTATATTTTAGTTACCAAACCTTGTTTTTAAGGTCACTGATTTCTTGTCCATAGGCTCTGTCAAGCTGTTCTTTCTGTTTATCCAGTTGCACATTTTGCTGTTGCTTAAGGGAATCACACTCAAAATTCAAGCTTTCCAACATTCGATTCTTGAGTTCAATTTCTCTCTGAAGAGTGTATTTCTCTTGTTCAAATTTCTGAAAGAAATAACACACTAGTAAATCTAGATGTAATTGTACATTGTTCCCTAAGCATTTATGGAAAAGCACAGGCTCAGAACCAAGATGCTTGTAGCTCATTTAGCCTTTTGTTGCGAGTGCCAATTAGAGAGTGGTAATACCCATGTTTTTTTAAAAAAAAAAAACTGCTCTAAAGTGTTATGATTTATAAACGTTATGATTATAATTTGATTGTGCAATATTCTTTTCTCCATGGAAACTCTGTATTTCTTTACACCCAACATGAAGGGTGTGGGCAACTTTTCTGCAAGTGTCACCAATTTAGCCAGAGTTTATATGCCCTTTCTACCACTACAGAACCCAATTAGGTTAAAAATTACTACAGTCCATCAAGCAGAACAGCTGAGTTCAATAATTTAAGACAGCTAAATTGTCTGTTTCATAATAAATCCCACCAACCCTTCCAGACTGAAGAATCACTTTTTAAACAGCTTCCATCTATGCTTGATTGTATGTTTGCTAATTATCAAGGGCAGCTTCATTTTATTCTTCCATTCAGCCAGCAATTAACGAAAAGAAAAAGAGAGTCTTGAAAGCAAAAAAGGTAATAGGGAAGCCAAATTAATCTAAATATGCAGATTCTTTTTCGTTTTCAAAGTAATGTAAGTCTTGAGACACAAGCTAGAATTAAATAAAAAAACCTAAAAGCTGTCAGGTATCCAAGTGACCTCTGTGGCCTAGACACAGCTTATCAAGGACAGGCTTAGCTCTCAAATACCCAGGGCAGGAACTTTAATACAAAGATAAAGACTGGGCACAGGACAGGTTTGGGAGTGCCATGCTTGGCCAGAGCCAAGAACAACAAAATCCTATCAAGAGCTTGCCTGCACACTCGTACAGAAGAGTACACAGAGCTTTCTGAAAGGCTTTTGTGCCTGCTGGTAGAACTCCCACTTGTGTTCACAGGAACTGCTTTGGCTGTCAGATTGCAAAGAGGAGAGCCAGAGAGATTCAAAAGCTCTAAAGAATCTGTTGGGTAAGCACAGCTCCCACAGGAGATGTTATGCTACTTGAATAACTGCATGTTACAGTTATTCTACTGTATGAAGGCACACAATTCCTCCCCTCCACCCCGGGAATCCAAGTTACCAGACAGGCTCAGAAGTTGGCTCCAGCCTCTCACACAGGATCAGTCTGTGGGAGCAGCTTGACAGTAACTGCCCTCTCTGCTGCTCAGCAGGAAAGGATGATCCTGCCCTGGCTTCCTTATCACTTGTGCCTTCAGCTGCCTCTCACACAAAGCTTACTAATGGTGAACTGACCAGAATAAAAAAATTCTGTCCATTCAGAATAGCAGGGTGCTGCAACCCTCCAGCTGCTACAAAACAAATGTTTTAGCTCTATCCCAGCAGAAGGGAGGGATGCACAACCAGAAACAGACTAAATGAAGATAAATAATTTATCTGAAACATGGGCTGCCTGAATACAAACATGAAAATTAAAGCCTTTATGAAAAGTGGAAGAGATTTTCCCAACTGAAATTTTCTTGAACAATTACTAAGAAGAAAACTGGTTGACTAAATAATACCTCTATAATTCAGCACTGTACTACTCCTTTTTCTGAGCTGCAAAGAAATGTGCTAATAAGTTCAGAACCCCTGGGTATTTGGAAAATTTGAAAACTTCACTACAGAAGAAATCAATTTTACAGTCTTGCTGCTAGCATTCTTCTCACAGCTTTTAACTGATATAAAGCTGACTGGGAGAGCATACACAAACGAATTGCTAAAGAGAGGCAAAACACATGCTCTGAAGCAAATTTACTTTAGCATTTAGCATTCATTTTACATTAAAGGCAATTAGTCCTACATGATACAGAACACTTGATGCATAATTAGCTACGAAACCCTGTCCCAGTTAGATACAATTATGCTCAAGCCGAGAAAAAAGCCCTCTCTACAACTACTTAGAGGTTTATTAAAATTAATCTAGATGCTAGAAGGCATTTAAAACACCTGTGCCTTTCAGAAAATAGCTAAAATAAAACAAAGTTCTGGTTTTGAACTTTGAAAAGAAAAGGCAGTCATCACCTCAGTTTTCTCAGTCAATTCACGGCGTATTTGATCCAGCTGATTTTGAACCTCACTTTGGGACTCCAGTAAATGCAAACCATATTGTGCCGCCTTTCTTCGCTCGTTCTCTGCTTCCTTCAGTTGCTGTTTAAGACTTAAAATGGTCTCTGTCTCCATTTTTCCTCCTTTTTTTATTCAACACTGCAAACAAAAATTATTAAAAAACTATATTGCAGTAAATTACAGTAGTTAGAGAAAGAAGTTATTGGATTTCCTTTCTTAACCAGGATAGAACAATATATTTTTGCATTAATACAAGACACAAAAAAGCTCACAAACAGACCTGCGAACAGTGAAATAATAGCTATTTCTTCATAAACTTGGTTACTGCCTTATTCTTGATTATGGCTAACATGCAGCAGAAGCACTCCTGTACCCAGCCTGGCTGCTTTGTACACCACAACCAGAGTTAATCTAGGACAGAGCTCTCTTGCCAAGTAAGAGAGACAACAATTAAATAACCTTAGAAAAACACTGCTAAGCACACAGCTGACACTGTTTGCTTTCTATTATAAACCAAGCCCCAAGTGCAGCATTTCTTGGGGACACAAATAACACTTAAGATTGGCGTAGGCAGCTGCATTAGCAAGACAGTGTGCTCCTAATAACATTATGTGGGATAGAGAAACAGATAAAAGGTAGGGAAGGGAGGAGTCAAAAATAGAAGCCCTGTTAAAACACATGGAATTTAACACAGGGCTTTGCATTTATTTAAGTGCTTAATGGAGTCTTTAATTACTGTTCTTTACTTCAAAATTTAGTTGCCGCAGGCAACCTATTTGTAAATAATTTTGTCACATTTCAAAATGTTCATCCTTTTCCAACTTTAGAGTATAACTGAAGACAGAAGGTGAATTTTGCAAAAAGTCAGTCAAGGTAAATCCAACAACCCAAATATTTAAAAAAATAAAAATCAAGTCATATTAACACCATAAGCTTGTACGACTGCTTGCTCCCAAATCTGCTAAATCAGCCCGCTGCAAAAAAATCCTATTAAGACAGAAAATGCTAAGCAACTTGGGCTTCTGAACAACATATGCCAAGAGTTTTCTAGAAAGCAGGAAATAACAGTGAGACACACACAAAAAAAATTTGCTGTTGATTTTTTAAAGTCAGTGTTCATAACTTTTATATAATTTCAGAATTAAAGTAATTCAGTATTAAAGACCTAACTCTTTCTTTTTGTTCTCACAGAAGCAATTGATTTGTTGCCATTTCTTACTGGCACATAGATCATTCTTATGAATGTTGTAATATCCATCCTTCACTTTTTCTTTTTTTGCTAACTTTTATTCAACATTAATAACTCCTAGTGGAGCTACCCAGCTTCTGCTAATAGAAAAGCATTTAATTAACACGCAAAAGTACACTGTGCCAATACTGTGCCAACTCCTTTCCAAGGCACAAGACAGAAATTATGACATTCTGGTTTTTGCATTTTCTCCTCGCTTGTTGCTATCCAGGTTTAACGCATATAAAGAGACTTTATCCAGCAAGGCTTTGAAACTTCAGTCCTCACCTCTAACCACTGCAATGCCTGAAACAGTAGCTGTGCACTTATACTAAAATAAGCCAAGGAAACACAGGAATTTTGCATACCAATAATTAAGAATCATCAATATTATACTAGTGCAAGGACATGGACACCACGTACAATTTAATAATGAAGTGTTTAGGGTAAGGTGCAGCAATACAAGCACATAGGCAACAGCTCCTGGCAGGCATTTCCATTAGTAAAGAGGATGAATGAATCATTGCTCACTTACATCAACAGAATTTTAAAAATAGCCTTATTTTGTCTGATCAGACAACAGTATAGAGTCAACACAGCTATTTGCCAGCTCCTAGTTGACTAAATTAAATGAATACCATGTTTAACTCACCTCCATTGAAGTATTTCTTGACCTTATTCTTGCACTCTACCTTTAAAAGAAAAACGTCTAGGCCGGATGAGTCTAAGCTGCCACCACAGCACAGCCCTTCAGAGCAGTCCCTTTTGAGAACAGGCTTAACCCTGCTGGCTGTCTCATGAACATGCAGATCACAAGCTAAACCCCCACATAAATGCAAATCTTATTCAAATCTCAGTTAGGCTGCTGTCAGACAGTTTAGAAACAGTCAGATCAGGAAACACTGCCAAAGGATGAATGCTCTGCCATTGGCCCCTGGGGCAGGTAAACAGGCTACAGCCAGGGTCACCTTCTTCTGGTACTCCTGTAATTTTTAAGGGGTTTTTTTTGGAATTTTTGTCCCACTCTTTCCTACTTCTTCAATCTCTTTTGCATTTCTCTTCTAGTTTCACATACAAGAACTTTGAGCTCTTAATAATTGATTTACTGGACAACAGGAAAAAAAGATGTTATTGATTTTCCTTAATATTATAGTTGAAGTATGGAGGAAAGGAGAAATAACTTTCCTATTCCCACACTCCTGCTGACTATCAGGGAAAACAGCAAGTATGCCTTTTGGAGCACAGCCAACCTCAATTTTTCATTGTCAATTCTGGATGAACCAAAGAAGTCCAGGCAGTTTTGTTCATGAAGCTGTACACAGAAATAACTGCCAGCAATTTAATATTATAAATGAGGCTAAGTAAATGGCTCAGAAAATAATGTTTTAAGATCAACTGAATGGGCAGCAAGGTGAGTAGGCAGGAGGGGGAAATAACAGAAATCAGTCTTCATTTATTCTACTGAGTCACAAGAATTACTTGCTTTTGGCTAAATATCTTCAAACATTTTATGACAGATTCTATGCTGAGAGCTGCAAACATCCTTTACTCAACCATTCAAGTACTCCTTAATAAAAGTAATAGGGTAGCAGATAAAAGGCACTCTCCTGGCAGGCAAACTTTCTTCTCCTACTCTAGCATAGTTCTTCTAGTTGAACTTATCTCCAAGGGCCACATGTAACAGCTGTCTGTGTTCTGATCCTGTCAGAAGCACCTGTGCAGTTTTCTGATCAGGAACACAATTACCAGGGTAGTTTCTCTCCCTTAGCCCCAACAATCCCAGCCAGTTACTTACACAAGTCCGTATCTTCGCCTACCACGGTGCACACTCAGGCGGAAAGATTACCGGAGCTCATCATCTTCCACAAGCAGATTCTTGGGTGGGGCAGTACTACAGAGAACATACAAATATCACACTATAACCTCATCGTTCAGCCACCACAGAGCCCGGGCAGGCTCTGGCAGCGCTGTGTGTAACCAGCACCATGTCACCACTGTTCCCTCCTGCCGGGCCTGACCCCCCACACCCGCTACGGCCCAAACGGGCCCCGAGGGCGGCGGGGACGGGCTCGCCCCCTCCACCTGGGCCGTGGGACAGCAAACGGCCCCACCCGCTGCAGGAAACGGGGACCAGCACCGGCAGCGCCACAGTGGCGGCGGCTCCACAGAGAGCAAACCCCTCTCTCCTGCCCCTCTCCGCTCTCTCCCCGCTCACCCGCCGCCCTCTCCCCGCACCGGCCATCCGCCACCGCCGCCGTTCAAACTGGGCTCCCCGGTGCCGCCCAAGTCTCGCGAGATCTGCCCCGCCCGCTCCTGCCCCGCCCCCAGCGCCGGGCGGGCTCCGTGAGGGGCTCCGTGAGGGGCCCTGTGAGGGCGGGCCGTGCCCGTCGCTCCCGGAGCGCTCACGGTGATTCTGTCTCAGTGCTGCCCCAGGCTCGTGGCCGCCTCGTTCATTGGTATTAAATGCCGCAGCGTTGTCCCGATCGCGGGCGCCAATTCGCACACTGAGGAGAGCGATTTCTGTGTTTTATTCCAGTTTGCGCAAAGTAGGGAGCTGGGTGGTAACACACGAAAGGCTGGCTCACCGATCAGCAAAACTTTACGCTAGTTATACATTTCAGCAAAGGCATCAGCATTCGTTGGTTACAAATCCCATAACTTTTCTATTCACGAGTACTCAAACCGCTGTTTGCTGTTACATCTCTCGTTTCTCATGCTGATTCCTCAGCTTCCCGTCCGTGCGGTGTCGCAGAGGAGACATTTGGGGCTGGCAGTGGAACACTGGAAGTGTCTGCTCTGTCTGCCCAAGTGTCTGCCCTATCCCACTGCCCGCTTCCCTCAGCAAGGACATCTCCCTCAGCAAGGAAATCCCCCTCAGCAGGGTTGCCTGTCCCTGAGGAAAATCCCCCTCAGCTGCCTGTCTCTGAGGAGATGTCACCTCCTGCTTACTCAGCCAAGGCTTTCCTTCATTTCTGTGCAGCTTTACCGTCCAAGCTACGCAGCAAGTTGAGTGCATGTAGCACAGTTGTCAATAACCTTCTGTTTTTCTCCCTAGCTTACTCTAGTTTCTACTCATCCTCACTTCCGTACCAGCGAGGATTCACAAGGAGGGATTTTAGAGTGCTAAATTATCCACTATTCACAGATTTCCTAAGCCTGTGAAGATCTGAGTGCTATTCACAAAGAAGAGCAAAATCCATCAGCAAGAGTATTTCACCATGGCTGTTTGGGAATCCAAGCACAGGTGTCTGCATACTTTTTTTTTTAATTTTTTTTTTTGCCCCGAAAGAAAACCTTATTAATTTTTATCTTTTAAGCAGTGGTTAAATTTTTCATCTGTTCTGCAAGATTCATATATTTTTGTACTTATTATTGTACTTGATGTGACATCCCTAACAAAAGCCACTGCACGGAAACATGTGACAGCAAATTCTGCCTTTAGAGAAACATGCTTCAAGTAATGCAAGGTTAAATTCAAGCAACAGGCTGTAAGTAGATGCAAGGATAATAATCCTATTTGGAGCAACTGGGACAGAAATAGATGTCTTAAGAAAAAAGGGGCATGGAAAATAAGCACATAGTCTAAAATTTGACAGAGGGAGCTAATAAAACACTATTACTATCAAAATGATGCTACTTCTACTCTTCTGTCAAAATGGGAGTCTAGCTTTTGTCAACAGAAATGGGATTAAAAATTAAATACAGAATGGTCTAGACAGACAAGAATACCAAGTTGATTAAAACAAGGACAGGAAACGAGACAATCCTGTTCTAATCCTGATTCTGCTGCATTCACTGTCTGATTAACCACTCCAAATACCCCCAGCTAAACCCCCTTGTTTTAAAATAAGGATAACAGTGACTTAATTAAGAAATCCATATAACTCCCCTGACAGGGGGTGAGTACATCTTGAAAAAAAAAGAAACCATTGTAAATGCTGAGTATTAGCATGGTTACTCCACCCTCACAGCCTGCTAAATTATAAGAGTTAAAATAGCTGCTGCTTCCCCCTCTTTGGTTCCACAGTCATCTGTGATAGCTGATGTTTAATACATGAAATAATTTAGCAAACTCCACAATCTTTTCCTCAGCTTAGAACTTCCATTTATGCCTTAAAGCAGAGTTAGGAGCCTGGATGCAAAATAACTAATTCATTAAAAATTCCGTCAGTTTCAGACCTGTTCTCTTCCCTTTGCTGAACTGGCAATCATTAGGACAGTTTTACAGACTGTATGTACAACTTGTGAATAGAAAATAACAGGCTTGGGTTGCTAACAAGCTGTTAGCAATTTGTCAGGTGGAGTGACCATCTTGCCAGAATGCTGCAGGATCATTCCCTGGTGTTACAATATCTAGTTCTGATATATACCAGGGTTCCTTAGTTTTAAAGCTGGATTTCACTTTAAGAGGCTGTAGGAAGAACATAGAATGACAAGGTCATTATGTCCATTGATTGTGGCAAATATAGCTTTATGGAAACAAATACTTTCGTCCCACTTATCTATGAGAAGACTATCACTTTTCGTGTTTCTGTTCAGCTTAGGTTATATTTAGTCCCTAGCTTGCAACTGTAACCATAAATTTACTCTTAGGTACTTTTCTCCTGCTTCCGACCTCAACAACAACAATTGCCCTATAGAGATTCTACAAATCTAGCAGCTACTGAAGCATAAATATTTTCTGAGTGTGTAGTTTGTATACTTTTGTTTATTGACATTTTGTATCAACAAGCCTAATTAAATCTGTGCACTGCTGACCCTGTATAAAATGGAAATCCATGTTTTGTGAGTCTTATCTACCAGCAGGCAAGAATTCCACATAAGTAAGGGATTAATTGCAGCAAGTAAATGTGATGGTGGGTTGTTTTTTTTTTTCCCCTCTGAGGAGGAGGCTTGTTGCATTAAAACCAGTGAGTTAAAAAAGCCCTCTTAGTCTTTCCCTGCTAATTGCTCGGGGTAACATATGAGCTGACAAATGTTTTGCTAACTGTGCCTGAGATGCCAAATGCTACACGAGCAAGTGAGTTTCAGCAGTCTGTTGAGAAGTGCTGATTACTACCCATCACTTTGGCACAACTGACCCAGGGTTCACCATAAAAAACTTGTTGGAGCATTAGATTGTGGTTTGTTTGTTTGTTTGTTTGTTTTTGCATGTTCTTACCCTTCTTTATTTAAGAACATTCAGAGCTGCACAACCTAAAGCCATGTTATTTTATTTGCTAGTGCAGCTTCACAGAAGCACGGGTTCAACTCTGTCCAGATTTTTCAGCAAGTAAATATGAAAATGTTCTGCTTTTTTTGAGATGGGACACTCTCACATTCTGTTAAACAGAAGCCAGAATATTAATATGTTTTAATTTATTACCATGAATACTAAGAGCAGGAATACCAACACCTGAGTTATCCTGTGAAGAACTTGAGTAGCTCAGTAATTACAGCAACAGATTGAGGGCCAGTAACTGTTTCTAATCCTCTCTAAACTATTAGACACTGACCTCATCCAAATCACTCCATCTCACTATTTCAGTCATCTTAGCAAAACACGTCTTTACTTAGCATTTTTCTTACCAATCTGACCTTAAATAGCCTTCTGTGGCCACATGTGATCACTGCAAAATCTATCAAGTAGGCGTGAGAGTCTCTTTCAAATACAAAGTCTCAGGTTTGTAACTCTCTTATAAAAAATTGCCATTACTTCTATTTAGATTGGTCACATTTTTACTGCTTGCTTGAATGAGACAGGAGCCTCACAATGAGCTTCCTGGATTTATGTAACCGAGGAGCCCAGTTATGAAAATATACATTCTTCTGTATACTATATATTCTTAAAAGAAATGGTAAAATTTGACGCGTCTGTAATATTTTCCAAATATCCATGGTTAAAGTCACAATTGCAAGATATTGCTAAAAACAACAAAATAACAATGCAAGTTTTATGACAACCTCAGGGAACTGATTTTTTTTTTGTTGGTTTGTACCTGGTAAGTCAAGCGATCAGTCAATCCCACAACAAGGTTGCCAAATCCACCTGTAAGAGAACCTGGAGTGTATGACTCAAAGTTATTTTAACTTTTCTTTCTTTTAGCAGTATCTCAAAAAGCCACTTGAACTTCCCAGCCAGCATAAATGCAGATATCCAATATTGCCACGCTGTAATTTAATGGTGGCTCAGAACCCCCACTGCTTTTTCCTTACATTTTGAGTTTACTTAGTTGACACAAGTTTACATTCAATTTATTGCAATGATATATAGCAAATTCAGTGTTTAAATGCTGCTCTTCTCTTTGGCAACAGCATTGAGTACTTAAAAGCCACATTTTGTGACATAAAAAGATGCAATCATCAGCAGTTCTAATTGCATAACCATGAACTAACCCAAACAATTACAATTCTCTAAAACTCCTTATAAATTATTGCAGTTTATGTGAGAGTTTTTTATATGCTCAGTAATTGTTGAGTTTTTGATGGGATACCCTCCCTTTTTGGACGAGGGTGAAAGAGCAGAGGAGGCTGCTGTTCTGCTAAAGTTCTTTATTCCATAGTCTCATAGTTTTCTGCAGGTAGGGTTCGAAGGGGTTACATGATAAGGCCAAGCAGTAACAGCAGCAGTAGCTGGCAAACAGCAAGTAAAAAACAGCTTTTTCTTCTTTTTTAAACTTATAGAAGTGTGGATTTTATTTGTTAACTGATCAATAAAATTGACACACGATTCTAGTTTGGTTTTTTTTTTAACCTATCCTGGTCTAATTCTAATAGTCGTAAATCTTACACAAGTATTACATAGGTATTACACAGATTTGCGTATATAGTTTCCATTAGCTCTTATTGTTTATGTGAACACTTTATTTAAAAAATGTGAACAGTATAGTTCCATCTATGTTTTGTCTAGAGTAAAGAAATTCTGTGAAAGGGTAACACTGCTACAGTAAGAACTGTGTTTAAGGTCTCTTTGTTGCAGCTTTTTAATGTGTAAAGTACTTAGCATATATTTCTACTAAAAGTTAAAAATTCTATTTCACTTTGGTGTGACTTCATGTATCTCAGCTTATCCAAAGGTTTTAATTCAACCCCTGTGCTTTGGCTTTCCTCTGGGCCTGGGTCCAGAGGAGCTCTCACTCCAACAGGTAATAACAGCGCTTCTCTAATGCAGTCATTTGAACACCCGCTGTAGCCTTTGCCGCAGGTTTTTATTCCCGGCTTTAGTTCCCTGGGAATGCCGAGGCGGTGCGGGCGCTGCCGCGCGTCTCCGGCCCCATCTGGCGGCCATCCCACGCCATTGCGGCTCCCGGTGCCGCTCCCCGGCCCGCTTCCCGGCCTCGAGTAACAGCCAGCAAATATTCACGGGGAAAATTATCCCATGAACTAATATAGCTTCATTTTGAGAGAAGGTACGTTTCAAATTAATTTTCATGACTGCAATTCTCCCCCCCCCAGCCCCACCGCCCACTAAACAGTTGGATGGAGGGATTGTCTTTAATTTTAATGGTATTAAATTTCATACAGACCATCAGCTACATTCTGGGCAATAACTTTAGCACTGTCACTGTGAATTCTAATCAAATTGAGTAAAAAGTTTAATCAGTTTTGCCAGCTGGAGGTCATTAGCTATTTCACCATCAATAGTTTTCACCTGGAGTTCATTTCGGGCCTGCTATAAAAGGGCCTGACTGCCCCCACAGTGTGGCAGTTTAGGTGTGCTGTGTAGGTGACTATGAACAAAGAAAGGTTGGGGTTTTTTTAAATATCTCTTTTTAAAAAATATGTAGTGTTTATTTGTGTAAAATATGTTGAGCTACAGGCTATCTCTTCTTTTAGCTTTTCTTAAGCAGCATTTTAAAATGTAGGATAGTATGATTGTATTGGAGTTCTTGTAAACCTGTATTCCATCAATTTCTTATCTTTTAAGTAATTTTGAAAATGCTAGTTTGTACTTATGTATCTCTGATGCTTGTAACAATGAAGAAGAATTCAAAACAAAAAAGTGAAACATAGTAAGTTAAAAGAGCGGTAAGTCACTGCAAAAATATTTAATGGCTCAAAAAGTGTATTTTATTTTTGCAATCAGCTGTTACTAGAAAATGGTGTTATGAAATGGTCAAGTTAAGAGAGTTACAAGTTACCTGTGTCTCATGTAGTTTATAATATTGGTTTTGTTCGTAATGGGGATCATGTTCAGCACTTAATTTAGACACTCTAGAAACAGTCTTACATAGGAATGCATGAAAAATCATCAGTTATTTTAGTGGTTGGGATCTGTTGATCTACAGAAACTAAAAGGTTAAACCGCAGAATACTCAGCTGGTATTGGGTTTTTGAAGTGTGACTTTGTTGTTACTGTTGAGTATATTTATCCCAGGTTGTAATAAGAGCAATGAATTGGGTTGTAGTAGTTTAGCTTTAATTCTGTTCCAGACTTTCCATTTTTAAGCTGCTTTTAACAACATTTTTTTTGTTTTATCAAAATTCTTGATTTTACTTTTAATCCCAACCCCTGTCCCACTCCCTTCTTCTTTAAATGGTGAACTCAAACACTTTATTAGCCAAACCTAGTGGATGTTTTCTTATCCTAAAGGGAGCTTGGCTGATACTGTTTGGGGCTAAGTAGTCCTGCTCTGACTGTCAAGCTGTATAAAGTGTCATGAGATCACGAGTCAGGTAGAGATTGACGTTTTTGAAATTAACTGAATTAACAGTGTCTGGTATCTGGTTATATAAAGAAATAGCAGATGGAGAGTTTGATGGCTTTGAGGGAGTTTTCAGTCCTTTAGGTACAAGTTTTACCTTCAGCTGCCTGTTCCCCTGCCAGTCTGCAAGTGGACCATCACCCACAGCACTGGACAGTCTCATTCTGGGACTGCTGGGCTGAAATGGCTTGACCTGTGAAGTCTTACCAGAAAGCAGATAGATTTCTCTAAAGCTGCTGGAAAATGTTTGTAAAAAACCAAACCAAACAACTCCAAATCCTTTTGTGGTGGTTTGGATATTTTTTTCCTTAGTATAATTGTTTCCCCCTTATACTTACTTTTGAATGCAAAATGAAAAATAAAAGCAATGAAGTGAACATGACTGAGTAAAATGGGGCAATTTGGAAAGATGAAACAGAAGAGTCTAATCACTTAAATATGTTCTTTGTTCTTTCTATTTGCTTAGCCTGGTAAAATATTCTGACATTGAGAATCCCAGTTTCATTTTCTATGTAATTATACTAATTAATAGCTTTACTGGCAGATCAACAGCTTAGAGCCTAGTTTTAATTCTAAACACAATTGGCGTTTATTTCATTGTTAAATATTCATGCTGTATCTCAGAATATAAAACTATTTAATCTTGAGTGCAAGATCTCACAAAATGCCTTAGTGAAGATGGCCTGGAACCATATTTACTGCTTTGTGTCTATGATTTTAGTGCTCAATAATATATTTGATCTGCTTCTACAGACAAATTGTGCTGTTGAATGGCCCAAAATGTGTGCTGCAAAAAGCTTCCCAGCTATGGAACTTACTGTGGCGTTTGGTGTCAAGCAGTGTATCAACCTTTGCGAAGTCTTGCTTTGGCTAAATTTAGCCTAGATAATCTACTCAGACTTAGGTGGATTCACCTGAGGTTTTTTAGGTTTAAAAGTACCTCTCGACCAAACCATTATCACTCTATACCAATTCTGCTAAAACATTGTTAAAGTGTATATTCTTGCTCAAGTTTTAACTTGGGTAATGTTAACTAAAAAATGCCAGTGCGAATTTGAGCAAATTCTCATCAAAAAATCTCAGCAGCAGTGGCTTGTAGATGCTTCCTTAAATTAAAGGAGAAATGTAAATGGTTCTGAGCACTGAAGCACTTTTCTTAAAATATTGCTTCTAGGGATTAACTCAGAATGAGGAGAGCAGCAAAATAACCACATTGTTCAGCACTCAGGGCCGATTTTTGGTGGAGTGAGTCTGCCCCATTATAGAATGGCTTAAGAGAAATTGCTGGGGTGCTACTTTCTGCTAATTAGTTCAGCGTGAAGGGAAGCAGTGCTTCTTGTTAGATTCTCACTAATGATGAGTAAGGTGAAAGAGTAGTTTAAACATAAATGAATGCAATAGAAAAATGAGGTGAGAATTTAGAGGTTTACCTGGGTTCTCCTATACCACTTACAAATGATAGTGTACTCTGGCTAGTTGGGCAATAATACTAGCAAAAGGTTAATTTCAACTTTATTTCCTTATGTTTTTATAGCTTTTGAAATATTTGCTTATTGCTTTTGTTGTGTTTTCATCTTGGGCGGTGCCAAATTTAAAAAAATACATGTTTATGTATTTTGAAGCTTCTTAATAGTCTTGGTAAACTCTACAAATGTGGTAACAGTCCTGTGACAGGCACTGCAGCCTTTCTCACATGGTCAAAATAGAGCACTGGAGGTGCCTTTTCAAGTGTAACTAAGCAGCACAGTGAAAAGCTTTTGGCTATTTGATCTTTAGCAGCAATTAGTATTCCCATACTAAATATGCATATAAAGCCTGAACTACATATTAGGATGTTTATGCATGTCTTCATTAAATAACTGTTTATTGTTGATCATAGCAATGAGAATGTAGTTAATTTCTGTTAGGCATTTGAGGTCAAATGCTCTTTATTTTAATTGTTAACAGATTTTTTCACACTGATTATATCAAAGAACAGTAATATTAAAATTACAATAAGCCTCTTTTTTTTCCTGTGGTATACAGAATGTCTTTGTAGTCTCAGGATCTGTTTTAAATTGTGTGTGCTGATTTGAGCAGCTGGGGTCTGGCTTTGGTTTAAATTATCATGTTTAGATGAGTAATAGGAGTTTAGAAATACTTCTGAAAATGGCAACTTTAAAACACATCACTGACTTAAGTAATGAACCATGGGATGACACTGTCTTTCTCCAAGTTAAAAGGTCAGATTTTCTTTGATACTATGATAAATGTTGGCAATTACTGGTCGTCTCATAGACGTGGTGTCACATTAAAAGGGATTGTGGAAAAGGTTTATGGATTATGGTTAACAGAAGACAAGGCATTTCAGCTGGTAAAATAGCAGAGAACTGTCCTATCATCTGATGTGTCCAGTGCAGCAAAGTTGGTTAGGAAATCAGGGAATAGGAGCTAGAGGGGTAGATTCCTACAGGTGATGCCTTAGGTTTTAACTCTTATATTTTTCAAGTTCTGCATTCCCAGTGTGTAACTCTGCAGTGTCCTGCAGCCTGGGAGCTGCTGCTCTCTCATGCTGAGACAGACAGAACAAAGCCTCTCCAGGCTGCTCTCCAAGGACACCCAGCCCGGCCTAGGCCCAAAATGTGTAACCCAGCATCTTGAGAAGGGGGGCAAGCTGAGGGGAAATTCCATCATTAGCTAAAGTTTAATTGGTGAAATTGGGTTGAGATGCAAATGAACCAAAGCTATAAAAGTGTGAAGAACTCGTGACTCAGGGTCCATCTTGGGTGCAGCCTTTGGCCTGCCCAGGGTGTGCCTCTGAAGGCCTTTCAAATAAATATCCACCTTTATTCCCTTCCTCCTGTCCAGTCTCTGTTTCTAGGTTGGCCTCTTTAGGCATCACAGGAAGGGTGCCTGCTGAGCTAGGCCTTGCCTGTCCCCATTCCTTATGAGTAATCTAAAATTAGAATACAAGTTCCACTGACTTCAGTGTCTCATCAAAACTTTATTGTTAATGTGCTTTTGCATATCTGCTGTTCATGAGGCCTGCATTCACAATGTTTAATTACAGTTATATTTGCTTCTGATATCTTGGTATTTGTTGTATTTGGGGAACTATTTAAATGAGCTGTTTTTATGGCAGGTTTGTGCTTTGCCTTTAGACTTAATTTCATTGTCTTTTATTATTCAAGGTTGAGTGGGGCAAGACTGTTCTGCTCGTGTAGTTCTGTGCTACTCGGTTTTCAGTAACGTCAGAGGGAAATTGTTATAATAAAGTTTTTCACAGAGAGACCACTAATGCAAATGAAGTTAAATCATGGTTTTTTCAAAAAGAAGTGGGAAAAAAAAAAAAAGCCTGTTAGTTCGTGCAAAAGAATTTGCCAGCTGAAATCTTATTGAGGTTTAAATGCTGCTGAAACAGATGAAATCACAAAGAAAGCACTGAATGTGCCATTCCTTGCTGCACGGTGCATTATCTATCCAAGAAGGTGGGACAGGTGTGCTTTCCCCAAATAACTGAAGTTCAGCGTGGTTTGCACCTCAAGTTGAAGGTTGTGTTTGTCCCTTGTGCTGTGAAAATGTTGTTGTCTCCCTCTGCTGTGGCAAGGTGGATCAGAACTGGGACTGTTTCTTTTCTTGTATCGTTTTAATTGTGTATTTAACTTCTTGGGCAACTTTCAGTAACGCTGCAGCTGAAGGGCTTGGTCGTTCCTCTTTCCTGTTCCTGCCTGGTTGCTGGTTCAACAATATCAGTATGAGATTTCTGTAGCTCCTCAGTGACTTGATTTAATTTGCCACTAACCATAATTAGCTTTAATTATGATACAGGGTCATGTTCTGTGTAACTGTAACAATTCCTGGCTGAGTGAATGACTTATTGTGAAGATAATATTTTTTTCCTGTATCATGTCTTTCAAAGCTTTTCTTCACTGCTGTATTATTTCCCACAAGTCATTTAGTCAAGTCTAAATGACAATACAGGGCAGGTAGTGGTATTTCACAGTAAATAATTATATACCAGCTATAGTTATTAGAAATTTTTACTTTGGATTTTACATTCTAATGATGTTTTAAGTGAATTCAGGCTTCAGCAATAGCAGATCTGATGTTTTGAGAGCTGTGATATGTAAATATTTTGTGTGAGCTGAGTAGCACATTGTTTCATGTTCAGGGTTTACATGTGTAATCACACAATAGTTTATCTGCCATGGGCTTGTTCCAAAATATATTCACAGATTAATCTGTTTTTTTCTGATCAGTCTTAAGAGTTGCAAGAATGAAAAGGGGAGGGAGAGGAGAGGAAAAAGCACATCTTGTATAACACAAACAATTGCTACTTTTTACTGTTATCTTATAAAGACTATTGAATAGTAAAGCTGACTTCACAGGAAGAAAAGTTTTGTTGCCTTGAGGTCTGTTCAGCAATGTAAAGTATTATTTTTTTAGTTGCATAATTAATTAAAAGGCAAGGTTATCAAAATCAAAGATGCCAAGCTTTAATCTTTACAGATGTTAAACTGGGCCATCTCTTGTGAATTTAAGACTTTTTTAGAGGTTTGCTTGATCCTAAAATGTTGTTTCATGAAGTATCATAGCTTTGTGACAAAAGTGATACTGAAACTGGTTTTAATCTAGAATTACCAAGAAGGCTAGTCCCAAAAGTTACTATTGTGCAAAAAGTAGTGGGTGCTTCTAACGGATGTCATGGTTTTTGGTGTGTAAGGGTGCTTCTGAGAGGTACATTTAGAAAAAGCTTATTTCTATCAGGCAGTGACAGCTGCTGCTCTTAGGAACTTAAGTCTTCATTGCTTCCTTGGGTTTCTGTGGCAGTGAATGCTATGCTGTGCACCGGCTTTGAAAGAAAAAACTAATTAAACCCTGATGTAAAAGAAAAGTCCTCAATTGCCAGGTTTAGGAGAAGAGATGATTCATTTGGCTGCTTCCAGTGCCCAGCCTGGAAGCTGCTCATCAGAAAACTCCCATCACTTCTGGGGGGAAAAGTGTGCAAGTCCTGTGATTAATTACAGCAGACACTCATTACCTAATGTCTTCTGCTGAGCCTGGTTTTTTACACACTTAGCAGATTTTAACATTAAGATTTTAACTCTTGAGGCATAGATTCTGTATAGTTGACAAGACGTATTTGCTTAAGCAATTCACTCTTAAAACAGTGATCTTGGAGTATTGCAATCCATTATCTAGTTAGATGCTATTCCTTACTTCTTTAGCTTGACTACAAGACTTTCAAAACCTATATTTGAGAATTAAAACCCTTTTCAAATCCTGTGCATTTCCTTCTCTGCTCTGCTGCTCCAATTTACCATTTGAACCATATTGATACTCAGTAACTGCAAGAAATTTGAGGCTTGAAGAAACAGACACTCCGTAAAAGTTCTTTATACTTAAATTTCTAACAGACAAATTCAGTCTGGGGATTTATTTGTTTCGGATGCTTTTCCATTAGACTTTGAACTCTATCTCCCTGCTATTGCCATAGATCTGGAAGATGGACAGCCTAATCTGAGCTTTCTGAATTCAACCATATCACTATATGTGATCTTATATGAATATTAACTAAGATACTTTTCTGTCTTGTGCTTACTCTCAATCCACTGTACTCTTATGCTTTCAAGGTTTTCTGATGCTGCTGATTAGCTGGACAATTGCTGAAAAGTATAATGAAGTTTGAACTTAAATTCAGGAAGTTTTCAGCACAAAATGTGAAACTCTACTAAAAGAAGTTCTATGAATGTTATATTGTGTATATGAAGTTAGCAAAGACTTTAGCTTTAGTTCAGTGTATTAGAAGCCTGAACTAGAAAAATTACTCAGCTTAGAGCTGGCTTGAATTGTGGGAGATTGATGCCTCTGGAAATGCAGTGGTCAGATTTCAGCTCTGCCGAGCATTGCTCTATTTCCTATAGCAAGGGAATAGGGTGGATCTATACTTCCACTGGAATGCTTTCATGACGTTGGTATTGGGTGTATTATTCTCACTTCTGTCCTCCTGTGCTACACAAGTACAGTACACTACCAACTAGAAGAATAACATAGATTATCTTACTCTTAGGTAGTACTTAGGCCCTACCTTAAATTTAGCAGCTGCCCTGATCTTAGATCACTTATATAAAGTTGGGGTTTTTTTCTAAATTTCTAGCAGAAACAGTTCTGGCAGTTGTGTCCCAGTTTGAAGAAGCCAGCCCAAATTAAGGCTTTTCCTTAGGCAAACTTTTAATGTGATGGGCGGAGCAGGAAGACTGATCCCCTGAGTCAGTTGTTTACCACAAGTTGTACTTTATTGGAGAGCACTTGTGCTGACTCCTTATGCACCTTTGTAATGATAGTTACTTTATTCCTGCTTTTCCTTCAGGGGAGGAGAATGAAATGTGCTTAAGTTTTAGGCAGAAAACTGGCAAAAGTTTATGTAATTAATGCTCCTTCCAACAGAATATGAATTAAAATGAATTGGAGCACATTGGGTTTAATCTCTTTGGCTGGCATCTTCAAACAAATGAAGTGTTTGAGACAGTTACATGTCGAGCACCTGCCTCTCCTCAGGAGTCCTGAAGATCTCAGCCTTTAGTACAGTCACATCCTGATGGAATTTGGCTGCTAGACAACTTCTTGTTTGCTGAGGTTTTCTTAAAATTTTTTTTAGGCTATTATGGGCAGCTAAGATCCAGCACAGGGCTTGTATTATCTCCTAGAGCTGCCTCCTCCTTTGTCTCTGCATGTAGTCATCTTGCTTCTGGATTTACAGGTGAGTAAAGTAAATTAAAAAGTACTAAACAGAAAGCATCTGATGGATTTTAGTTTCATTAGAAACATGGTTTTGTTCTTGAGGATAGAAGAGCGGAAGGACCTAAAAGGTACTTAATGTAACAGACTTGTTAGTGAAAGGCATTCAGGTTATTAACAATTAGGTTACAGGGGAGAACAAATGAGAAGAATTTGTATTTAAGTTACCATTCATCATTTGGTATACTTTTTTAGATACAGAAACGCTCTCAGAAGACAGCTGTTTGGAATAATTAAGATACACTTTATTTTGTAGGTGTTTGGGGTATGACTTGGAATGAGCAGAATCGATCAATTGTCTCGATTAACTTTAATACCAAGATGGGAAATATTGTGCTAATACTGAGTACAGAGCCTGTATTGGCAAACCTACTCGTTAATGCTTTCAGTAGCCTGTTGCTGTGTATTTTTTCTTCAGCATGTTGTGTTACCAAAAGTCAATGGATAGCTGTGGTTCCCAGTAGAAGTGTAACTGTATGTACATGTTGAAGATCTCTTTGGGGATGTTGCTCAAGTCCTACATGATGTTTATATTTATGCAGGTTCTGAAGTATTGGGGATCAGTTTATCCTGACAGTCTGTCCACTCCGGTTTTCAGTGCGGAACTTTTGTGGAGTGTAAGCACTAAAGGTGGCAAATGAAACTTCTCCTTTTCAAGTGCTGTGAAATTAAGGGTTCTGAATGGAAGACGGGGTTTGTATCCTAGTCTGTTTGCAGGGTTCACTGAGTACCGGTGATGTTTTCAGTGACTTTCACAATGGGAAGTGAAGTGCGTGGGTTTCCCAGTCAACATGAGAACAGTCACCAACTGAAGCAGGAACTCAGCTGTCTTCTGCCTGTGATTGTTTATTCTACAGAAAGGGATATGGCTCTGGTAACTAACATGGAAGTAAAACACTTGTGGAAATTGATCTCTTGATCAAACATTGACATACCTCATTAAAAACCCCACAACTTATTTTTCAATATTAAATATACAAACAGGCTGAAGAAACCATATTAAACATCCAGTGGCTTTGTGCTGCAGGTGTTTTGGGGTTTTTGTTATTATTCTTTTCTTCCAGTTGAGGTATTGTTTTTTCAGAGATTTGTGTGTGTGCTGTGCTTTTTCTTACTTCTATAGCTTAGTGTGAAAAACAGCAGTCAAAGCCTGGATTAAGTATTATATGATCACGTTTCATGGAATACCTATTTACTTATTACTAAATAGATGGATTGCATTAAAATGTTGTGCTGTAGCACCATTTCATTTTCTCAGCAAATGAGGTGAATAAAACTGAAATGGAACTGCTCAGAAAAATCTTTTCCTTTCAACTGCATGCTATAAACAGAAATGATAGCTGTCCATCAAATGTGACCTTGGTGACATGTCATGGAGATGGCTCTTGATCCTGAAATTTCATTATGAGCTCAAATATTGGCATTGGGTTTAGAGGGGCTCATTAGGTTGCTTGTTAGGTCAATAGGTTGCTTGAGATTGTGACTGAATTCATGTATTTGTTAGGAACTTGTGGATCTTGGGTGTAATTGTAGAATATTTTTGTTGTATGTTAGTCAAAGAAGTTACATGATCAGGCAAGGAGCTGATGAAACTCAGGTCAGTTCACATTTTATCTTGCCCACTGTTGGTTTGCACTGTCTTTGTGCTGCTGCTGCAAAGGAGCTGGGTTCAGGATGGGCTGAGAAGATCCATGCAAGTTCAGCTCCATGAATGGTGTCATTGCACACACTCAAGGCTATTGGTGACTGTTAGACACAGGATATGGGTTAGGTAACCTCTGCTTTGATATGGCACAGCTGTAAGCATGAGTGAGGAACCTGGGGGTTAAAAAGAAACAAGAGACGCGCTGTGGTAAAATTCTAAACTTTCTTTAATCTACCAGCAACTTGTGCCCCACCACACTGCAGGAGTGCTAGAGATGGGTGAAGAAGTCAGTGTTCTTCATGGACTCTGTATAGTGGGTAGTGTTGGGGGAGTAATTGCTCCCCAAAGGCTTCATTTTAGTAGGACAACAGAAATGAGTTTGTTCTTGGGATGGGAGCTTAAATGCTGTCAGGTTTTTCTGTTGTCGTCACAGATTTGGGCATTTGGATATTCCTTGTCCAATAATAACCCATGTTCAACCTTCAGTGTTTCTCCAAGAGCTGCTGTACCGTGAAGTATTGGCTCTGAGTACAATGTTTAGCAGTTTGCTTCTTCTGAAGGCCCAATAAAACCATGTTAAGCTTGTTAGCTCAGACTTTTGTCTGGAGGTTAATCTGGAGAAAGGGAAGCAAGAGGAAAACATTTGGCCCTAGTGCAGTTATGGTGGACATACGATTTACACCTTAGCAGCTGTTGAAGTGTTTCCTAACAAATACTACTTTTAACAGGTTTTTTTTGCCATAAAATCACCTTTGGATTCAAAATTTTACAGGTTGGAAGGACTTCTTGTCTGCCTTCAGCAATAAAGCGTAGTGTATTTACTGAGAGGCAGAAACTGAACGTTGGATTTCATGTGGAATTTTCAGCTGTTCCACTGAAGCTGTCAGTATCTTCTGAAGATATATTCAAGTATTAGTGGTGGTTGGGTTTTGTGTTTCTGCTATTGTCAGCAAGAGGCCAAGAGCCAGTGAGATGTTTGGCAGTGGTAAACCTGTCCCACCTAAATGGTGTTAGCTGAATTTCTCTCTCGTCAAAGAATCCTGAATGATAGGCAGCAATTGCTGCCTAAATACAGCATTTCAGAGTGTTTAGTCACAGTTACTGTTTCTTTGGCATTTGCTGTTAATTCTGACCATAAAGCAAGTGGGAAGAGAGGGCGTATCCTGGGTCATCCTGGAGAATATTCTGTGAAAAGCCATGTCTGAGACATGTTTGATTAACACCTATTGTGGGGGAATATGAGAAAGTGCTCAAGTTCTGTCACAAGGGAAGGCAAATATAACTGGGAAAAACTCATGTTTTGCATTATCCATGATATGATTTCTCCTTGATCCCATGAACTCTTGCTGTTTCCAAATAGAATGTAATTAGAAAGCATGTGGACATCGATGCGGTGTAATTGAGAAATATGTTTAGAAGAATAAATCCCTAACAGCTAGATTTTTTAGCTGGTGCTTTGAAATTCTCTAATTGGATTATTAGCAGATGGTGCCATTCCTATTGTTTTGCCTCACAGCAGTCTTTTCTGAAAAAAGAAGAAAAAAGTACTTTATTTCTAATTAGAGGACTGTTTCATCTGGAAAATGTTGCCTTTAGTAATCTGCCTCACAGCTATTGTCAAATAGTGGTAGATAAGGATTTCACTGATTCACAGATCTTTCCTGGAGAATATGGATTATAACTTTTTTCCAGTGAAAAGTGCTCTGGTACTTACATTGAGAAATCATGCTGCTCCACATATTTGTGCTTAAGACCCTTTGCCTGTCTCCTCTTGAAGCTGAAATGTAACTTAACTTTAATTTTTTTCTTGTATCTACTTCACTAACAGCTGAAAATACTCTTTCATTTAGGAAATAAGCTGTCATACTCAGGCAGCAAATAGCTCAAACTATTTCTGTTGTAAGTTCTGTGGAGGTAAAAAGTTCTGCTTCTAACCAATTAATCTTCCTGAATGCTGTATAACTCTTCATTTGTTGTTTGGATATACATAATTAATCTTAGCAACTGGAGCATGACTTTGCAACAAGACTTTGAATATATCCTCAGGCTGGGATCTTGATTTTAGTATGATGGGAGCAAACAAGCAGAAATTTCATCTTGAATCAGTGACTCTATTCACACCCTATTTAAAATTATTTACTGATCAATTTCTATTTATACCCAGCTGCCACCTTTGAGTTAGATTGTTTTTAGTGTGTTAAATCCATTTTGACTATCAATATGTAGGCTCTAAGATTCTTGATAAAGACAGATAAGTTTACCTATCAATTTAGGGATAAAAGTTCTCCTGTGTTTAGAAAAGCTTTTGTTGCAGAATGCCACCTTTATGAAAAACTTCATTAAATTTGTGTCAGGGAAGCAGGAGGTTCCTTTAACAAAGGTTTACAAGAGTAAAAGGATGTATACTTGTCTCTAAAATGGCACATGAAGAGCAGACGTTCCCAAAATCCTGAACTGGCAATGTAAATTTTCTAAATGTCAAGGTTAATAGCAGTAAAAGTTGCTTGAGTGAGTGAGTGTTAGTGTACCTGGGTGGAACCTTTGGAGTCCTGACTGCATTTAACATTTTCTATCTGTCCTTTCTAAACCATGGCAGGGCTTAAATGTGTTTGGCTCAGCTGGTATTGATGCCCTTACAGTGTGCCATGATTCACCCTGAGAAGGTTGTGGTAACTCCTCTCGCCAGTTCAAAAATGTCTTGGAAAACAAATGCAGCTTTTTGACAGTTCTGCTAGAGCTGTTGATTACTAATTACAGCTTTTGTGTTAAGGATTTGACCTGTTTTGATTATATTTGCTCACCAGTTTGGTCACCAAAACTGTTACAAGTTAAATGCAAATATTTGCACAAATTTATATTACTCCAATCTAATCAATCACTTGTAAGGATTGCTACATGGATACAGCATCAAGTAGTTATTAAATATTGCACATTTAATCACATGCACATAAAACCTCATGCAGTGTTTGCAATTTCTGTAATGGATAGGGAAGCCACATTTCCAATCACTTATATAGACGTATTTTGCAACAAAAAAGGCAACCTTGCAAATTGGAGTTGTTTACTGAAGCAATATCTGTGATAAAGCTGGAGAGGAAGAGTTCTGTTAAAGGCAGCCTTAGTGGAAATGCATCAAGCTGCTTGCCATTTCTGCTATTGACCAATAATCTTTTCTAGGCTTTGTTACAACTGTCTGACCTCTGTGTCTGGGAATAGTCTCAAAAGGAAATAGAATGATTCCTTTTTCTTTAATGGCTCTCCAGTGGGCTGTGAACTATGGAGTTTGTGTTGGTGATTAAAGGGTACTCACTACCTATACACTGATTTTTACTATAGAAAAGCACTGCTGTCATGTACTCGTCTGTACAAAGAACTTGGCTGTTTGGCTGCAGTGAGGTCCTGGAGCAAGAGGTTCACCTGCTCATTAACCTTGATACATCCTGGATGCAGAAGCAGTGGGTACAGGGCCTGATCTCTACAGCACCTGCTCCTGCATACAGAGTCATTGGCAGCAAAATAGGGTTCTGAATGATCAAGGTCAAGCAATGGCATTCAATGAAATTGAATTTACCTAAACAAAGCACCTGGACTTGAGTTGGAAACCAAAGATTTAGAATTTGGATAAAATAAGTAAATTTTGTTGTTGTACATTTGTGAGTTTTTACTGTTTGGAATTAGGAGTTACTTTAGCTTTATGTTGTCATCTGGTCCCTTCTGAAGGATACATTTATATTTCTGTTTTGGGCAGCTGTAGTGGTGACTTCATTGCTGCAGCATGTGTTTATAGGAGTTATCAGTCTCGAAACCTGTTATGGGGGTTTTGAGCCTTGGGTCACTGTCTGGTTTTTCAGGGCCTGTGCTGTGCTCTCTGGGGTGATGCTGCTTGAAGCTATGAAACTGTCTGTTTGATTTGGATCCTGATGATTTGGGATGTTCTCTGCTTTAATGAGTGAAACAAGCAAAGTAAGAGGAAGTCTTGAACTTGTGTTGAGTTTGTATGTACTGAAGTGGCTTCGTATTTCTTCTAGTCAGATGCAAAGAAGGGCCCTCAGAAAAGCCAGAATTGCACCAGTAGGCATTGCACTGTGAATTCCACTCTGGTTGTGCTTAAATACCAGTGCTCCACAAAGCTGGTGTGATGCCTTATGTTTTACCTTTTCTATTTTTCAGATTCTGTATTCCCAGTGTGTAACTCTGCAGTGTCCTGCAGCCTGTGAGCTGCTGCTCTCTCATGCTGAGACAGACAGAACAAAGCCTCTCCAGGCTGCTCTCCAAGGACACCCAGCCCGGCCTACGCCCAAAATGTGTAACCCAGCATCTTGAGAAGGGGGGCAAGCTGAGGGGAAATTCCATCATCAGCTAAAGTTTAATTGGTGAAATTGGGTTCATATGCAAATGAACCAAAGCTATAAAAGTGTGAAGAACTTGTGACTCGGGGTCCATCTTGGGTGTAGCCTTTGGCCTGCCCAGGGTGTACCTCTGAAGGCCTTTCAAATAAATATCCACCTTTATTCCCTTATTCCTGTCAGTCTCTGTTTCTAGGCTGGCCTCTTTAGGCATCAGGTGGATGCTGCCATCCAATCTGAGTGACTTTTTTTGCAGTCCCTAAGAGTGTATTCTAGGCAAGGGAAGTAGACTAAACATGTCCAGAACATAGTCTGATTTTTCTTTCAGGAGCTGGTAAGCACTTGTCAAAAGAACTTGATGTCTGAAGCTCAAAAGAGAAAAGCAGCTTCTTCTAGGTAGATCCCTGGGAAGGAAGGGATATGAATGTCCAGTGGGGAAAAAGGATAAGAATGAAAGAGCAAAGGGCAGGCTCTCACAGCACAGGTAGTTCACATGTGCTCCCTCGTGCATGAGGCAGAGGCTGGGACTCAAGCTGTTGTCTGTGCAGAACGAAAAGGAATCTGAGAATTATAAACAGAGGAAAAGGACTTTTTTTAGCATGTTTGGTTTTGTCCTGGTGTTTTGCTTGCTGATGTTATGCTGGTTTATTAAATCAATAAACTTATCAGTTGCCTTTAAAGAAATTAGTTCACTCAGCATCTTGTATCTTCTGTCGGCTTTCCCACACTTCAAGATGGGGAGTTCACTGATGTTTGGTAGCCTGAAATACTTGAAATATAGACCTTGTTGCTGTTAAATTTAGCCTGAAGTTTGGTTTGGGGATAATACTTTTGTAATGAGAATACAATTAGAACGTTAGTAAATCCTAAGTCTTGCATTACTTCTGGAAGTTTGGCTGTTACTGGTAGAAGAGCAAAGCTCTTTCTACAGCCTGATTCTTCTACTAAGATTGTGTATTTCAATAAATAGTTGAATTTGATTAATTGAGATCTCCTCAAATTCAGGGTGAATAGTTTGCCAGGGTGTTCTGTGGCAGACCCTAGCTTGTGTGTCTCAGCCACTTTTTGTTACTGAAATAAAACTTCCAAGTGTTGATTTTCTTCTTTATTGATAGATTAAAATTTCTGAGTTGAAAGAAAATCCTTGATCCTTTGTTGCTGCTGACATGAAGTTCATCCTAAATCTCCCAACATTGTTCTGCTGACTGTGCTTTCTGTAGTGGTGTCTGCCTCAGGACCAGCTTTATTTCCTGGACTAGAGCAAATTTACCTAAATCAAAAGCTCATTACCCAGGCTGGCCCTGGTACTGCTACACCAGGCAGCCACACAGGGCACAATGATGCCATAAGTTATTATTCTGCCCAGTTGTTCCTGTACCACTTGGATGCACCAGTCCATGTGAATCTGCGTTCTAGAATCATTAAGCCCTTTTTCTAAGGATATCCAGTTTTTTACCCAAGACTAGCTGTCTGTTCTTGGCAGTTCACCATGTTATTTCCAGTGTCATTTTGAGTCTGATGCAGATCTGGTATTGATCTTAAAGGGTTGAAATCTTTTCACACAGGAGCTTTTCAAATATTTGAGTCCTTAATGGGGTGAATTCTTTTCAAGCGATCCAAACTCTTAAGAGCTGAAAAGTGACTCACAGACAAACTGCAATTTTGAAGGCAAAGACAGATAAAGATATGGATGTGTGCCTGAATGAAAATTCTGCTGAGAGCTTATCTTCTGCCTTCACCTCTATGAAATTCTGCCAGTAACTTGAACAATGAAAGCTTTTCTTCCAGCAGTGAAGTCATAGTACTATCCTCCAGCAAAATTTACCTCTTCCAGGTTCTGAAAGCAATGCTCAGTAGTATGCTAAGTTACTGAAAAGCTGGCATAGCAAAATTAAGGTGTAATACCTGATCAAGCAGTTTGAACCAAGTCAAAATGTTCAGCTGGATCTGTGGCTGGCTCATCTGCAAGCATGTGTGGTCATGGAGAAGGGCTTGGAGCAGGCCAATGGGAAGAAACATGGCTATCACCCGTGTTACTTACCCCTATTCCTCTGGGATGTTTGTGGGGGATAGCAAAGAAGTAGCTGTGTTTTAAAGGAGTTCTTGATATGCCTTCATATTGTTTAAGTAATTTGTGGTGGTGCACCAGCAAATATCACTATGCTTGACTGATGTTTTCTACTTCTGTGCTAAAATTCACAACTGGCTCCTTTCACTGAGGTGTGAAATTCGAGAAAAATGACATAATAACTGGTAACTCAGACACTGTGCTGCTCTCATATTTAACAAGCTTTATTTGCCAGTTCCCCGAATGAAAAAGTTAGAGCACCTGTAGCTGTTGCTGGAAATGTTAAACATATCTTTTCAAGTTCTACTTTTCTGTTTTTCAGAGTGTGTCATTGCTTTCTGATCATTTTTTAATGTCCTCAACTCCCATGGGACTGGAACAATTGTTGTGTAGCAGGCAAAAGCCAATCTGGAGACAACAGGGTTGCATCTAAAGCTTTGTTTTAAGACAAGGCCAATAGATAGCATTACTTGTGCTTTTGAAGCTTTATCTTGCTTAATCAAAATCTGGGCAAGATGAAAATGTTTTTTCCATGCCAGATGCCCTGACTGGCAGATGTCTCCTGATCCTTTAGGGGGCTGAGTGGGTTTTGTCTCTTTTTTCTTGTTTTGTTTTCTTCTCAGAACTCTTTAATCATAGCAAGTGTGACTGAGGTCTCAAACACATAATACAGAAGTGTTCCAATGCTTATGAATTTTTAAGATCTTATCCATCTTATGAAAATGTAATTAGGTCTGCCAACTCCTGAATTTTCCTTCCTTCAGTTTTCTTTAATGTTGGTGGGGGGTCCAAAGCCATTTGCCTTTGTGTGTCTGTGGAATCATCCTTTCATCAGAGTTGGTAGGTACTGGCTATGCTTCATGAGGCTGAAGCGTTGACCATGCACAAAATGAATGTCATAGGCAGGGTGGTGACATAAAAAAGGCTTTAAGGATGAGTGTAGAGCCTGGAGAGCTAGACTAGACATAGTAGGGTGGAGAAAAATGAGGATAAAAATAAAAAGATCATATAAGAGGATAGCATTGCATTAACATCACAACAAGTACTTTACTTTAGAGCTGTACTAAAAGTTTATAATCAGATCTTCAAGTTCTGCTCCAAACTGGACACATATAACACATGATGTCAAAAACACTGCATGGACCACAATGCATTAACTTAAAACCAAACCCAAACAGAGCATGAAAATCAGTGGGTTTTAACCATGTTTGTTCACAGCAAGCTTTCTGGTTTGTATTCAATGTTTCAAGAGTGGATTTGTGCACAGAGCAAGTATTTCAAAATGGGTAACTGAGTGAGAAAATAATTGTGTGCTGTAGTTGCTTTAAGTCTAGAAGGTTTTGCTACCATCAACTTTACAGATAGATTGTTTAGCAAAATTTAAACAGCATAGCCCCTCAAAGACTTTTTCCCAGCTCCCCTGCTCCAAGTTATGCAGTAGATAACCTGCAGTTCTTTTGCAACTATTGAACCCTGTGAAGGCACTGTAACCTCTTTTTACCTGTTCAATGTGTGTACAGTAAGTTTAAAATCTTAAATCTTGATCATATCTAACCTACCAGCCTTCCCAATGTTAGGTACTTTTATCACTGACTCCTCTCCCTCTACATTAATGTTTCTTTGCTTTCAAAGTCTCACTGATGTGACACTGGTTTGGTTTTGTTGGGTTTTTTTCATTAGACCACAGTGGTCAAGTTTTACCTAACAAGCTCTAATGGAAACATGAAGGGGAAAACAGAGCTCCCATCACCACTAACTCATCTGAAAGTGATAATCCATAAACCTATTGCTTCCCAAAAGAAGAACAAGCCCTTCAGCTGTATCTAAGCAGCCTAAATGCCCTTGCTTTGCTGGTCTCCTTCCTTTGTGCTCCCATGGAAAGTTTGCCTCTGTGGCAGTGAAAGACATGCTGCATGTCTTGTCCCCCTATGGACTGGCTAAGGCCATGGTATGAGTGATGTGCTGTGACTTCTCCTCCAAAATCTCTTGTCCTCCAAGGGCAGTTCTGGTGATGCATGAATTCATGTTTTAAAATGTTTCAGTAATGTACAAGGTACCTGTGCTGCTCAGTGCCCTTGTTACACAAACTCCCCACTGTTCCATAGCTGTTTGGTGGGCACTGGCTCATAGTGCCCAGTGAATGCCTTTGGAATTACTGGAGGTGAAGGCAAGTAACTTTGAGGAGAGTTTCTGCCTGCTTGAATGTATGGTAATTTGAGTCCCATGATAAATAAGTGCTGTCACAGCTTATTTGACGTGGCCTTGCTAATGAAGAAATAAATCTTTCAAATTAATCTAGATGACACAGAGTTTGTCATCTTTACAAAACTTGTTGACTATGAACAGCACTTTGAACAAATCATGGAGTATCTCAGATCAGGATCCACAAGAAAATGTGTTTGACAGTTACTCTTTATTAAAACTGTTTTTGCCAAGTACTGACTAAATGGGACAGTAGAGATGACTTAATGTACTATATTAGATCTCCATTATGAATGTGAATTGCTGTGCTTATTTTCTTTATTCTAGTCAACATCTGGAAAGCTGTATCTGGAAAATCATAGAAGTTAATGTACATGTTTAACTGGCTCTGTGGAGGGTTTTGACTTGGAACAACATTAATAAAACTTATGGCAGCTGAAGGTATATTTCCTATTTCACAGGCAAACTTGAGACAGTTAATAGCTAATTACTTTAGTTTTCTTCTATTAACTTTTATTTTTTTACCCAGCTGCCACCTTACTGTCTCACTCCCACACCAAAAAGAGAAAGTGTTCTGAATTTAACTTCTTGTTGATTGTTTCCAGGAAAGGGAGATTGATCCCAAATTACTAGTAAACATGATTTAATCAAGGGCTGAGCTTGTCTAAAAACAAAACAAAACTTAGGGCGTAGTTTCAACTGCACTGCTAAGAGGGCTTTAATTCAGAGAAGTGTTTTCCTTTAATCTTTCTTGCCTCAACATGTGTCCTGTTCTTCCTCCCATCATTTTTTTTAATCCTGATATAGACTTATATACAATATCCTAAGTTGTTAATATGTTGAAGTTCTGATGAAAGGAAATAATACATAAAACAATTTGTCTTGGCAAGAGTGTGTGCCAAAAGTAAGCCCTCCCTTGATGTGTCAGTAGAGAAGTAAACACAGGAGGGAGGAAAAATTCTGGAGAAACAAACACAAATAGAGTTTGGGTATGGAAACACTAAGTTTACAAATAGTATCTATTAAACAAACATTAAGACTGGAAAGTTAAACAAAATGAAGTTCCCCAGATACATGAAAGCCCTTACTAGTAAGCCTTAAAATAAAACAGAAGATATGAAATTGAAGTGATGAGGTGATTGTTTCTCTTCCCAGTTTGCATTCTTGAGAGGCTTTAATACATGAGTTTATCACATTGTAGTGGTAATTCAAGGTTCTCATTTGGGCTGTGGTTACAATTTTTCTGTCTTCTCCAGCCATGGAGCATTTTGCTTTGTGGGATACTTGGAGGACATAGGCTTTGGTTTGTTACTTTATATCACATTAATTTGCTTGCAAATCAGGCTTTGTGGCCTCTTGAGTGTGTGGCTTCCAGAGACTTACATGTATCTTGTAGGAGTGTTGGGTCATATGAAATGAAATAACGTCTAGAAAAGAAAAGGTCTTGTGTCACTGAGGCTCTCCAGGACAATGATGGTGCCTGCAGAAATCCTCCTGGGAGCAGGAGCCGAGCAGTGAGCAGATCCCCTCCCCGTGGACAGCAAGCCAGGCTGAACCACGGTCTGAATGGGCTTGTCTGCTTTATACTTCATGATTTTCAAGTACAGGGAGAATTCTCTTCAGAGCTCTGGAGCCCTGTACTGGCACAGGCTATAGCAGAAAGAAGTGCTACTTTATCACTCACCTCAGGTTATAAGGCACTGAGTGTCGAGGTGTCAGGGCAGGTGAACTATTCTGAGTTTGTGCTTTGAGATGTAAATGAATTGACATCCCAATTCTAGTGCTTGAAGTGTTTGCTAATGCGCTACCCATTAATATAAACAACGTGAAAACCACAGAAATAACCCCTACTTTAAGTGCTACAAGATATAAGATACATAAATATTATACTTTAAATATTAAGATATTATATTTAAGATATAAATATTATACTTTATATCTTATAAAGGTATTTATAAGATTGTAAGATGTAAGTTATCCAATCGCAAGAACATTGCAAAGCAAATCAAAGGAAAGATAAGCCATTTCACCATGATGGTCTCTTCTCCACAGAAAGATGGAATACTGTCACTTGATGCCAGACAGACGTGGTAACCTTAGTTTGCCAAATGAATATCCTGGGACTTACCCTGTTGTGTTCTATAGGATGTGTAGTTCAAGTGACAACAACTTTTCCAATTTTAAACACCTAGTGATTGTAAAAGAATTGAATCTTGGAGAGAGTGCTAATTGCAAATGTGAAGACCAAAAAATCCCAGAAGCCTGGCTCCTCTCTGTACATTCCTTGTGCAGTAATGTAACATGACTGATGTGGATTTAGCTTGCTGGAATTAAAGAAGCCTTATGCAAAGGGTTCATTTAAAGTTCTCAAATGCTTTGAACAGTTCTTTAGCTTGTGTTCCAACAAGTGTGGCTGCAGCACGTCAGCCTCTTTGGAAGCTGGTAAGTAGCATGTGACTGCTCTGTGACCATCATCCATGAGATCCTGGCAGTTCATTTTTTAATGACTGTAGGTGTCTAGTGGGGCTTTTTCGCCTCGTTGGTTTGAGGGATTTGCAGAATTGATGGTTTCCCCTGGAGCCAGCAGTGTTGGGGGAGTGGAGGAGAATTTTGCCTCTTATCCTACATATCTGTTATGAAGATAGCATTTAAGCCACCACTCATTCATGCTCTTGAGAGGACTGTCTAAGCTGTATTGCTTCTTGGGGAGTTACAGGTTTAGGACAAACAGGTTGTTTGGCTAATTTAGGTGCATGGCTCCACAGGTTACTTCTCTTTGAAATCTTCAACTTACCTGGGAAACACTTGTGAAATTGTCTTGCTTTCCATAGTGTCTGTACAACATGCTAGGAGTTACGGTCCCAGGAACGTCATCTTTGTAAAAAGTCCTGTGTATGTACCAAAAACCCCACTGAATTGAGCTGTTTTTCCCTGTACCAGAGGGAAACTGATCCTGCCTGGTTTTATACACATTGATATATAACGCACTGTTAGAGTGCCTCTCTCCCTAAAGTCAACTGAATTCAAATGCTCAATTAGGAGACTAACTCCAAGAGTAGAGCCCTCAGAGAATGTGAGGGAGGCAGCCTTGCCTTCTGGGAGGTATTGTATCCACAGAAGAGTTGTGAGATCAACAGGAAGAACCGCCGCAGAGAAGGGCTCCAAGGCTGGATCAAACAACCTGTAAATGTACCTTGAGCAAAGCTTTTTGGTGTGACATTCCATCCCCACCCTCCCACCACTTCTCACTGCCAAAAATAAAAGAGCTTTCTGGTTCAAGATTTTATTAGAAGTGGTTTAGAACTACAGACAAAGATTGCCCTTTTTGATTTCTGCTGTGTTGAGGGAAATACAATGGTGTGATGTAACTATAAAGGGAAGGGTGGCATCAGATGCCAGGTTCCATTATCTTCCTAGCTGGAACAATATGTAGGCACTGCAGTTTTTGGCTCACTGAGTTGAAAGTGAGATGACTCATGTAAAATCTTAGCCTTAGGAGTCTTGTTCATTCTGATAATCAGTAACTTAATTAATGCAAATCTCTGAAAACTAATGAAAAGCAAACAGAAATGTATTTGATTTACCACTCCTGTAACTGACTCTCCTTGAGTAGGAGCAAGATTAGTCAGCTCCAGTGCAAGATGCAACAAGCTGGGTTGTGCTTTCAGGGAAGGTGATCACTTACAGTAATGATGAGACTCTATTAACAGATAGCAGTCCAAAGACTTATCCACTGATGATAATGAAAGAAATTGATAATACACCTGCTATCTTTGCTTTAATCTGTGTATGACTCATGGCTAGTGAGGCTTTTATGGCAGTTGACCAAAAAATGGTCAACAACTGACCAGGCACATTTACCAGCTGTGGTTGAATGGATATTCCCATAACTGAATTCTTCCACGTGCTGGCTGTTGGTTTACTAACTTCCTGGGAATTACCAGTTTCTGATGAAACTAATTATGGTAGGGGGAGGTATAAGGTTTTGATATGGAAGATGCAGTTTGAATTGCTGCTGTCACCAAATTAATTATAACTTAGAGGTCTTCCTTAATTTAGTTTTATTTTAAAGCTGCTCTATTGCAAGTTCTTGATGCTGAGCTGTATTCCTCTGTCTACAAAGGCAGTGCTTAACTATGGAAAGAGAGCTACGAGGTTTCTGTCTTTAAGTTTGGTAGGCATCTTTAAAATAAGAATAATTGTTTAGAAGACATGTTTTTTTCAAAAGTATTACGCATAATAAAACCTAGACAGATGATATCACAGAGTAGCTGGATAATTGAAATCACCACACTGGCTCTGGTAGGTGCTTTTTACATGAGAATTGATTGTTGACTGATCTTAGCATGAGATTCTTTTTTCTTAAATCCCTACCTTCTTAACCTCTATTAAAGCATTCAAGATAGATCAAATACATAGCAAGTCTGTACATACCTTAAAGTGTTAAAATGTACTTTGAGAAGTCTGTCCCACCTAACCCTGACAAAAAAAAAAGGTAAAAAATCCTTTTAGTGGTGGAAATGGAGTAAGCATGACATGATGTGTGGGAAAGGAGCAGTGAAAATTACTTACTCTCACAGGAATAATAAAGTGTCATCTCTTCTGATGCCCTTTGCTGCTACTTCTGTCACTTTGCACCGATATAAAACTACAAGATAGACACAATGAGCTTAAAACATTTTTGTGTCTGCAGTCTTTGTGGCTGCTGTTCTGCAGTTGAGGAAAGTACACACTGTAGTAGGAAAATTTTCCATCTCTTAAATGAATAATATAATCACAGAATATCCTGAGTTGGAAGGGACCCACTGGGAACATTGAAGTCCAAGGCCTGCATGGGACAGCCCCAAGAATCCCATCATGTGTCTGTACACTTCCCTTCCATTAGCCCTTCTGTAGCCGTTAACACAGAATGGGAAGTTTGCCAGCTCTGATGCAGAGCCAGAAAACTGTACAAATGACATGGATTTTTCAAGTATTCTTTGCAATTGTTTCTTAGGAGGTCCTAGTCCCTGCAAAATATCCAACAGCTATCACTTCAGTTAGTTTTGCAGATAGCAAAACGTTATCTCTTGTGTGGATCCATCAAGTACAACACTGCCAGAATACTAATGTTGAGAATTCATTTGCTGAAGTGTTAGGAAACAGTCCCTGGCTCCAGTGTCCTTCATTTTTATTGCCTATCTTGTTTGGATGCACAATAAGCTCGGGCTTGGCTCCTGTTATCAAATTATTGTACAAGATATTGACTGAGCAAAATGTTCTCCTTTTCTTTTCTGTGCTATTACCAAGATAAATTTTGTATGTATTGAACCTCTGTGCAAGTACTGATAGAGACTTTTTTCCTGCAAACATCAGTTACCCTGGGATAGATGCTGCAGATAAGAACGTGAGGTGATGAAAAACAGTGGTGCAAAAAAAATTCAGTAATGCAAAAATGGTGTGTTCCCTAGGAAGAGTTTGTTTATTTTTCAGTTATTATCAATGCTTATCACTTTCCACAAGAAATTGAGTTATTTTTAGATAAATAGGAATGACAGTAGTGGTTATTCTCTTTGTCTTTGATACATAGATTTCAGAGGTTGTGTGTAGCTTTCAGGGAGTTGGAATGGCAATATGTTGCATTGTCAAATGTATTTTGAGTGGTTTTTTTCTGAGCTCACAGTCTTTGGGGAAGGAGGACACATTCTTCCAGCTGAAAAGTCAAAGCGAATAAAAATGTACATAAACACTTAAGGTGTGTACCTCAGGATGGGTTGTGACACAGGGTCCTCCTTTAGTCCCCCCAAACCCCCCTGAGTTACTTATCCAAGGTCTTTCCAGTTTCTGAGAACTGTAAGTATGGGAATAAACTGCTAAAATCCTCCTTAGGATGGTCATTTATAGCTTGTTGATCAGGAATGTCGCAGCAGAGGAGGGTTTTAATGTCGCAGTAAAACTCTAAAAACAATCAAGATGAAGCTTTTAAGTGCTGGAATTTGAGTGTAGGCTGAGGGTTTGGTCCGGTCAAATGGACAGGGAGAAAACATAGCTGCTAGTAAGTCCATGGGACTTACTGATTTTAATGTCCTCCCCTTCTCCCCCCCTTGGTAAGGAGTCCATAAATAATTCTTAGCAAGTCTTGGGGACATTCTATTTCATAACATTGCTGGATCACTGTGCTTTTTGCAGTTAATTCAGAGCTATATAGATAATTAACTTGTAATAATTTAACACTGACAATAAGGCTTCACATCAACTTTTCAGCAGTCGGAAATTCCTTCAGTGGTTCTTGGAACACCCGTGATGAAATAAATGCCCATTAACTCAAAAAAAAGACATGGATCCATTTGGCCCCAGTGCTGTGAATTCTGGGCACTTTGTTGTCAGTGTTTCCTGCTGTTTATAGTAGCTGAATATTGCAGCTCACGTTGAGAAACTTGATTCATTTGCTCAGGAAAATCAAAACATTTACATGACTTATCACATGCACTCAGTAGGCTCCTAAATGTCCTCATGTCCCCAAGTGTGCCATTGATTGAGGTGGAAAGTGTTGCATTGCAATGCAAAGATGCACCTTTTTTAATTGTTTGCTCGTGAACCAATGTGCAGGATGATAGTGCAGGTCGTTTCTGATGTTACCTGCAGATGAAATGGAGCTGTGACTGCTTCCTTTGAATTCACATAACTGAACATCGTTATGGGAGGGACAGGAGAGGCAGCTGAGCTCTTTCATGACTTCCCTGGTCAGGTGCTGACAGATGGCCCTGCCCTGATCCCACTCCCAGCTGGACACCAGCTCTGTCTGCCCCCTCTGCTTTTAGGCTTCTACACAATGTTCAGCAATGGGCTCTGTTCAGCTTTCGTGATGTCTTTGTGTCTAAAAAAGAAACCCCATACATTTTATTTCTGTGAAAAATGGTGTTGATCCAGAATGTTTAAGGTTTAGTTGGTGTGATCTGGAACTTAAAAATGCTATCACAGGATGTTCTCCTCTGTAACTAACAGTACAATTTATGAACTGTTATTAAGCTTGGTTTTCATATTGAAAGGAACAAGAAACTGAATCCCAACAGCTTCAGAGTTCAAGCAATTGGGTAAAATATTAAGGATAATTTTAATACATAGCCTATGAATTTTTTTTTTCTGAAATTTTCTCACTCAGACCAAAATATACACAGGTCAATTTGAAGAAAGCATTTAGGATCTGTCTGCCACATGCACTCTAGTGATGATTGCAGTGCTGGCAACTCCCATTCCATGGAAGTATCTGATCAAATGATCCTCCGAGGAGTGTGCTGCTGATAGCTCTGGGCAGCGTCCTTGGATTCCAACACTGAGCTCTGGCTGTGTTCCTCTGCAGAAGAGTCATTTGCAATTCTCTCTTCCTTCATCACCTTCGACAATCTAGCCAGTGTTCCAGAATTTTGGCTGTGCTTCATCTTAGTGTCCATTTGTTTTCTTGCAGTCTGTCACTTTAATGCATAGCAGTTAATAAAATAACAAAAATGTCAGAAAGAAAAATACAGTATGAGAGAGGTAGGTAGACTTCCCAGCAGAAGCTGAAAAATGAACTTGAGCAGATTCTAAAACAAACACAACTGCCAGCAGTGAATGGAACAACTACCAGGAACTGGACAGTGGCACTGGGAGCTGAACTTTCTCTTTGACTGTTTCCGGGAAAGTGTATTTAAACCATCACATTAGAGGTAACCAGGTACATTCCTTCTCACCTGCCCAGTGTTCTGGCCCAGTCTTCCCAACTTCCATAAATCCAGAACTGGGCAGGTGAAACACCAAAACGCTTGGATTTATGGAAGCTGGGAAGATCCTAGATTTCACTGAGCTCTCTATGTGCTGTGGTTCCTCAGCTGTGACTTCGCGGATTTAATGTTCGACAAAGATGCTTTCACTTTACTGATTTTTGTATGTTTAAATCAAAGTTTAATCCATCTTAGAGCATAAGAACAAACTGAAAAAATGCTTTAAGCAATTTAAATTGGCATCAGTACTGTTACAAACTAAGCTTAAATGGATTTGGATGCTGAGGTTAGAGTTCATCTTTCCTTCACCCTTCAATATAATATTGCCAGTAAATACAGAGGTGTGTAGACTGTGACTCCAATGCAACAGAGAATGGTAGATAGGTTAGGAAATTACTTTGAGGCAACCTGAAGGTCAAAAAACATCTAAAATGTTTGTTTTGGGGGGGTCAGGGATTGTGAATTTATCAGTTAAAAATGGAATCAGCAATGCTGGTGATCCCCAGGTGGAGCTGTGGCTGCTATGGGTAACAACTCCAAGGTTTAAACCTTTAAATAGATCAGCAAAGGTATAAAGGTGTCCAGAGGGAGTTGATCTTTAAAATTAATTAATATTTCATACAGTTACTAAAATATTATTTCAAAATAATATTATTATTCATAAAGTTAATTAAAATTTCCCATATAGAAAATTAAATCCTTGGTAGCTTTCAAAAAAATCAGTGTCTGACAATGCTGGTGTGGTGTAATTGCCGTTTATGAGAGGTGGCACACTGGCTGTGCAGGAACCAAGTTTATTTTAGAAAAATAGCTGTACATGAATGACATCAACTCTGTTTTGCTGTGGAATGGAAGTCTCAGTGACTTACTGGATGGAATGTAACAGCAAACAGAGAACAGGGAGAATTATGAGCTTTTATGGTTTTTGTAAATATGTGAGCAATATTTTGAAAAGCCAATTTAGTACTCCACTGAATATTGATGTTAGTAGCATTATTTTAAATCATTCACTTTATTGAAGTAGAAAGTGACAAACCATTTAATCTTATATTGTGCAACAGAAAAAGCATTATTATCTAATTTTCACCTCTATCTTTTAAATTGTCCTTAAGTCAGATAGTTCAGTGCATGTGTGCTTGCACCATTCAATCTTATAATCAGTTTAAGATAAATAGAAAGCAAAAATGCTTTTATGAGACTTACTTGTGATGATTGGAAGACCCTGAAATATGGCCAATTTCTGTGGCTCAGCTGAGGTCAAGCAGCGTAAAACAGCTAAGACAGCACTTGATCAAATTTAATTTAACATAGACCCATGCATATGAAAAGCACTGAAGGTTTACTTCAATGAGTGAAAATGTTACAATTGGAAAGTTCTCATTGGCTGGAAGATGCAAAAAAAGTTTACATTTGGGAAAGGAAAAACAGAGGAGAAAAACTCAACTTCCCAACCACTCTGTGCGGCAGGGCTCTGCCAAACACTGATCCCTCTCCGAGCTGCACGGGAGGTGCTGCCTGTCTTGAAGGTGGCTTCGGATGCAGCTTTAAATATCTTGTGCAGAGGTTGAATGCCTCTCACTGCTTTATTTCACATGTACCAATGCTGCCACCCAAATGGGAAGCTCAGAATATTCACCTGGACTGGAGGTTAAGGTGTTTCTCTGAAGCCATACTCAGCTCTAACTGGTGTGTGTGCCAAGTTGCAGGGGCAGAGAGGAAAATATCTTGGTTTCTTTGTACTACCTGGTATGTGAGAAATAGCAACTAATTTGCAATACTTCATTATTGTTATTATTATTAATTTCAAGCTTAATTTAAATAGCTGTGTTAATTAAATTTGATTATTCTTACGTTATTATACATTCTTCGTACTAAATATGTAAGCTTTATAAACAATGGAGGTGCTGAAATGACTTTGTAGAGATTGGCAGAGTTTTTTTGATGTCTCATCTGATATGTATCACTTTCCAGCTTTTTTCCCCCCATGATTATAAAGCATTATTCAGTTGTTTTGAAGGCTGGAGTTAATGGTTTCCTTCTGCCATGTCAGGGTAGCTGTGGTTTGTGTAAGTCTCATCACATACATGACGGGCAGAGTGTCATTCCAGCTGAGATACAAATACTCAAAATCAAGAAGATTATTGCCATTTGGCAAGTTAGTTTTTAGTGCAGTACCACAATTATAAAATGTAGAAGGAGTTGCAGAAGATTAACAAAAGTCTTTATCTTGGGATTTGGTAAGGATTTGGGTGAGTAAGTAGCTGGCAATTTCATTGTCAGGCCCAGCACTGTGCTAAATGAAGTGTTTGGGTTATTAAAAAATACATCAGTGTCTTTGTCTTTATTACCCAAAGGTTTTACTCATTCTCTTGTTTTGGAGAGGAGATCTTGGCTCTGGGCAGTGACAAAGCTTTGTGGCAATATTCCCTCAAGTTCTGAGCCTTACAACTTCAAACAAATGGAGAGCCACAATTCCACGTCAAACTTCTGTCCCAGACTTCAGTGAGATCATAACAGATGTCAGTGGTCACTAAGAAACTTTGTGAGATGAGCATGGCAACATAAAACATTCCTAAAGGATAACCAAACCCAACCATTTCTGATGGCAAAACCAGGCTCTGCTTAAGGGATAATGGATGTTTTTTCATCTGCCATAACTTCAGTGTTTAGCAATACCCCAAGAGGAACCAACTACTTGTCTAAAGTTTTGTTATCCTCCAAAGATGAAAAATAACTTTGAAACTGGACCAGGAAAACACAAAATTGGTTTGTATAACACATAGGTAAAATCTACATGGGGCAGCTGTGGTTTTGGACTTCATTTTATTCAACTTCTGTTCCACTTTCTCAGTGGGCTGTAACTGTACAGAGCCACTTGGGAGGTCTGCTTCCACCTTCTGTCTCTGACAGTTTAGGTAGGACTTTCTAACCTTTAAATGCAAACAGAAAAATTTCATAAAAATATATGGCCACTTCAAATACTGGCCCATTTTTATCATTCTCTCTTTGATAGCATAATCTGGCTGTTGAATACAGACAGAGTAAGAAGGAATTATTGAACACTTATTACCACATTAATAATAAAAATGTGTTATCAAGAGAGGCAGATCAGTATTTTAAATAAAGGGTTGAAATAAAAATGATTAAGAGTTTATTTCTACTAAATTCATAGTAATATAACTGTAGAATCTTGAAGCTTGTGCTCTTTAACTTTCAAACTGAAATAATCTAGGAAAAAAAACCCCTTAAGTTAAATGAATCTGCCCTTATGCTGTACTGATAAAAAACCAACTGAACACCCAAATCAAGAAAAGCCAAACAAACTCCAAACCAGAAGCCTGAGTGTTGTAGTAATAGTACATGTCTAATAGCTACAAGTTAGGATGTTGTCATGTTCCTAAAACTAATAATAATTTTAATAATAAAATGAGGCTATGCCTTTTTCTGATTTTCTGTTCCTAAACCCTTCCAGAGGTGTTTACTCTGTACCTAAATGCTGTTCCCTAGTGATAAACAACTATTGCAAATGCTATTTCTCTACCCAAATTAGAAAATTTTTCTTAGCATTAGTCAAGAATCTGTCACTTTAGTGGCAGAAAGTAACTCTAGGTCCAGTGCTAATTATCCACCAGGCAAAGAAGGAGCTCTTCTGATCTCTCCTGAAATAAGCACTTGTTTGTTTATCTTTGTTGCCCCTGCGTGTATTTAAGTTTGCCTCCCCGTAGGCTGCACTCCCACTCAGTGAGTCTTATCTAAGTCATATTTTGGAGCTCGTTCTCCTACCCTGTTTGGAGTGGTTCTCATTTCTCTCATGAGCTTGACTGGGCTATATTCAGGTTTGGGTGGGTGACTGTGTTCCAGCAATGTGCTGGTTCCCTTCCTGTTCTCTCAAGAGTATTATCTTGGCGTTTGTTATCCACTGTTGCCCCTAACTATTGTTCCCTTATTTTGCCTGAATTCCTGATTAATGGTTTGCAGGAACCTGGACTCATGATTTCTTAATAGCCACAATATTCATCCAGACTATCTGGTTAATTTTGAATTTTAGTATTGTTCTCCAGTGTTCTTTTCATTAATTCCAGATATTGCCAGCAGCATGCTCATGAAGTATGTTTGATTACATAATTGTCTGAATGAAAATAAAAATAATTACTACCTTGAATAATATTGGAACTATGTGGAGTTCCAAAAGAAAGATACTGTGTTAGTGGAGCAAGAGGTACTTGGGTGAGTTTCAGGGGCTGTTGGCTTAATTGCACAAGGGCAATGCCCTTAAGTTATGTGAAGAATCCATAGGAATTCCTATCCAAGGTGAGTTTCTCAAGGATATTTTGTGCCTCGGTAGTTTCTAGACTGACTCTTAGTAGATTCTCTCGTATCTTCTTACAATTTCTTTATCTCTAAAAATACTCTAAATGAAATAGTATTGCCAGAAAACTCATTTCTTGTAGTTTGCAGAGCTTTTGTGTTTTTGAAGCTCTGTTCGACGTATTCTTACTAAAGGGTGTGGTGTAGGTGTTCACCAGCATTCTGTAATTTAGCTGCCATCCCTGAGGGGTGAATTGTCACCAAGTGTGACACTGGGTTCTGAGTGGGATATTGCTTCTGAGTTTTTCAGGCTGGTTCCCTGACAGCTTTTCCCACTGACATTATTTCTAGAGTTCTGAAAAACATCCACACTTGCTTTGTTGTGGCTTGTACAGCTGTTTGTGATGAGGAAGAGACTTTTTTTTACTTCAAGCTAATGAGTTAATTAGATCTTTAAAATTATTTTCAGCCTGGTTTAGTTCATGTCCTGAGGCCACAGGAAGAAGTGCTTAGAAATCAATTTATTGGTTGCTGATTAGCCCACACCCTCAAGTGTAAGCAAAGTTCACCTATTTACACGTTGGTTACTTAGCAAGCTACCCTGTATCCAATTATTCCTCCAACTTTTTTGTTGCTGTTTGAAGATTTAGTTGAGTTTTCTTCTCTTCCTCCTAAATTTTGAGAACATTATGCTTGTACTTGTGATGCTGCTAAGATGCCTTATGAAAGAATGGATGTTTCCTTATCTTTGGGCAAGATTTGCACTTCGGAGCACCATGTTTTCTCCCTGTTAGGTCCCTCAGGGGTTGTGTTTGCCATGGTCTCAGCCCTCACAACGTGTCAGCCTCTGACCCCAATTTTGCTGCTAATCCTGTGCTACTGTCTGGTTTTGGTGGTGACACAACTGGCGATCTTGGCCACATTTCTGTGAAGTATCTATAATTTAGTCTACATAGATAAATCATCACTTAAAGATAAACTGTTTTGAAGCCTTCAACGCTCCCTGGTGGATTTTTTCCTCTAACATTCTAATTATCCAAAATAGACTGTAAGTGTTAACATAAAATAATCCTGTCAGCTCTGAATTCTTGAGTCTCATGAGTCTCTGTTGAGTAGAAGAAAATTATTTCTGGGTCAACCAAAAATGAATGAGTTAAGATCAACTGAGAATAAAAGTTTAATGTAGCCTTTACTGTCTTGAGCTCCCTGGGCATCCTTTCAGTTTTTTATTTAAAAAACCCAAACAACCAAGCGCCCTGAATCTGTTACTTTGTTTTGCTTCTATCAATTTACAGAAATTCTGGAAGAAATTTAGTTACAGTGGCAACTTGGTAATAACAAATGCAAGGAATAACATTTTCAGATAACTTCTTTCATTTATTAGCACATTTCAAATTCTGAAATGTATCAAAGAATGGAGTTACTACAGAAAAGGTGGCTAAATATTTCTGCTATAGAGCAAGAACAGAAGCATTAATATGTGTATATAGGATCTTCATATCCCACAGCAAGCCTCAAACTAAAAAGGTAAAGGAAGTTGGGAAAAGAGGTGGTGTTGGAAGACCAAGGAAATGGCTGCAGCAAGCTGGCATGGATCAGGGGAAAAGGAAGCAATTGGCAAGGGATCAAAGTTTCTCAGAAACTGTTAAACTGTCAAAAAACCACAGAAGAAATAGTGAGTGTGAATACTTTCAGGGTTTAATATTTTGGGGTGCTTTCTTCTTTACTGACTTTGATTTTATGCGTATTCCAAGATAATAAATTTTCAAATCATGCTGTTTTACAACTGCCTTTGCATTTAAGCTTCTTCTATTTCTGGTCCAGAGCTGGGAAAAATGGGCTGCAGTGTGTGTACATCAGTTCTGAGAGACCATACATAAGCTGGGTATACCTTGATAGAAATCTAGTTCATGTCTTACACTGAGAAAGCTTTTCCTTTTTTGGATGGATGGATTTTGTTTGGGTTTTGTTTCTGTGGGGTTTTTTCCCATCCCCAAGGAATGTAAGTTTCCTATAGCAGGCTTGGTGTAGCAGCTTATGAGCTCAAAACTGGATAAAAGTGTTCTCAAAATTAGGCTCACAATCACAATAAACAATAGGGCAATATGAAAGCTTTGCAGCAGTAGGTGATGATTATTCATGACTTAAGAAACACAAGGAAGTCTTGCATCTATTAGGATGTGAAGTAGATTGATTGTTCACAACATAATGTTAGAAAAAACCAACCACCCTGACCTCTGAATCAGCACTGAGTGTTATTTAGCAGCAGTGCACTAGTTAAACTCTCAAGCAGTTAATTAACAGAAACTTTATTTTCCTGTTCAGTGAAATCTAGGATGCTACCAAAGAAAAGAAATAAATTTGAACTCAATTTCAGTCTTTCTTGTTTCAGCTGATAACTCAGTGTCTCAAAATTGGTTCTTGATTGTTTTAATCAAGGTTACTTTTTTGATTTCTCCAGGAAATTGCTTTTGGTCCTGGTATTAAACTGTCAGTGATGTGCTACTTTAGCACTTCATAAAGGAAGTAAACATTTGTCTTGCAATAAGTAGTGAGAGTTTGTGAGTGCCAGCTGGCTCTTCTGGGCCTTCCTCAGAAAGGAGAGAGAGCTTGAAGGAAACAAATGTCTTTTTTTTTTTCTCTTTACCCAAGATGTACCAGTAACACATCCATCAGTAATTAGAGGAATGTCATGATCTGAGACCTTTGCTACTTTCCCTGACTGCTGAAGCTGACAAGCATGTGAGGTATCTTGGAGTTATTCCCTGGTTATGGGAGCACGAGTATATTGGCCAGTTAGATTGAAATGCAAATGCTGAAACAGTTAAAAAGAAAAATTACCAATTGCACACACAGTAAACATGTGCAGGAGGTGCTCAGCTGTCCATGTCAGATTATTTTGGGTTATTGACCAAAATATGTGGAGTAAGGAGAGTAGAGGTGCTTGGAGGAGCTACAAATACCTCATGCTACCTACAGTGTCTGAATTTGTGACTGTCTGTTATCAATTAATGTTTCCCCACTCCCTGTGTATCCCTTATTCCACAGCAAAAATGAGGTAACTTGTGCTCCCCAATGAGCTGGTACATCACAGAAAGCAGGACCCATCCTGCAAGGCTGGTCATGGCTCTGGAGGCTCCTTAGCTGATAAAACCTCCTGCAGATCTGTCAGATGGGACGGGGAGCAAGGGCAGCCTGTCCCCAGGCAGCTGCACCAGCTGAGTATGGAAACAAAATGGTTTGAGCCAAGTGACAAGGGCAGACTTAGCTGTGGAGGGCTCGTGGCACTCAGCAATCTGCTCTGTGGCAGTGGTTGTAGGGATGTGTTCTGTTAGCAGAAAGCTCAGATTCTGCTGAATAAGAGTCCAGCTTCACTCCTTGCTAGAGAGCAGAGGTTGCAGACACAGGCACAGAGTGAGGGCTCGTTTTGGGGCAGGGTCAGGCCCTGGGTCAGGCACAGACACAAACCAGTGCTCACCTTGTGCAGAACAAACCAACACCTTCAATGGTGACATTTGGGACACTGGCACCACCTGCAGCCCCCACTGCTCTGGCATTTCTGATGTGGAAGTAAAGGAATTTTAGGCCTGGCATTTCTAGAGGTTCCTTCATGATTAGAGCAGCGTTATTCAGATGGAATACTTGGAGACACTGATTTATAATGTCACTTGTAGGAGCTGAGTGATGATCCACATGCTTGGAGCAATAGTTCTTGCTGTCACTTTCCTCTACAATCTTCTGGGATAATTTCTCATGCCCAGGCTACTGTATAAACATTTTTGATGGGAACATCCATCACTCATTGCTTGTTTTGGTGTCACTAGACACTAAAAAAAAGGCAAGATATTTATCCTAGTAATTAATTAGAATCTACTTAAATCTTAACACATTGGAACTTGAAAAAATGTTAGTGCATGTCCTGCAATGTGATATGGTAGTATGGACTTTAACAGCATTTTCCAGTCTATAATAATCCAACTGGTTTTAATTTTAAGTTGAAATTTCACTCTATTTCAACTTTGAAGTATAACTTTAGGAGTCTTTTTTAGAGTTCATGTAAGAAGTAATTCCATATGCAGTGTGTCTCCACAAATAACACTAGTGATTCTATTAAATATTTAGATTGCATAAAGTGTCATGATTTGGCCCTAAATCCAATAAGCACACTGAGTGATTTTTAGTGCAGGAAGGGACAGATATTTTTAAGGAACACTTAGCACTGTTTTACCTTATGTGTTCTTCAGTAACATCATTAACAAATAATTTTCTTCAGTAACACAAGAACTATGATTTGTTAACAAGAAAAAATGAGAATTGTATGAGCATTCTTGTAGGGGGTTTTATTGTAAGGGTTTTTTCCCCAAATGAGAATTCTGGATTATCTCTTAAGTGTAGACACTTACATACTCTTTTATAAGTGTATATACTTACATATGTCTCTTAAGTGTATGATGTTTACAATTCTAGATAGTTATTTTTGACTTTGGATGTAGTTTAAGGCTAAGACATGTGAAAGATAAGCCATATTTTCCATCCTTAGTTCTTTTTAATAACAAAACTGAAGACAACACGAACACGGTTCCTATTTAAACATTCTCCTTGCTGACTGGTTTTGAAGTAGCTGCTTTAGGGGGTGAGGCTGGATACCTTAGTGACTTAACAACTGGCTTCAAAAGGAAACTCAAAATATTCTGACAAGTCTGTCCTCTCTACAGTAAGTGTGTGAACCTTGTTCATCCTGTTAGTGTACGTTTTCTGTCTGCTCCAGTGAGGGTGTTTCTGGAATATTTCCCAATCTTGTCTTTCTGATGTGTTTGTGCGTTGTTAATAACAATTGTTTGAGATTTCATGTAGGTATTTAAATCTTACCAGAAATCATGCTTTAATTATGCCAAATACTTGTTTATAACTACAAGAAATTCACATTTGAAATTGGAGGTAAGAATTGTCGAGTTAGGAAGTCCATGAAGACAGGCTGACAGGTCTTGGCTGGACCCTGGAGTTTAACAGGGAATTAGCAGGTCAAATTTCTGCTGGCCAGAATCAGTATGGGACAGCCCTTTATAACAGGAGAGCAGAGAAGCAGGACTCTGTCAACTCTGATTAGGTGGTTCAGTTTAAGAGTCACGTAGAAATATCTTCATTTGACAGGAGAATAAATGGACTATAATAATCACAAGAGTGCTGGTTTTAGTTTGACATTTCCAACACCCATTCTGCCAAGTTCAATGCCATTAAATGAAAGTCTACTAATACCTAGTTCCTTCTCCAGGTAAGTTTTTCTTATGGGGTAAGTTAATACATCTGAAGACATCAGATCCTCAGCTGAAAGATGTGTGTGAATAATGAATTCAGAGCATGGATCCAATCTAGATTGAATGGAGTACTTTGAAAGAAAACACCTTACTATAAACAGGTAGTGGGGTTTTTTTGCCAAAAGCACTTACTTCAAGGCAATATTTAACCATACAAATGTTCTCTTTCAGAATGTCATTATCATTAGTTGATTTTGGTGGGGTTGCTATTACAGAAGTTGTGGCCTTTAGTAATATATTCAATTAATTTTACCTTGGGGCAGGATTTAGTCATAAAGCTGAGCCTTTCAGTAGCTGTTTTGTTATTGCATTGTAAGAATCGTGCTGTTCTGAGGGGCTCTCCTTGTATGAGAGATTTTCTTTCCATGGCAGTTGCAACAGGGAACTGATGCTCAAAGCTCCTGCGGTGTGTTTCTTGAATTTGTCCTTCTGCATCATCACTCAGTGATCATTGCTCTGCTCTTCCACCAGTTCATCTTGAGGCATCTCTTCTTCCTAGGTCTCACTTTACTGCTGTGCTGCTCAGGTGAGAAGTGAAAAGGCAGCTGACTGTTGATCAGGACAGATTATTTTAGTTTAAACAGCATTTATGCCCTAAGGCAGTTTAGAATCAGATCTTTCTATACCAGTTGTCCCCTGAACATGAACTCTTGTGAGCCTGTGTATCAGAGCTCTGTGCTGCTGTAACATGTGCAGCTCTTCAAGGAGAAGCTGGAGTGGTGCAAGAAGACATCAGGCAAACAGCCTGTGCTGGTGATGTTCTGAGAGCAGCCTGAAGCTCCAGAGGGGGAATGCACACAGTAGCACAAATCCTACCCTTCACTTGAGGCAGGAAATACTGAGTCACGTCCTGAAAGGACTTTGCCTGTCTTGCAGCATATTGAGCTGTTACAGCTAATTCCTAGAAATGTCCTCTTGCAGAAGTGGATTTGTAAAGTCTGAATTCATGATGTGCAGCTGAAGGCTGTGGCTCTGGAGTGTGTCAGTGTCTGTGCAGGTGCAGAGGAGCTGCCGGGGCACAGAGGTTGCACACTCAGAGATGAGATGTGTGTGTGCTCACACTGAGCAGGGCTGCAGAACAGGTCACAATGGCTAAAACCTCACAGCACTGCCTTGGTGGGTGGTGACTAACCTTGGAATTTCTAAATTCAGAATGGAGAATCAGCTATAGTGAACTGAGTCTTAAGAAGGTTTGTGGCATGAGACTAAAAAAAGAGCAAATGTAGGCAGAGAACTGCTGTTGGCAGCACATCAAATGCTGAATTCATTCCTGGACTTTGTGCTCATCAAAATGCTCCAAAGGGAACAAACCTGAGCTGGGAGGGCCCTCTGTGGTGGTGAGAGTAGCTGTTGGAGGCAGGAATTGAAAGGGATTTTGAAAAATTATCTTTTTCAAAAGTTCAGTGAGCATTGTTGATAACCTGTGATGGATTACTAAAGATCTGTGAAAACGGGTGGTTGTTCACTGTTAGTGAACCCTGTCATTCCCTCCATAAGCCTTTAAAGGCTAAATTTCATGTGATTTTAGTCTATATGGCTTCCTGAATATTTTGCGTAAAGAAAAAGAAATTTCTCTTATTGTATTACCGTGATGAGCACTGATCACAACTGCTCTGTACTGAACATAACACAGTAGATGAAAATGATCATTGGGCTCATGATCACTCAGGGCAGTGAGTGCATAAATTCAGGAACAAGTTGCTATTTCTGCTTTTTTTTCCTCCTCATCATATTGGATGAAAATAACTTGGTGGAGAGTGTGAAAAGATCTAGTTAAGGTATTGATTTCTATTCTCATAGGTGATGCATTGTTTTTATTTTTACAATGAGTCCTGATGGCTTTGTTTTTTACAGGGAGTATATAAAACGTAAATATCTAAAAGGTAGTTTAGCAATAGGTAGTGAAAATTAGGTTACATTTTTCACCCAGGAAGACTTTAAAAGCTAAACTAGATGGGTGCTGAAATAACTGCAGAATTTATTGGTTAGTGCATTAAATGGGCTGAGCTTCCTCTGCAGTTCAGTAACACCCTTAAGTGATTGTAATCCAATTTTGGAAACCACTTTAAGATGAATAATGGTTCAAGATTTATTCTTTTTGTATGTAAAGATAAATAATGTGCACACACAGGTATTCATTAGTTTGATCCTAAAATTTTCAAAGTCGACGTAGTTACAAAGCAGATAATTTAGATGCAGTGAACTTTGAATATCTTGTTCAAGGAAAGCTTTGGGTACCCATTATCTGAAAAGCAATTTGTAGCAATGCATTTAATTTGACAGATGAACGTTGAACTGGTAGCAAAATTATGGTAATGGAACTTTAACAAAGTTAAATACAACTTTAATAGCTAAAAAATGAAGTAAAAAACTGCTACTAAAAAAATGATCCCCAGAAAGCTGCAGACTTCCCCATGAGTTTTATAAACTACTTTTTTGGTTCCTGAAAGTATTTGCAGTCTGAATAAAGGTACTTACAGATGTTAGAATTCTTACTTTTAAAGAAGTTGAAGGAAAATGTCTCCAAGATCTGAAAAAAGAGTGAAGTAATCAATAACTACAACCAAAATATTTGCACTAAGCAGATCCAGAGCACTTAAAGATTTTGGCAATAATTCTATGGAATGGGTCAAGAGGCCTACTACAAAATCTGGGTATTTCTGTGTCTGTATACACAAGTAATACCCAAAGTATACAGCTTAACATATTTCATCATGGTTGCATTTTTTCCTTAGTCTGCATTTTGTAACTCTGCTGCCCTCTAAAAACATTCTTTGTAATTTCTTGGAATAGTTCTATTTTTGCCAGGGTACTTGAGAATTTTAAATGAGACTTTGTGTGTAATAAACTTCAGCAGGAAGAACAAATCTTTTCCTTGATTGTAACACCAGAAACTTAACGGCTGAGGAAGAAAAATCCCTACAATTCTAATGCATATTTATTTAGATGAGTGATTTCAGAAGTTTATTTTGCACAATTAAAGATCTCTTTCCACAAAGCTTTTGAGGCAGCAATAAGATGGTTGAGCAATGCTTCAAACACTGAGTATAAATTTAGTCTTTGTGCAGTTGTCCAGGTTTAAGGGGAGGATTCTCTCAGTTCCTTTTCTCTTGGGAGATAATGATCAGGATGGTAAAAAGAAAGCTCTGAGTCTGTGGTACTGCCTGAGTCCATGATCTCTTGTACTTGCTGTTTAGAAGATTCCTGTTTAATATTTGTACATAGAGAAGATAATGCTCAGTTGTCATCTATGTTTCTGAGTTTTCCACATTTTCTTTTTATCTTGCCAAACAGTCTGTGCAGTGAGAGCATAATGAACTACTTGGGATTTAGTTTTGCAGCAGCATAGAATGAAGAGAAGTTACTTTCCGAGGTGAAAGTTCCGGCTCTAATTGTGTTGAATTCAACCTTGCTCATCTCTTGGAGCTCAGCAGCATCTCCAGATGGCTGTCCTGAACCTACTGAAAGAATTGCAAGTTGGTTCAGAGCTGCAACCCTTATTGATGCTGAAAATTCATTGTGGCTCCTTTTTGTATTGGGGGCCATCTCTTTCAGTAACTTCTGTCTAGGTCGCAGTGAATGTGAAAATGAGCCAGATGTTACAACACTTAAAGCCTGTTCTGGAGGTCAGATAAAAATAACTCCCAAGTGCACCATGATGGAAAGTTCAGGGAAACTGATGTTCAGATGTGAAAGAATGGCTTTGTGGCAGCAATGTGTGGTGGCAGCATGGGTAACTTCATGAAACTTGATTTCTAGTACAGTAGTTTTAGTTCATGTGTGGAGGGTTGAATGTGCATGGGAAGCTGTTTGCTCTGAGTGTTCCCCTTTACCTGTTCCTCCCTGTGTAACTTTGGCACGGCAATACTTTGCTTTTTTTGAGAGATTCAGTATTTTCTAAGGAAAAAAAATAAAGTAGAGCATGGCATTATAATCAGCACACATCTCCCTAGAATAGTACTAAATGTGCCTTTCATTTGAGTTTTCAGAAACCTTTTTTGCCACTCAGTCCAGTCTCCAATAATGCTTTTTTCATCACATCAATCAAATCACAGAAACACAGGATGAAACAATGCATTGGCAACAGCCCAGAATTCAAGACCAGCTTGTTCTAGTCAGGCACTGCTAAATAAACACCAGCTAAGAGGAACTGAGCTGTGTGTGAGCCCCTGACTACCTGGGCTGAACCTCTTGCTTTAAACACCCAGCTTAGGGAGCAGGGGGTGGCAGTGACAGCAGGGGGTGACCCAGCTGCAGGAGGCAGATTGACCGAGTATTTGGTGAGTGAGGAGGCAGAGATGCTCTGGCATTGCTGGGAATGTCCTGGAATGTCAACAAAAGAAGGACCTTGGAGTAGCAGTGAGGATAAAGGTGAACACCTGGAAGGGAAACGTTGTTTAACTTGGCTGAGTGCTGTCTTAAAATACACAGAACTACAAAGGCACATTTCCTGTTGTCTTTATGTGGACATGGTAAATTTGACATCACTAAAAGGGCATTAAATTCTGATGCCAGGCTCTGCAGAAACGTTTGTGATTGTAATGGCTCAAGCTGGCTTGCCTAAAAGCTGCATTGAGAGAGAGCCACTGCCACAGCACCCACCAGACCGGATGGGCATTTGAATGTGTCTAGCCTCAAGTGTAATTTTGAATTCTGTATGTATTTTGCACATACTTTAGGAGTTGATGTAGCTGAACACTGGAAGGTGACATGAGAGAGAAGTGAAGCTATGTTGAGTTTGAATAATGGAAGCCAATACCATAACATGGAACCAGCCAGAGTTCTTGGCCTTTTACACTTGGGCAGTAGTAATTTATGTCCTGAGGAAGAGACTGAAGGTGTCAGTAAGCAGTGATGTTATTCATAACTGTATTCAAAATACTTGACTATATTCCCACTGGATATGTTTTTCTGATTTAAAAAAAACTCAAAAGAAATCAAACCCAACACCCTTTTCTGGTCCATGGGTTGGCCTTTGCCTCCGCATAATTATTCTGCCTAATTACACTGGAAAGATTTTCAATCCAAAATCCTGGGTCAAAAAAAATTCTTATTTGTGTGATTTGCAGAAGAGAACAGTTTAGACTTCCAATTGGAACTTCAAAGCCTTTGTTTGGCATTTTCTAAATTTGTCTCCTGGCTGTTTTAGGCTCTAAAAATGCTACTTCAATGATTGTCAGAAAAATTCCCACTAACCAGATAAATTTGCACTTGATACACTTGGACCCATTCCAGATCTTTACAAAAGACAAATTCTGTCCTAATTCCTGGAATTACTTCTTACATTTTGGCACAAGGAAGCTGTTGTATGACAATAAAACGGTGGAGAAACATTGATCATAAATTCAAACTGATCAAGAGTGAGCAGGAATCCAGGCTTCCTACAGCAATTATTTTCCACTTTCTTAGTTCATTGTAATGTCCAGTAACAGAATAATTCTATTGATTCCTTTTTGTGGTCATATATTTTGGATTTAGTTCCCTCAGATCTTCAACTGCTTAATGCTTGTTTAGTCTCTTGTCTTGATTACAGTCTCCTGTTCCATCTACTTGAAGAGAGTTAAATACCAAGCCCAAGAGGCCCAGCTGGTGCTCTGTGCTCACCACCTGGTGCAGAATGAAGGCAAAGCTGTCACAGCACAAACAGCCCCGATGTGGGAGCTGTGTCCCATCCCAGCCTGGCTCAGTGCTGAGCTCTGCTCCCTGAAACACAAAACTGCTGGGCATGGTGTGGGAGGAAGGTGCAATGGATCCTCCAGTGTGACCAAAATTCCACTGGCCAAGCTGAAATGAGAGAGAAGAGGCATTAAAAATCAGACTAACAATGCAAGTGAAAATAATGATTGGAAGTTGTAAATAATTGTGTTTGACAGCGGTTATGGAGGAAAAAGGCTGCTGCAAAATTTTTAGCAGTTGTATTGAAATTTCAAATACACTTTCTGCACAGCATCTTGGAAAAGAATTCCATCTGTGATGTGAATTTAGCTTTTCTCTGTTCTTAAAGGTAGATGATTGTATATGACAGACAGTAAAGCTAAAAGTTCCAGTAAAAGATATTTTAAAGAAAGGGAATAATAAAGTTAAATCTTGTTAGACTATTCATAATGTGATAGTAATCTACAATAGCAGTAGAATAATTTTAATGGTATAGAGTGGGTTTCTAAGGCATAAAACCTCAACTTTAGAAATCATTCTGGCTATGAAGCCAGGTTTCAGAGTCACTATAGGGTAAATTGGTATTTTGACATTCAAGGACTTTTTTTTCAAGAAGTAAAAGGTTAATAGCATGAGGCCTTTTCTTTTGTAAATTGTATTCTCTGTGAAGAGGGTTGTTGAGGGTGAATCATAAAATGCTTCAGTACTTCTTGAAGAGAAGATGATAGAAGAGCAATTAGGTTATGGAATCCTGAAAGTTCACAGATAAAGTTACATAATTTCAGGATTTCTCTCATTTCTTTTGCGGTGACAGTGAATGATGTCATAAAATTAAACTGTGTTTGAAATTGGGCCTACCGGTTGCCACCAGAAAGAAAAGCTTCATTTTCCAGCTTTGTTCTTTTGTTTCCATATGTTGCATGTTCATTAAAGGAAACACAGTTCCCCTTTTAATCCCAACGTTTCTAGACAATTTCTCTTGAGAAAAGACAACCAGGATCACAAGGAAGTTTTATTTCAAGGTCCAACATGTTATTTGAAAATATTTTTAATGAGGAACATAGTTAACATTTAAGGCTTTCATTTGTACTTTGAAAATGTTTAAACTCTCTTAATACTTCAAAAGTCTGAGCAGATCAGACTTTTTGTGCCTGAAAGTGGAAACAAGATTTGAAGTAACACTTTTGAGCCTTCTGTGCCCATCAACTTCATCAAATCAACAGCATCTGGTTTCCAATTAGGAGCCATATTGGATACAGACTGCTCTCATTCCAATGGGTTTTACTAATTTTCTATAGTAAGAGCAAGATTGAGCTTGAGATCTTCAATTCCAAAGCCTTGGAATAACCATTACGGGGTCTTGTGGTTTTCTTTCCAAGGGTTGACTTGGAATAAATTATGTGAGGAAGCCTGTGCAACCCAGAGACCAGACAAATCCTTTTTTTGCTCTGTGCAGTGTGGCTGGTCACAGTATTGTCCTGATGGTTATGGTTTCATTGGGAAATTTCTTGTACTTTTTTCCTTTCCCCTGGGGGTTGGAAATGTGAAATTAGAAAGCCCAAACATGCAGGAATCTACAAAATGTATTAACTAGATATGCAAATCTTTTGAAGTGGAAAATTCCATAAAACACTCAGATCCTTCATTCTTTGGTTTTCCATGCCTTTCATACAGAGCAGATATTGAAGAGTACTGTTCAAAATACTGTTCTACAGCCTTCCAGATCAATGTACATACATATGTAAGCACTTACAGGGAGAAGTTGGAATTTTCTACAGTATTTTGCTTTCAATTACCGTATCCATTAAAGACATCCATAAGGGAAAAAAAAATTTTCTACTGTCAAAGACCACAAAATGTTCACATTAATAGAACATTGCATATTTACAAAATACTTTTAGTTCTTTATATTTAATGTAGACTTTAACTTAGACAGAAAAAATAATTCTTGAAACATGCTTTGAAAAGCTCAGACTGCTCTATAACCTGGTGTGTATTATAAATCTTTACAAACTACTAAATGGAGGCCAGAAGGCTGACTTGCCAAGGTCATAGCCCTTAAGTAACACAAAAACAAAATCCAGGTTTTCTGGTTCCTGCTTTAAGCACTAGATATTTCCTCTCTGTACTCAGAAGAATTTTTAATGTGAGTGTGTTGGCAAAACAGGGATTTAGCTGCCTAAGCTTTGCACTGAACAGATTTTTTAACTTCTGACGTTACTGAACTTTTCAAGTCAGTGGTAGGAAGCCACTCTGAGTAGGTGAAGACCTGAACCTCTGATGCCAGCACATGCTAAATGATATTTTAACTTCTCTTGCTGCAGCTTTTGAAGCAAACACTCTAGGAGGGCACTTATGCTTCAAAACCAGACAGTTCTGCTCAACACATTGATCATGTGAACCATCCAGGGTGAGGTAATGGAACACTTCACACTGTGGCAGTGGCACTGCTCTAAGTGCAAGTGCTAATAGCATTCAATCACAATACACATGTGATTTATAACAGCTTTGAATGCTTTATTTTCTCCAAAGATGCCAAGACTCGCAGATTAGTTTTGTCCTTCAAGACAATGCAAAGTAATAAACACTTTTTCCATGTGAAAAGGCCTTATTTAGGGTACATCTTGCTCCATCTTTCTGATTTGGGTTCCAAACAGAGAAACTAGTCAAATATTGAAAACTTTAAGTATTTAGCTTATAAAGCTGGTAAGTTCTATCCAAAGGATTACTTGGTGTCAGAACGTGGAGTTTTTAGCTCTTGTCCAAGAGAAGTGTTCACGTCTGGGCCTACAGCTCTGAAAACTTCTGCATTTAATACACTTCAGTGGTGGAGCAAGAAGCCTGTATTTAAATTTCTAGCCATGATTTGTGCCCCTCTAACTGTTTGGGGGTTTTAACGACTGCTGGTGTAGACAGCCTTGAAAAATGAATTATTATGCCTTGAATTAGAAAAACAAAACAGACAGCAACAAAACAAACCCTAAATGTGCTCTGATGCAGAACCTCTCAAAATTGCTCAGTGACAACTTCTAGCTGAGACAGAACAAGCTGAAGCTAAGGAAACACTGATTCATGTGGTAGTGAAGGTCATGGATTATACACTCTGACTCTCCAGTCTCTCCTGTAACCATTGCCAAACCTGCCATGCCCTGCATCAACAGTAACACCCTCAAGCCTGAGAGGATGCCATGCTGTGACCTCCTTGGCCTTTTATGTATTTCATAAATACCGAAATTATTTAGATTTCCCAACTAATTTGGTTGGAAAGTGCCTGGTCATTGCAGGACTATTATATGCCCTGTAAACAGAATGAAATGTCTTGACTATTGCCTGCTATGTGCGAGCCATGTTCTCATTAATTACAGACTAAGAACAAAATGCTCATCTATTAGGAGGCTTTCCTGAGGTAAAAGCATATAATAGTAGGCTTTGCTTCCTGTCTTTTCCTCTTTTTGTCATTCATTTACTGAAATGCTGAGAGTGAAGCAGAAGAAGCTGTAGCAAGTTCCGTGTGTGTGTGTGAACTGTGAGACACGGGTAACTCAATAGTTAATGCTTTATAGCTGATGGAATAAATATATGGCAGAGTAAGTAGCAGAGGGGATATAATGTGGAAGGCTTGTTTCTGATATAGGATACAAATCTAATACAGAAAAACCTAATTTAATTTACTGAGCTTTTAGTGGAACTACTTTTTGTTTACTTCATAAACCCTAATTTTAAATTCTTTAACACATTTAAAACATTTTCAGCAGCTGTGAAGGTGCATGATCCCATCTCGATGTTGGCTTTCTGGTACTTCCCACCTGACTACTTGAGCAACAGCAGATTAGGAACTATAATAAGGAGCAAGTGAATTTAATACCATCCATTATTAGAATTAAACTGACAGAATAAACTAATTCCAAATTTCAAGGACAATTGCAATTCAGTCTCTGAATCTAAGCAAGAGAGAAAATAGATGGTTTAAGTTTCATTCATGATCTCCTACATAATTACTGTGCATGGGAGTTCTGTTCTAAGTGGAAGAAATCCCATTTAAATTCTTTGTTGCTTAAAGTTACCCCACTTTTTGTGTACTATGTGGTGAATCCCAGTGTGCCAGGGGACAAAGTGGCAGAACCCTTTGGCACGGAGTCATCTTCCTTCTTACATATGTCCCAGTGGGAGTGGATTTATGAGGAAAGATGTACAGGTTGCTGATATTCATGGCTTTAACCTGTTTGAGGGGCATATAAGGCTTCTTTCCTTGGCTAGGCTTTGTAATCTCTTTGTTATTTGAGAGCAAGTAGTAACCTTCAGTAGTGTCTTGGATCTGATGACTGTTTTCATTTTCTAGTTGGAGTATCTTAAGAGCAGCACATGCTTATTTCAATAGGCACAATATTGAAAACAAAGGCCCAGGTGCAAACACTGTTTGCTCAGCTTAACTCATTCTTAACAAAGAAAACAAAACAATGTTTTCTTGGTTAACAAGAAGAATGATCATGAAAATACCTTTATAAAACCTATTATTCAGTATTTAATTGATAATTAATTTTCCTTTTGAAATGGGAGTAGAAAATGCTGGTATATTTATGAAATTTGCGTCATCCAACCTCTGTGGGCTCAGATAATTGTGGAAAATGGTGATTTGGCATCAACTGAACCTGTTTTCTCGTTCGTGCTGCTATCATCTTCCCATTGGGTGTACCAGCTGTCGTTCTGCATATGCAATTTTAAAATGTCACGGGTTCAAAGAGCCCTTACGCTTTTCCAGCGCCCTGGGCGGGGTGGCGGTGTCCCTGGGGCGGGGTGGCGGTGTCCCTGGGGCGGGGTGGCGGTGCCCCCGGGTGCGGGGTGGCTGTGCCCCTGGGGTGCGGTGGCTGTGCCCTGGGGTGCGGTGGCTGTGCCCTGGGGCGGGGTGGCAGTGTCCCTGGGGTGCGCTGGCTGTGCCCTGGGGTGCGGTGGCAGTGTCCCTGGGGTGCGGTGGCTGTGCCCTGGGGTGCGGTGGCGGTGTCCCTGGGGTGCGGTGGCAGTGCCCTGGGGTGCGGTGGCAGTGCCCTGGG
>VWZT01013664.1:247-23137 GCA_013397055.1 Pachycephala philippinensis
GCTAACAGCCGTGTGGCGGCCGCTCTGGCGGCTCCAACCGCGCTGGGCCCGCCTCAGGTGCGTTGTTGTGTGAGCGGAGCGTGCCCGGGCCGAGCCCTGCGGGTGCCGTGTCCGGCTGCCGTGGCGGGCACAGCCGCTGCCACGGGAAATGTGCTCCCTAATGTGGCTGCTCAAGTGCTTTTGTGCCCCTTACCTCGTTTTTCTGAGGTTGGTTGATGTGCTTTAGCGTGCCTGAGAGTGACAGGCTCGTGGTAGAATCACTCAGGTTGGAAAGGAGCTTTAAGATCATTGAGTCCATTAAAAGATGAAGAGCTTGGTATACTTTATGTATTTTCAACAGACATGGGTAGGATTGAACGCGAGTGTTGTGGGTCCAGGAATGTTTTCTCTCACACACCTCTAGAACCTGATGTGGTTCCTGCAGGTGTGATTTGTGCCAGCTGAGTCAGTGAGCAGATGATACAGTGCGAAAAGGAGTTGTTCTGGTTCTCGTTGTTGTGGCTGAGCTGATAACAATTGCACCTAAAGGGCATATAACAGGACTTTTTATTCTCTCCAATAATTTGTACCTGGACTTAGTGGAAATAGAACTAAGTCGGGAGCAGAAGAGGAGCATGTCCCTGCTGTGCTCCCGCTGCTGGGCCCTCATGTCCAGTCCTGGGGACAACCACGATATCAGAAGGATCTGAAGCTGTTGGAGAGTGTCCAAAGCAGAGACATGGGCATGGGGAAGGGTCTGAGGAGCAGCTGAGGGCACTTGGATTGTTCAGCTGGAGAAGGAGCTGAGGGCAGAGCTCAGTGGTGCTGTAGCTCCTGCCCAGGGGCAGCTCTGATCTCTGCTCCCTGTGCCAGGGCCAGGACCCAGGGAATGGCTGGAGCTGGGCCAGGGCAGGGTCAGGCTGAGATCAGGGAAAGGTTCTTCCCCCAGAGGGTGCTGGGCACTGCCCAGGCTCCCCAGGGAATGGGCACGGCCCCGAGGCTGCCAGAGCTCCAGGAGCGTTTGGACAGCGCTGCCAGGGATGCCCAGGGTGGGATTGTTGGGGTGTCTGTGCAGGGCCAGGGGCTGGATCCATGATCCTTGCGGGTCCAATCCCACTCAGGATATTCCATGACTCTCTGTTGTGAGCTTGATGGCTCCGTTGGTACCTCCAACAATTGTGCTGCCTTGGGCATCCCTATTTTGGGACAGAAGGACACATGTGGGTGTCACCTGTGCTTGTGGGAGGGGATGTGAGAGAGTGAATTGAGCAGAGCCTGGAGCTGAGCAGTGCCTGGTGAGGGTGATTGATGGGCAGTGTTGGATTTGTTCTGTGTTGGGGGATGGTTGCTTCTCAAATCACCTCCCGTTTATTTTAGTGTGGCTCTAAGGTACATTTTGTTGCAGTTTTCATACTAAGTTTATTTTTTCTCTGCCTGCTGGTTAGCTCAAACAGCAAACTCTGAATCCAGGGCAGTGTGGGGTCTGCTGCTTGCTCTGTGCCCCAGCACTGTAGAGCTCTGGTCCTGATAAATAGCTGAGTGCTGATGGATTAAATTTAGTAATAATAATAATAATAATTACAGCAGCTTCACAGGTGTCATGGCTTGACCCCAGCTGGTTACCAAGTTCCAGGCTACTGCTTTTCCCTGCTCCATCCCAGTGAGATGGAGAGGAGAATCAACAAAGTAAAAAAACCTCATGGCTTGAGGTAAGAACAATTTGATAATTGAAGCAAAGTAAAATATAATGGTAATAATAACGAGAAAATAAATAAAACCCAAAAGAAACTCAAAAGCAACCTGGTTGCGCAGCACCTGCTGGCTGATTCCCATCCCACATCCAAGCTATCAACCTCCCCGGTTCATATATTGGGAATGATGTTCTGGGGAATGGAATATCCTTCTGGCCAGTTTGGGTCAGCCCTCCCCTCCTGGCTTCTTGGGCACCTCCTTGCCAGCAGAGCATGGGAAACTGCAAAGCCCTTGGTTTAGGGTAAGCACTGGACAGCAGCAACCAAAACATCAGTGTGTTACCAGCATTCTTCTCATCCCAAATCCAAACCAGCCTGTGCCAGCTTCTGGGAAGACAATGAGCTCTATCCCAGCTGAAACCAGGACAGCAGAGCTGAGGGACATCTCTAACAAATGTCACTGTGCCCCGAAGCAGGGGAACAGCCTGTGAATGTTCAGGAGGTCTTTGTCAAACTTATTCTTAGTAACCCAATCTCCCTCAGTACTCTTGTGTTTACTTTTACAGGGATTTTTGTGGGCTTTATCTGAAATGTTCCATGCTATGACTTGAGCTTCTTAGGATCTGTTGTGGCTGCCCCTGGATCCCTGGAAGTGTCCAAGGCCAGGCTGGACAGGGCTTGGAGCAATCAGGGACAGGGGAAGGTGTCCCTGCCCATTGCAAGGAGTGAGATGAGATGATCTTTAAGGTCCCTCCAACACAAGCCATCCTGGTATTCCATGCTGTTATGGATTATTATGTATTGGATGCTCATGTCACATGTCTCCTCCAGGCTCCTCCTCTTTGGACCGGACAACCCCAATTTTGTTTCACCCAGGTCTTTCCATGTCGGTCCTGAGGGCTCTGATCACTCTTGTTGTCCTGGAGATGGTGAGCAGCTGTCCTCAGGTGCCTGCAGAGCTGACATCCTGCTGGAGTTCAGTCTGAGGGGAAATCTCAGAGCTTTAAAGAAATAAAAATCAGAAAGCAAATATCTAGGCAGAGCACAGGGGAGGTGTGGGAGTGAGGCTGAGTGTCCTGGATGTTCTGTCCCATGGTTATTGCCCTGTTGACTGTGGATCACCTCACCAAGGCTGTGTTGGGAACTTGGACCAAAACCTTTGTGGTTCATAATTAATGTACCCAATTAACAAGAAGGGTAGAGAACAAGCTTCACTTGCACCTGAACGTGCTTCTACAAACTGCCCTGGATTTTACCTCCTTTCTCTGCCTTTTGGCCTTCCTGGGACAGCTTTAATGTGTTTTAGTGAGAAACTCCTACTTTCCTTCTTATGATCCACTTCAACTCACGTAGCTCTCCTTGTGTTTTGATTGTGAGGTGTTCAGGCCTTTCACTTGTGCTCTGTGTATTCTTGTCTAAGCCCTCTGGGTTGCCCAGTGCAGTACCAATTGCTGCTGTCAGGCAAAGTAGGTGCTTTTACAGTTATTTTTAAAGAGAAATAATTACCAGTTGATGAAGTAGGATACATGGTGCTTTTGTAGTCTTAACAAGCTGAGGATGAAGGAGGGGAAGAAAAGGAAGGTGGGAGAGAAAGGATCCAGGTGGAGAATGAAGAGGTAGAAATTAAAGGTGTTTTCTTACAATGTAAGACAGGGGCTGGTGCTTGCAAGGCAAAGACTCCCAGTTGTTCAGAAAATAGGAGTATGGTTTTGAAATGTTACAGCTGAGGCAATCTGAAGAGCAACTGCTGCTGAAAAGCCTGGTCCTGCTCTGTTCTATTCCTCACCAATGCCACATTTGGCATTTGCCTGACCCCCGAATGAATCAAAGGAATTAAACTGGCAAGAAGTTATCAGGAGGAAGAAAGACTTTATGTTGGCTTAGCTTCTGTAGAGGGACAAGGCAAACCCCAGGAGTGCTGCATGGAGGGCAGTGAGACTGCAGGGAGGGAAAAGCAATTCCCATGGGATTGCCTGGAACAAGCTGCCCAGAGAGGCTGTGGATCTCCTTCCTTGGAGGTGTTCAAAGCCCACCTGGGCACAGCCCTGTGTAATGTGCTCAGAGGACCCTGCGTGAGCAGGGAGGTTGGGTGAGATGACACCCAGTGGTCCTTTCCAGCCTGGACCATTCTGGGATTCTGTGTCCTGGAGCTGCAGCTGAAGCCCTCAGCTGCTGGATGCAGCTGTGCTGAGCAGCTCTTCCTGGAGTGCCAGACAAGAACACTCTGCTGTGAGAGGTTCAAATGATTAATCTGCAGTTGCTCCCCAAGGCTGGGGCTGGGGTAAACCTTTCAGACAGTCCTGGAGCTGGAGGAGCTGTGTAATTAAGTTGTGTCTGCAGGATGAGGGGTGTGCTGGGATAATGAATGGGCAGGTGTGCTGCTGCTCCCAGTGTTTCAGCATTTTCCAGGATTCGCTGAGATGGGGCTGGGCTGCTTCTGAAGGGCTGAAACAATAAATGGGAGAAACAATCTGCTTACAACCTGATGACAGTGGAGTGTGCACCCTCTTCAGGTGACACTGATTGCTTTCGGGAGCAGTGGGCAGTTGTCATTATTAATGACTGTGTCTTAATTTAATCGGGGCCATCCTGTAATGCAAGACAGATGGAGAAGACCAGGAATGTCTGACACATGAATTCTTAATTCTCTCCCTGCATTATAAAACATGCAGAGCAAGAATTACATCCTTTTGTATAACACTAAGCCTACCTTCAGCTCTTAAATAGATGTTTAGTCTTCTCTTGCCGAAGTTATTCAAAGCTGCCTTAGGCATGTTTGGATTAGGCAGGGAGGAAATAAAGCCACTGCTTCTGGAATCTTAAAATGAGGTTTGAAAGATGTGGGTTTTAGCATTATTGCCTTTTATTTTTCCAGTGTATTGGAATCCCAGAATTCCCTGCAGCAAGAGAGAACTTCCAGCAAAATCTTCTCAGCAACTGTTACTGCCTCGGGCTGAGGAGTCGATCAAAGTCGAGGTAAGAACTTGAAACCCCACACATCGGAGCTGGCCTCACCTTCCGAGCCCGTGGCACCTTGGAGCTGTAATTCTGTGGCAAACAGGGATCAGCAGCTGAACGCTGTGCTCTGGTTTGGCTCCTCAGGGCGGGATGTCGGAGCTGAGCGACGAAGCCAGCGAGTCGGAGCTGCTGAGCCGCAGCCTGTCCATGTGGCACGGGGTCGGGCACGTGGTGTGCCGGGAGGAGCTGGATGTGCCCCTGGACCTGCACACGGCCTCCTCCGTCGGGCAGTACGAAGTGGTGCAGGAGTGCATCCAGCGGTGAGAGGGGCTGGGGAGGGCACAGCTGGGGTGCCACCTGCTGCAGGGGTGGTTCTCACCGGTGCCGCACTGGTCAGGGCAACGGGGACACGTCACTGGGACTCCAAAAGGGTTCTTGGCACCAAGTTTGCAGGGGCAAATCTGCTGGTAAAAATTGCCTCCTTAGTGTTTTAGTGGGAGGTGTGTCCCCGCCATGGCAGGGGGGTGGAATGAGGTGGTCTTTGAGGTCCCTTCTACCCCAAACCATTCTGTGATTCTGGAATTTGGGGGAGATTGTGCTGGAGCTGGTAGAAATTCCCATGCAGGCTTCAGTGCTAGATGATAACAAGAGTCTGCAGGAGCCAGCTGTGGTCCACAGCTCCAGCACAGTAGTTTATGTGACTTCTTTCCTCTGTTCCTTAGTGGAGACCTGGATTTGAACCAGAGGAACTGTGGGGGCTGGACCCCACTCATGTACGCTTCCTACATAGGCCACGACAACATCGTGCACCTGCTGCTGGAAGCGGGAGTGAATGTGAACATCCCCACCCCAGAAGGCCAGACTCCCCTCATGCTGGCCTCCAGCTGTGGCAATGAGAGTGTTGCTTACTTCCTTCTGCAGGTGTGTATCCCATAAAAAACAGGTAAAGCCACAGCACGTGGTTTCAATGCTCAGGGTGGGATTATCCACAAGTGGCCGCTTTGTGTTCTGTTGTGAGTTCAGCTTCGTGGGGGGATTTAATTTAAACTCCTGGTGTCCCAGCACAGAGGGGCAGTGGCTGAAAGCCTGAGGAGAGCAGGTGCAGTAAGGAGCATTGTCTGTTCTCTCGCAGCAAGGGGCAGAGCTGGAGATGAAGGACATCCATGGCTGGACTGCCTTATTCCACTGCACCAGCGCCGGGCACCAGCAGATGGTCAAGTTCTTACTGGAGAATGGGGCAAATGCCAACTGCAAGTAAGGAGGAATCTGTCATTTCATTGTCATTTCGTTGTCATTTGTCATTCAGTATGAAAGCAACAGGTGGCAGATGAACACACTCCAGCAGACACCTGCTTTTGTCTTCCCCCTGTATCTCAGCATGTGTGGCACACTTAATACAGGGACAGGTGACCTGCAAACTGAATTGAAGTCTGCCCATGCTGTCCCTGTTTATTAAACTAAGATCAAGGGAAATTAGATTTACTGCTTGTTTAATCATCAGCTAAACACTGACACCTTCTGCACTCAAGTACACTTCACAAGTCTTTCTATTGATTATTTTATATACTCAGAGTTCAGGTTGGTTTTTGAAGTGTGCCCTGCATTCCCATGCCTTGGGGGCTGCCACACATTTATGCACATGGAATTGCCTGAGGGCAACAGGAGGTTCCTGCTTTATTAGCTCCTGCAAAACTGATTTGGGCTCTTAAAGGCAGACCTGCAGCTGGAAGAGTAATCTGTCGCTGTGCAGCCAATTTAGGAATGCTGAATCTCCACAGGGAATTTTACAGCAGGACAGCCAGTACATCACAGAGTCTGTGCTCAGCAAAGGTTGAGGGATGGGAATGCTCTGTTAGGGTATGGCAAAACTGCAGCATGGTTCAGCTGTGATTATACCAGTTCACGTGTGTGTTCTCTCCCCAGGGAGCCAGTCTATGGATACACACCTCTGATGGAAGCAGCTGCTTCTGGCCATGAGATAATTGTTCAGTACCTTCTCAATCATGTAAGTGTCCTGACAGTTCTCTGTGTAGCTGAAAGTGTCTGGCTCCAGCCCTTGGAGGAACTACTGCAAGTTTGATACCAGACTTTTCTTGACAATGTTATTTTTGCTCCTTGATGACAGTCACATCCGAAGTCCCAGACTTTCAGAACTATTTCCAAAGTATCTGCTTTCTGCAGGCTGGTACCATGATTTTACACTGCCCTTGCAGGAATAGGAGTGAGGTCTGACTGTCCAGATTTAACTGAATAATGACTGAAGTAGAAAACAACTGAAGCTGTCATTTTTCTGTTGTATTTACAGGCATGCATGCTCAGGCTAGCGGACATCTGCATCCAAAAGCTTATGAACATGCAGGGCTCTTACACAATTTGGTTTTAATCCCGTTTGACTGGTCCAGCTTACTGCCAGAAGGAGGCAGCAATACAAAACACTTCAGATCAAACAAACAGTTCCCAGTGGCACTAAGAGCCATATGCCTGGGCTGTTTGGCATTCAGGGCTTGGAGACACTGGAGAGGACTAGAAAGGAATTCAGGGTACTAGTGCAGCTTGAACTGCCTGTAAAGGTGAGCCTGTATTGCTGGTGGAAGAGCTAAGACAATTTTTGGGGTTTTTTTAATATACATATATATTTTCTATACTGCCCTCTGCCATGTGCACTTAAACAGGTATTTTTTCTGCAGGGAGTGAAGGCAGATGTCAGAGATAACACTGGAGCCACAGCACGGACCCTGGCCATGAAGTATGGCCACACCAAGATTGTGGGGCTGATAGATTTGCATGCAGCCCCAGTGCCCAAGGTCTTCTGCAGAGGTCCAGGTAACGATGTTTTACCTTGTTCATTTTAAGATGGAACCTGAATAGTTTGGAAGTGTGTTATACTGTGTATATGGGGTAGTGCTAGCTGGTCTGTCCTGGAAATTCCAGCATTTCTGAGGATGGAAGGGGCATGAATCCAACAACTCTTGTCTGCTGGCCCCTTTCTGACCTAGTTTAGCTGTTTCACCCTCACTCTTTAACATTTCCCTTTTTCTTTCCACTGCATTTATGGGACCAGTAGCAAGTAAAGCAAATGGCTTCCTGTGCTGCTAACAACCTGTGTTTGAACTACAGGCAAATATGAAGAGCTGAGTTCCTCAGATGAATCATGTTCTGCTCCCCAGAGACAGAGACCTGCTCGCAGGACCAAGGGTCCCAGCATCCACGAGGGGCCCCAGGCCTTGGCCAAGATCACAGCAGTTGGGATTGGGGGAAGGAAGCAGTCTCGCTATGGTGAGGAGTGTTGGGAGCCTGAGGGACAGTCCCCTGGGGCCTCAAATGCACTGCAGCTTTTCCTGTTACACATTTTTTCTATTTGTTTGGGATTCATGTGTGTTTTGTACAGAACAAAGATAGCTTTGTATGATGGTGTTCACTATCCAGTGTCTGGGTTAGAAAGAAAAGCCCCTTGAACTCTTGTCAAGGCTGGATATTGATTAAGTGGGATACTTTCCTGCTCTCACCTCAATTACTGTTCCCCTGACTCTTGAGAACAGTTCAGTTTCCCTTTTTGAGGCAGGCTCAAAAGTTTGAGAGCCCTTCTCAAGCTGATGACAGGAAGGTGGTCACAGTGGCCAAGAAATCATTGATCATGAGAATGAACTTGTGAGTTTTGCCTTCCCTGATTCTTGAAATGCTTCTAAAAATGAGATTGCAAAACGTTTGCAACAGACTAAGAGAAAGATGATCCCAGTTCAGACATCAGCCCCTGGATGCAGTGCTAGGAGGTTTGTTTTACTGTCTGTCATGGGTATTTCTCAGACTGGTTGCCCGGAATAACCAAGATTATGGACTTGAAAGCCTGTTCAAAGCTCAGTTCATTCTCTTAAACACAAGTCTGTTACCCCACAGGCTATATTGGAATGTTACTGTCAGCTTCTTAAATGCCAGTGGGATGCTCCTGGTGTTTGAGCACAGCTGCAGAGGGGTTGGTTCTGCAGGGTATGTGGGGCTGGGGGTGGCACACAGCTGGCACCTTGCTCTCTTAAGCAGCTGTTTCTCCCCTTTGATAATTTGGGTAGAAAGAGGAGAGGGAATGCTGGAAGCTGTTGTTGAAGGTCCATCTCTGCCATGAGGTGTTTCCTCTGACTTTCTTTCAATGTAAGCATGTAAATGAAGTACACTTGCTGTGGGGTCATGTGAGGGAGCTGCAGTAATCTACATTTCTCAGGTGTTCTCTGTGCTCTTTAGAATGAAACCTGCCACTTGAGAGGACAGTCTCTCATTTTGGTTATTTTCAGATCAATAAGTGGTTACATTTTCTGCAGGAGCCTCCCTGATAACTCGAATGCTAATCTTTGTTCTCCCTTCCTGTTGCACACAGAGCAGGTGCCCCCTCAGGGCTACGTCACCTTCAGCAGCGATGGCAGCTGTGAGCCAGGTGTCATCAGGAACAGGGATGTCACCTCCCCGATTAATGAGCTGGACGTGGAGAGCAGCAGCAGCAGGGGTAGGTCACTGCCTCAGAACGTGGTCCAGCTTGCAGTGCACAGCTGGGTGTGAGTCCAGGCCTTGGCTTCCCTTCCCAGTAAGATGCTGAGATTGGAATGTCTCTCCTGAGGGAAGGCTGGGATGGTTTAGCTACAGAAGATAAAGCTTAGTGTGGTAATTTCATCAATTTGTACAAATAATCTGAAGGAGGGTGGGAAGAAGACAGAGCAAGGCCGTTTCCAGACGTGTCTCTGGCAGCAAACACTTGGGGAAAGATGAGAATTGAGGATCAGATGTGATACTCTGCCTCAGGGTTCTCTTGTATCCTGAGTGCTGCACATGAAGCCTTGCTCTGGCTTTCCCCTTCCTTTGCACTTCCAGGAGGTTTTGCTGGTAATTGTGTAACAAAACCAGAATGAAACAAAGTTGTACTTAAACATTTTTTTCTTGTTCCCTTCCAGAGGATAGTGTTTTGTCCAGCAACAGCTTGGGAACTGTCAGGAGCAGCAGCAGCAGCAGCGAATGCCTGATCAGAGCCCCGGGAGTCAGCAGTGAAGGCTCCTTGGAAAGCAATGAGGTGGGGTCTTCTATTTTCCTTTCTCTGCCTTCAGCTTGGGCAGTGCTGTCACCTTTGGGTGACTCTACTCCCATGGGAGCCTGTAGGATCAGGCTGGGTGAGGAAAGGTGCTGTTCCAGGGGCAGGAAAACCAGGGAAGGGGAAGAGGTTACTCACAGCTCATGTGGGTCAAAGCAGCTCTGCGGCTGCAGTAGGTCTTGGAGGCATCTGCACTTGTTAGCCCCAGTGATCCTGACATCTCTGCACAATCATCCTTTCCATTCTGTGGGTGTTTTTTCCTTTTCCAGGACTCTGACCATGCCAACAGCCCCCCGAGTCGGAAACAAGCCAAGAGCTTCAAGGGCAAGACTCGCTACAGCAACAGTGACAGCCAGTGGAGCCACTGCCTGGGGAAGGCTGGGGGCTGCAGCCAGAACCTGATCCTTCCTGAGCCCCCAGCCTACACAGGGCCCCAGGTAACCACACACACTTGTCCTGCAGGCTCTGTCACTGTACCAGGCGTGGGAGGCTTTTCCAAGGTCACCAAAACACCTTGGAAAACATCAAACCTCTGCCCAAACTGAAATGCTTGTGAAACAGCAATGTCTAGTACAGGAACTGTTTGCTGAGATGTTGCTGTTGCTCAGAGGGGTTTCCTAGACCCTTCAGGCCTGTGGGTGGGTATCAAAGCTGGCAGTGGCGTGGGCTGGGGTGCGTGGTGCTGTGTCCTTCTGCTCTGCACTTGTTAAAGGGGCCATGGCTGCAGTCCTGGTGTGTGACTGTGGAGAAGGGCAGGGAACTACAGGAAGTTGTGCTTGCTGCTGGAACCCAGAAAGGTGTTACAACAGCACGAGGAAGCAGATATTTATGATTAAGAGGAATGGTGATGCTTTTGTTGTGAAGGTATAAATAAGTTTGTTTTGTCTGGGCTGCAGGACCTGGCAACATTCCTTGAGGAGATTGGGTGCCTGAAGTACCTGCAGGTGTTTGAGGAGCAAGACGTGGACCTCAGGATCTTCCTGACCCTCACAGAGAGTGACCTGAAGGAAATAGGCATCACGTGAGTGTCTGTCCTGTCCTTCCCAGCTTTCCCTTACAAACCATGTCCAGCCTGGGCAGGAAGGTTTAGCTGGGGAGTGCTGCTCTCTTCTGGCTGCCTCCCACAAAAATTGATATCGCCGTGTCCTCGCTGTAACGCGCTACTGCTTCTGGAGGTACCCTGCAGAGACCAGGACACTGCAGAGGTTCTCATGGCATCCCGTTGGGCTTAGGGACAGGCGGTGTTGGTTCCATCCCCCCAGGCTCTTTGGCCCCAAGAGGAAGATGACCTCGGCCATCGCGCGCTGGCACAGCAGCGCCCGCCCGCCCAGCGACGCGCTGGAGTTGGCCTACGCCGATCGGCTGGAGGCGGAGATGCAGGAATTGGCCATCCAGCTGCACAAGGTGAGGCTGCTGGGAGCTCCTCAGGGCCCTCCGCCCTGCAGGAAGTGATCAGTGCTGTGTTTTTGTTGTGCCTCTGGTGTTTTTCCTTCACCCTAAGCCATGACTTGCAGCGGATGCACTTGGCGTCAAGTACACCACAAGTACAGCTCATCCACTCATCATTCTTTGTGCTCCTTTGTGTCTGTTTCCCATCCAATTGAGAGCTATAGGAGCCAGGGGCAGGAATTAAATCCCTACTCTTTCCCAGCAGTGTCATTTTTATGGTGAAGTTGTGCAGCCATCAGTGAACAGCCTTGTGTTGGTTTGGGAAATTTGGACTAACGAGTAATTTTGTAAACAGAGAGGAAGAGGGAACTGTAACTGTGGGGCTGGGCTTGAGAGAACCTGTACTCAGTATACAAGCTTCATCCAGCTTTCTTTCCCACTGGAAAGGAACATTCTGGCTGCCTAGGGCATTAGAATAGCAGGGACTCGAGGGACATGTGAGAGCAGCAGGTAGGAGATGTTCAGTACTCCCAGGCTGATCCCCAGTGTGCTCTGCTGCAGAGGTGTGAAGAGGTGCAGGTGATGAAGGGCCAGGTGTGCCAGGAGCAGAAGCTGCGTGCAGTGGCTGAGAGCTGTTTGATGGAGCGGGATGAGACCTGGAATGCCATCCAGTGCCAGCTCAGAGAGGCTCAGGCCATCACCAAGGATGCTGGAGTCCTGCTGGATCAGATCAAGTAAGTCATTGCCAGGAAGTGGCACTGAGGCTGCTGGGAAGTGGGATTTGGGGTCATATTGGCAGTCTTACAGGTGATGCTCGGGGTAAGGCAGGAGAGCTCACCTGGTACCTGAACACATTTTGGGTCCTGCCTGACTTTCCCTAGTGGAAAGCCACAGCCATGGGAGCACATGTGAAGCTTTGGTCAGAGGCATGAGCTGTAAGTGGCCTTTTTGGGGGTGCTGGGTGCTCTTGTTTCAACTAGAAGTGACTGAAAGGCTGAGGTTTTTGGTTACCCGGTGCCCAGGGTAAAACTTGGTGATCAGGTGAATACAAAAAGGAGTTTTTAACCCATAACCTATCTAAGGATGTGCAGTGACTTGCAAGTGAAGAATACTTGTCTTACAACTCTGTGACACCTGGCAGAAAAACCTGCCCTGTCCCACCTCCTGACACTCTTTTTACTGCCTTTGTGGTGCTTTTCCCTCTGCCCCAGTTGGACTCCTGTCATGGGCCTTGTTCTGTCCTGTGATAGAACAGGGGCATCCCTGAAACTGGCATAAACCCTGCTGCCTATACATCCTAGCCCAGAGGGAGTGGGGTCTGCTTGCTGCCAAGCCAGGATGAGCTGGAGTTGGATCCAGAAGCTCAGCAGAGCAATATTCCCACTGCAAGGGGCAGAGCCTGGCTCTCCCCCATGGCTGAGGAGCTGAGGCTGCTGTAGAAGGGCCCGGCATGCTCTGAACACACTGCATGCATTGGTGGGATGGTGATGACAGCCTGAGAACTTGGGTGCCCCTCCTGCCTGTCCTGAGGTCGTTTCCTTTGCCCATTGGGTCAGGCTTGATTCTCACACAGACCAGGCACAGCCCCTGCCTTGGGCTTCCTGCTGCTCACCCCGGCCCCTCCTTGTCTTGTCCCCCCACAGCTCCTCTGTGAAGGGGGCAGAGCTGGCTGTGCTGCAGATGGGGAGCAGTGGCCGGGAGCTGAGCAGTGCCAGCGCCCCGAGCTTGGGCTGGGGCACCACTTCTCTTGCCGGGAAGCAGCAAGGAGCAGGTTGTACCCCAGGGCCTTAGGGGCGCTGCGTGGGCACCCCCGCAGGTACTGCAGGCTGCAGGAGGGCACAGTGTCGCTGCCAGCTGTCACTGTGCCCTGCTGATGGCCGTGCTGTGCTTTGGCAGGAGCTGCCAGGCGGAGCTGTCGGCCCGGCTGGGAGAAGGAGCGCCGGGCACGCGGGAGCAGCGTGGCACCGGGGAGAGCCGGCGGCCCGGGGAGCGCCCAGGTGAGTGCCACCTCCAGCTGCAGAGGGGCAGCCCAGAACAAACCCCCTGCTTGTCTTTCCTTGCTGAAAGGATGAAGTCAGACAGTTGGGAATGGGTGAGCAGCCACACTCCTAGAGTGAGTTTAATACTGGCTCGGGAGAAGCATTTAAAGCTCTCAGGGCATTTGGAGTTTAACTGGCAGAGTTTCTCGGTAAGTTCTGGTTCTCAGCAAGTGGGAAGTTTTGGGGTCTGGCAGGTGTTTGTGGCTAAAAATGCAGAGCTGTAGCACAGGCCCCAGTGACAGCACTGCTTCAGGGGACTGTGGCTGCACCTCGGGTTTGTTACCACCCTGTGCACTGGAGCAGGGTCTGAACCAGGAAATGTGGTTGGTCCCCTAACCCAGTTTGGGGATTTTGCTGTTGGATCCATGGGACAGACCTCTGTGGCTGGGCAGGCCTGACCCAGCAGCTCCTTATCCCTAGGAGTTGGTAAATGATCCCTGGAAGTGCTCAAGGCAAGGTTGGGGCTTGGAGCAACCTGATGTAGTGGAAGGTGTCCCTACCCATGGCAGGGGCTGGAACGGGATGGGCTCTAAGGTCCCTTCCAACCCAAACCATTCCATGATTCTGAGATTCTCTGACCTTGCTGCCTGGGACACATTCCTGGTGCCCTGTTCTTTGCTGCCTGTGTCTGAAGTGAGACAGGTAGAGACCCTGGTAATTTCTGTCCACTACACTTAATCCCTTTGAGATTCTCTTAATAAACAACCCAGCCAGTATAAAAACATAAATTCCTACATGGTAGAATGGCCAGAAAACTCCTCAGTTTGGCACAGGCAGCTCCATCTCTCTTCCTGTGTGATTCAGAACCCCTAACTGGAACCCTTTTGTCTGGGGATGCTTCCCAGCAACACCAACCCCTCGTGTGCTGTGTCCCAGAGAGCGTGCAGATGGATTAACTGTGTCCCTGTCCTTGCAGTGCTGGAAGGGTGGCCACCTTCCCTGAATTCCCTGAGCTTGCCTGAGCTGTCAGCTGTGCTGGAGGAGTGTGTGGGAGAGATGGGTAAGGTGGGAAGGGCCTGCATGTGGAGGGACTGTTGTGCTGGGTGGGGTTTGGTGGTTTGGAGTGGTTGTTGGGAGAGACCCCACAATCCCTGCTCCTCCAGGGAAGCCTCCAGGCTCTGGAGTTGGTGCTGGCAACTTATTCTTGCTGCAGATCTTGAGCTCTGCTTCACCCTCTGGTGACAGGTCCAGGCTGAGAGATGGGAGGTGGTCCCTGCATCTCCTGCTCAGTGCTGAGAGCTGCTGGGGAAGTGGTTCCCTAATCCTGTGTCCTGTTCTCCTGGTGACAGGAACTTGTCCCAGTAACTTACAGATAGTAGAGACACCCCTGTGTTTGGAGCAGGAAGGCAGCACAGCAGTGGCTAAGTGCAGCCTGTTCTTTCCTGTTTCCTGTCCCCTTCCTAATGCTGCTTTTTCCCTTTGTCCTCAGGAAAAGCTCTGCAGACTGTGACTCAAAACCTCCAAAGGCTCCAAGCCCTGGGGCAGAGCGGGCAGAGCTGGCCAAAGCCATAACCGAGCCAGGAGGGTGAGTGGGAACAACTGCCCTGCCCAGGGACAGGCGGTGGCACTGAGGGGACACCATCCCTCCCTGCCCAGGGACAGGCCGTGGCACTGAGGGGACACCATCCCTCCCTGCCCAGGGACAGGCCGTGGCACTGAGGGGACACCATCCCTCCCTGCCCAGGGACAGGCCGTGGCACTGAGGGGACACCATCCCTCATGGCCAGTCCCCAGAGCTCACTCATAGCCCACACACCAGGGCTGGGCCCTGACTCGTCCTTGTGTGCCCTCTTTGGGTTCTCCCTTTGGAAAATCCCTAGCCCCCTTGTCCCTGTGTGCCCCCAGAGGGTGACTGTCCCCTCTCCCTGGTGGCTGCAGGAATACCGACGTCGGGTGACCGTTCCACCCGGAAGCTGAGTGTGCCTGGGAGAGGGAGCACGGGCCGTGCCCGCAGCACCGCGGCTCTGCCGGGGGCCACCACGGCCACTGGGGCACGGAGGAGGCCGTGGCCACCAGAGAACACAGCTGGGAGGACGAGGGACAGCAGAGGACAACGACCAGCTGCTCTTGGGGCCTGACTCAAGGTTCCCAGGATCTTTGTTTGAAAGGTTGAGGTTTGGAGGAGAAGCTCCAAGCCTGGAAGTTTTGTCTGCCTTCACCTTCCTGCAGCCCTTGTTGTTCAGGTCTGGGTGGTGGTAGAAAGGTGACAGTTGCACACAGCAATCAATTCATTATCCTTTTCTGCACCCTAAGCTCCCCAGGGCCTCTGAAAAGTGTCCCTGGCTCCTCCTGTGCCGTGGGGATTGGCCCAGAGAATGGATCTGAGGCCATAAAAAGGCAGTTTGTTGTGGCGGGATGAAGGGAGTGGAGTTTGTGATGTTTGGCTCTTTGAGCTGCAGGGGAGCTCAAAGTGCAGCCCCGTTCCTGTTGGAATGTCTGCTCTGCTGCCATCCCAGATCTGGGCTTCAAAGCCTGTTCCTCTTCAAAGCCAGCCCACTCTGGTTCACTTTGGGTTCTTGCTGTCCTCGGGGGCTGGGTGTTACCACGTGTGGTGGCTTAGGAATGGCATTCACTGAAACACTCCCACCTCACTCACTGCCCCTCCTCGCCCTCACCACAAGGCACTCGTTTTTCATCTTGAGAAAATGCCATGGGGCACGTGGGCACCCAGTGCCAGCTGCAGGAGCTTCACCCTGAAGAGTTTGGATGAGGTGGGGGGAATTCTCCTCATGCAGCATCCCTGGAGCCTCCTCAGAGGGCTGAGGCTGTGCTGGGAAGAGCGTTCTGGGCTTTGTACCTCACTCCCTGTCACTGGAGGAAGGGTGGGCAGTGCCAAGGTCTCTCCCTAGCCTTGGTGCTGCCCCTGGCTGCACTAGTACAGGCTTGTTAGTGCTGTTTCCCTTGAATTTAAGGGAAAGCCCCTCCAACAAATCCTAAGGGAAAGGGCCTGGGGCAGCTGGAGAGCCAAGGCAGCCCTGGCTCAGCAGTGCCTTCAGAACAGTGGCTGGAAGGTGACTACAGGGATTTGGGGCTGGCTTTCCTATGTCTGAGGCTGGAATAAAGGGGATTTGGGGGATTAACATGATCTATCCAATAGGTTAGAATGCCTGGGAAAAGGGGGGAGGTGTGGCAGTGTGTGTGAAGGAAAAAGGCCCCCAAAGGGTGCAGCAGGAGCCCAGGTGTAAAGGTTTCAAGGGGTGTGAGGGCAGACAAGGGGACAGCAGGGAGGGGATCCTCAACAACAGAGTAGTATCCGTGAGGAGGCAATTCCTGAAATGCAGGATGTGAAGCAGCATTCCTTGTGCCAGGGTGGCTGTGCAGGCACCAGGAGTCTGGTGCTACCCAAAGTGAGCTGTCCGAGGAAAAACAGCATTTGCTGACTTGGATAAATTAATAAAACCTGAGACGCCTGTCTGTGGTGTGTGGGTTTCTCTGGAAGGGAGAAGGGGCAGGACACAGGGAATGGCTTCCCACTGCCAGAGGGCAGGGTTGGATGGGATATTGGGAAGGAATTGTTCCCTGTGAGGGTGGGGAGGCCCTGGAGAGAAGCTGTGGCTGCCCCTGGATCCCTGGCAGTGCCCAAGGCCAGGCTGGACAGGGCTTGGAGCAGCCTGGGACAGTGGAAGGTGTCCCTGCCCATGGCAGGGGTGGGCTGAGCTGAGCTTTAAGGTTCTTTCCACCCCAATCCATTCTGGGATTCAGCTGTCTGTGTTCCAGCTGTTTCCCTCCCCTGGAGCAGACAGAAGCAGCAGGCTCTGCTTGCTGAAAAATAAATATTTATTTACATCTGCAAAGAGAGTCAATGTGTAAAATGGTCTCGTGGGGGTTCCATCGATCCAGGACCATTCCTGTGTGACTCCAGCCTGGCGCAGCCTCTTTCCTTTGTGTGCTCGAGGCAGCCCCTCGGTGAGGCACGGGGAGAGGCTCCCCCAGCCCGGCAGGGATGGGGCAGGACCTGGAGCCCCTCCTGTGTCCATGGGCAGCACCTGGAGCATCCCAGCTGCTTCCTCCAGCCTGGAGGGGACTTTTGTGCATGGCAGAGGAAGGAATGTGGTGGGAACAAGCACTGGCAGCGTGTCCGTGCTGCCCCTGCAGGTCAGAGCGAGGGGCCGGGTGCTGAGGGGGTCTCCAGCTGCTCTGGGCTCCTCCAGGACAGCACAGGACTAGGACAGGAGCTGGCAGCCAGGCACAGGCAGCCCTGCTCAAACCACACCACTTCAGGTGCTTCCCTTGGTCCTGGGCTTCCTGGGCTCCACAGGCTGCTTGGCCAGGGTGGGATGATGCTTTGGCACCCCACTGGAAAGCAAACTCCCAGGATTTTAGCCTTTGGCCAGCAAAATGGTTGCTGAGCTCCTGCCAGGCCTGGAAATGCAGCAGGAGGAGGCTGGGCTGGTGCTGGAGCTGGGATCTGGGAGGTGGGGCTCTGCTCCAGCGAGTTGCTGCTCTCCAATACTTCACTCCCAAGTGATTTTGAGGCTCCATCCTTGGCTCTGCCGCTGGTGAGTGGGGAGCAGGGCCTTTGTGCAGCTGGAGAGCCACAAGGAGGGGATGGGTGCTGCTGTTTGTGTTGGTGATGAGGCTGGGGAGGGGGTGCAGGAGCAGCCCCTCGCTGAGAAGAGCTTTACGGGGTGGCTGTGGATGTCTGGGAGCTGCCAGGGTGCAGAGATGGTCCTGGGGTGGGACACGGGAGGACAGGGCAGCCCTGGATGTGGTGTGGCCCGGGGTGCAGGGTTTGGGCAGCATCTCCCATTCCCCCTGCTGAGGATCAGGCTGCCCCCGGCTGCTGCGATCCCCGGGATGCCCAGGGGGGTGGGGGTGTTCCAGGGGCTCCCTGTGTGTTCCAGGGGTTCCCTGGCTGTTCCAGGGGTTCCCTGTGTGGAAGGTGGCCGGGGGGAGGCTGCCAGGTTCTGCTGCTGCACGGGCAGTGGGAGGAAGCAGCAGGCACTGCCCGCGCAGCCCCGGGCACAGGCGAGGCCCTGCTGGGGGACAGCGATGCCTGGCAAGAGCCGGGGTGCCACCTCCCCCTCGGGTCACAGCAGGGATGTCCCTTCCAGAGCCAGACATCGCTCCCAGCCTGGCCATCCCGGGCGGGCACTGCCCAGCACAGCTTCCCTGCTGCCCTCCAGCCAGGCCCCGTGGCCATCGTGGCCAGCAGCCCCTCTGCCCTGGCTGGGCACCCCTCACTGGGCACAGCAGAGCACCGGGTGGTCGAGCTTCCAGAGCTGCCACTTCTTCTTCATCTCGGACTTCACCTGCCACGGAGGGGAGGGAGCAGGGGCTTATCCCTGGCTGTGCCCTCCCTGCAGGCATGGGGTCGGGGGGGAAGATGGGCAGGAGGTGCCATGACAGGGACAGGGACAAGGACAGGGACAGGGATGTTACCTCCTTGTTGGCAAAGCAGTACAGCACGGCCACCAGGAAGCCCTGCAGGGAGAGCCAGGAGTGAGCCCCCCCCCGCCATCCCTCTCCTGGGGCTGGGATGGGCTTAGGCTCCCCCAGGCCACTTCTGGGTGCTTTTAGGGCTGAGGTCCCCCTGGCAGCGCTGCCTTAGGGAGCGCGAGAGGCACCAGCACGCTCTCAGGGGCAGAGACAGTGTCACCCTTCCCATGGAAGCACCCAAGGGAGAGCAAGCTCAGAGAGGGACCCCTGCTCTTTGCTCCATGGTGTGCCCAGAGCAAGGACTTGTTTCAGTCCCGCCTCACCTGGAAGGAGTTGAGGAAGAGGGTGAAGAACACCTTGACGTAGCGCAGGATGCCCGTGGTTTGTTCGTCGGTGGCAAAGATGAAAACGACTTCGTGGATCCCGAAGAGGGGGATGAGGGTCAGGGTGGCTTTGGCCAGCCTGGAGGAGAGTAAGGGGACCCCAAAACTCCCAGTTAAATCCAGGGTGGTCATTTGAGGATGGGTAAGGTGGAGGAGAGGCGTGGGGTGGGATGTGGGGGTGGTGTTATCCCGTTATCCCAAACTGTCCCCGCCCCTCTCCCCGCCCACCTCAGCTTGTAGTCGGCGTAGCCCTTCTGGTTGGCCCGGAGCTTGGCCAGGATCACCTTGAGGATCCGCATGAAGATGAGCAGGTTGATCTGGGAGGGGGAGACAGGGCAGGGGCACACAGAGCCCAGCACCCCCGCCCTGGCTGTGACACTCACCCGGCAGGAGATGGCACCCCCTGCGCTGCCAAGGCTGCTGCTGCCCTTTCTCCCCGCCTGCCATCCCAAAATCCCGGCTGGGGAGCAGCAGGGGCCACCCCCAGCCCCCTTCTCTGGGGTTCAGCACCCCAGCTTCCTTCATGAACCCACAGAACCTGGGAGTCAGCAAATGGCTGAACCCCCTGTGCGTTTGGCTGCTCCTTGGCCAACTCTCCCTCCTGGCCTCTGCTGGGAGCTTCCCTGGGGATCGCAGCCCTGCCCAGGGCCGGGAGCCAGGGGCTGAGCTCTGTTATCCCAAAGGTCCCGGGGCTGGCAGCTGTTCCCTACCAGGGAGGCGAGCAGGATGGGGATGCGGATGATCCACCAGTAGGCCATGTTCTCGTTCAGCGCCCAGCACCTGCCGGGGAGAGCAGCACCATCACCCTGTGCTGGGGGCAGGATCATCCAAGAGCTCTCCAGCCCCAGCCAGGTGCCTCAGGGACCCTCAGCAGCATCCCAGGAGCATCCCAGTAGGACCCCCATCCATCCATCCATCCATCCATCCATCCATCCATCCATCCATCCATCCATCCATCCATCCATCCATCCATCCATCCATCCATCCATCCATCCATCCATCCATCCATCCATCCATCCATCCATCCATCCATCCATCCATCCATCCATCCATCCATCCATCCATCCCTCCCTCCATCCCCACTCACTCTGCGTTCTCCTTCAGGTACTTGGCGGCCATCCAGGGCACCACGAACACCACGGGGGTCCCTGCAAGTCACACAGCAAACCCTGTAAAACCAAGCACCCTCCTGAGCTGAGAAACCACCCCGGGGCTGGGGGGGCACCGTGGGGACACCCCGGGGTCGGCCGAGCCCCCCCCGCACCCTCCTGGCACAGCGGTGCCCCCGACACCGGGCACTGCCCCGTCCCCGCCGCGCGCCCGGGCGGCCCCTACCCCAGCCCAGGTAGAGGTAGAGGCGGTAGTAATTCTTCTCGGAGAACACGGCCCCGATGAGCAGCTTGTAGAGGTAAACAGCTTCCACCAGGAACCAGTAGTGGTTGGCCAGGATGCAGTACTGCATCAGCACCTGCGCCGCACGGCACCCCAGCGCTGCCTGCACGGGAGAGCCACCGTGGGGCTGGCTGTGCCCACGGGGCACCCCACAGCTCACCCTCGGGGACCAGGCACCCCAGGAGCTCATCTGCTGGGTCTATGGTGCTGCACAGGCACCCCAAGCACGCTGAGAGCTCACCCAGAAGCTGCACGGGCACCCCAAGAGCTCATGCAGCAGGTGTGTGGTGTTATACAGGCACCCCAAGAACCCTGAGAGTTCCCCCATGGGGCCACGGGTGCCCCGAGAGCTCACCCAGAGGCTGCACGGGCACCCCAAGAGCTGGCCCCGAGGGTGCACAGGCAGCACAGGCACCCCGGACCTCACCCATCAGGGGCATGGGTGGCACAGGTGCCCCAAGGGCTCATCCCCAGGTGCCACCCAGGCCCAGAGCTCGCCCAGCAGGTGCACAGGTATCCCAAGAGTTCACCCACGGGGACATGGACAGCACAGGCACCCCAAAAGTGTCTCCACCGGGTGGATGGGCACCCCAGGATCGTGCACAGGTACCCCAAGACCTCATCCCTCAGGTGCATGGGCAGCACTGGCACCCCAAGAACTCACCCACCGGGTGTCTGGGGCTGCACGGGTACCGACCCCCACACACCCCTGCCCCGGGCGAGGGTCCCCACGCTGCCGCCAGCCCAGCACTCGCCTCGTGGCTCAGCAGAGCCTCCCAGTCAGCCACCTGCACCAGCTCCACGCCCCAGCGCCGCTCCAGCAGCGCGTCCTTCACCATCACCGAGGTGGCGCGCAGCCCGAAGGAGGCGAACAGGTTGGCGTGGATGTAATTCCTGGTGCAGCGCAGGTTCCTGCGGGAGCCGGGCTCAGGCGCGGCCGGCACAGCGGGGAGGGAGCGGGGGCAGGGCCGTGTCCTACCTGAACACGGTGAGGACGAGCAGGGCGGAGATGAGGGTGAGCAGGGACAGCGAGTAGCCCACGGTGTAGAGCACCTTGAAGCTCACCATGAGCCGGCGGGCGCCTTCCTGCGGGTGGGCACAGCGCCAGGGAGCCCCAGGTGGGCGCGTGTCCACCCCTGGCCAGGCTGCCCTGGTCACCCCGGGGTCCCAGCCGGGGTCCCACCTCCTCAGCAGTGACCTCCAGCTCGTCCTCGCACTGGGAGTAGTCCCTCCAGGGCTGGCTGCCGTTCACTGTCACCCACTGGCCGTCGGTGCCACACCTGCGGCTCACCAGCCCGTGCTTCACTGCGGACACACAGCACCCGCACAGACCCTCAGCTCCCCCGAGCCCCTCTCCTGGGATGATGGCTCTGACCCTGCTCAGCCCCAAAAACCCCGTTCCAGGGCAGGGCACGAGCTCGCTCTGCTCCGAGCCCCGGTGTCCCTTCACCCCACGGGTCCCTCTGCCCCTGTCCGCCGGCAGGAGGGGAGCCCTGAGAGCCCTGAGAGTCTCTCCACCCCCAGCACGGCTCAGCCCTGGCCTCCAGCTCCAGGGCGGCAGGAGGGCATCCTCACCTTTCTCAAACCAGGGCAGGTAGAAGGGGCAGGAGACGTTGACAGCGGTGCCGGGGCTGCCGTCGGGCCAGCAGGCGTACATGTCAAATGTCCTGTTGCAGAACAGCCCTGGCAGGCACAGGGACAATGGTCAGATGCTGATGGCACAGCCACATCAAGCCCTGCCATCCAGCACCTCCGAGGGGGCTGATGCCACCCTGAAAGGGGCCCAGGTGCCCCACACCAGCCTCAGCCCCCCCAGGGCATCCCAGCCCTGGGTATCCCATCCGAGATATGGAGATCCTCATCAGTCCCCCGGCTCATCCCTCCGCGGTGACCGGAGCAGAGGGTGCTGGAGGAGGGATAAACCCCAGCCCCGGCTCCGTGTGCCCCACGTGTGACCCCGAGCTGGGCACGGCCGGGTACCTGCGGGGTAGGGCTCGCTCGCCATCCTCCTCAGGCACTCGTCACGGTACCGCAGCCACTCCTCGAAGGTCTTCTCCAGCACCTTGGCCCCGCCGTGCTGCCAGCGCAGAGCGGGGTCACAGCCCCCAGCCCCAGCACCTCGATTCCCCCCAAAAATGCTGCCACAGCCTCGGGCCGGGCAGGAGCCCAGCAGGAGCCGGGATGGAGCCCCCGCGCAGGGCTCAGAGCCCGGCAGTGCCAACGCCGCTGCCCCCGGCCCCAGCCCGGCCCTCACCGGCACCGAGGAGAACAGGCACATCCAGGCAAGTTGGACAAGGCTCCGCAGGGATCCGGCTCCGAGCACGTCCCTCATGGCTGCTCCCAGTGCTCCCAGTGCCGGGGTGCGTCTCAGGCTGGGCCGGGGACCCGGATCCTGGTGAGCGGTGCAGGAATGGGGACGGCTCGGCTCTGCCAGCCACCCACCCCCGGCGGAGGCAGAGATGCGCTTCCCAGGGCAGCAGAGGAGATCCTGGGCACGTCCTGGGCTGCCACAGCCCCGGGTCACTTCCCTGATGGAGCCAAAACCTCGGGGAGCACCGGGCGGAGCAGCCAGGGTGTGAATGGATCACACGACTCGGATGAGCCCAGCTTCC
>VWZT01013664.1:23507-35868 GCA_013397055.1 Pachycephala philippinensis
CCCCCCCCCCCCAGCGCGGACCTCACGGGGGCCCCCAGCCGGTCCCGCTCGGTGCCTGCGGGGGTCCCGGGGCTCCGCCGCTTCCCCCGCCCGCTTACCCGGCTCCGCGGGACCGGCAGTCCCGATGTCCCGGTGTTCCCGGTATTCCCGGTGTTCCCGGTGATCCGGGTGATCCCGCTTAGGGGGGCAGCCCCGGCTCCGCGAGGTGAACGCGGCGGTGACCGAGCGGCGTCTGCAGCGGAGCCGCCTCCTGCCAGCGCCGTGCCCCGACGGGAGGGGGCTTTGGGGGGGCTTAGGGAGAGTTCGGGGCCGGCGCCGCCTCCCGGGGCTCCGGACGCCCGGTGGGACTCGGGGGTCCCGGCGCTGCTGCCCCCGCACCCGGGGAGCTCCAACACGGACCCACGGATCCCCCCGGGAATCACACAGGGACAGGGATGGGGGTCCAGCTCCAGCCCCTCTGACGGTCCCCAGTTCCACCACACGGGGACAGGGATGGGGCTCCAGCCCTCCAACTGTGGGTCACACGGACTGGATCAAGGATCCAGACCCCTTCAGTCTCCCCCAGAGCCCCTGTCCCCCGTCACTCAGCCCCAGGGGAAGTCCTTCAGCTCCCCGGCTCGGTGTCCCTCGGCTGTCCCCGGGCGGGCGCTGTGCGGTGCTGGCACGGTGACAGCCCCCGTGCGGGCAGGGCGGGCTGCGGGGGGGGGTCCCCACCCTCCCCCGGGGACCGGGAGGCCCTGGGGACAGTCCTGCATCCAGCACGGGGACACAGCCCGTGACACCCATGGGTCCCATCACCCAGCCAGGGGAACGGGCAGGGATGAGCCATGGGACAAGCCTGGTGGCCCTGGTCGTGCTGCCCCCAGCACCCCACGGGCTGGCAGTGGGGAGGAAGGGGGTCCGCCCTGTGCTGGGGCACGGCTGGGGAAGGGGATTTCCCATCAGAGGAGCGGGGGACACTCCCCTGGGGTCCCCCACATCGCAGCAGTGCAGCCCTGCCCAGCTCCCACCTCCCTCCTTCCCTCCCAGTGCAGCTGTGCTTCCCTCCGTGCTGCAGTGCTGGTGCCCACCCTGCCCTGCAGCAGGATGGGGTTCATACCCCAAAACTGGCTGAAACACTGCACCAGAAAACGGGTTTATTTTGCAAAAATCCGATGTTTGCCTCGATGCTGCTGCAGTGGGCTGGGAGCAGACGCAGGAGTCAGACAGATGAGGAGTCACAGCTGCTGCTCCAGTGATGCGAGCGGTGTCTGGTTATTCCAAGTGACAAATCACCGATGGCAGAGCAGCCCAGGGTAAGGATTTGCTGTCTGGGGGGAAAATGAGTCCTCAGGTGCCTGCCCCAGCATGAGCCAGCACCACGGTGTTTGCTCATTAACAGATGATGAACTTTGGACAGGGGCCTGGAGGGACAGGACCCAGGGAATGGCTTCCCACTGCCAGAGGGCAGGGATGGATGGGATATTGGGAAGGAATTCCTGGCTATGAGGGTGGGGAGGCCCTGGTACAGGGTGCCCAGAGAAGCTGTGGCTGCCCCTGGATCCCTGGCAGTGTCCAAGGCCAGGCTGGATGGGGCTTGGAGCAGCCTGGGACAGTGGAAGGTGTCCATGCCATGGCAGGGGGTGGCACTGGATGGGCTTTAAGGTCCCTTCCAATCCAAACCATTCCATGATTCCATGATAACACAGCCCTGGGGCACTCATGGAGGATGATTCCAGCCACATGCCCTTCCCCACACAGACACCGTTTGTGTTCACCCCACAGATCTCCCTGTGTGACTCCATCTGATGGCAGCAGGAGCAGGGGGTGGGCTCACCCCACAAGGATGCTGGATTTGGGGCACATCCTGTGGATGCCATCCCCTGGAGAGGAATCACAAAACTCCAGACGTTACTGTCCCGGTGTGGTCCATCTGGATGGGATTTCCTCCCCGGTCCCTTGAACGGGGACATGAGGAACGAGCTGTTCCTCTCCATATTGATGCGTTTCAGGCCGGGTCTCCATAGCGACTGCAGCGCTCACGGCTCAGCCAGGCCAGATCCCCATCCATGGGGTGCTCAGAGCCAGCTGGAGCCACGGGAAGAGGGGCTGGGACAGCACCCCACACCCCAACAGCTGCTGTCCTGCCGGGGTGGGCTTGGGACACAGCTGCCACCGAGGACACACGACTGGAAATTTATTTATTAAAGGTGATGTTCACCATCAGAGCTGGGAAAATTGTCCCAGAACGGTCTCAGGCATTGAAGCTGTTGGTGCTCCTTGGGCAACCTGAGAGCTGCAGGGGTGCTCAGGGAGAGGAGAGCATCCTCCAGCGTGGAGGAGAATCATGGAATTGTTTAGGTTGGAAAAGCCCTCTGAGGTCATTGAGTCCAACGAGTCAGCACTGCCAGGTCCACCATTAACCCATGTCCCTAAAGTTTTTGGAACACTTCCAGGGATGGTGACTCCACCACTGCTCTCAGCAGCCTGTTTCCATGCCTGATCACTCTTTCAACGAAGAACTTTTCCCAATATCCAACCTAAACCTCCCCTGGTGCAGCTGGAGGCCGTTTCCTCTGGTCCTGTCCCTGTTCCCTGGGAGAAAAGGCAGGATCACTATGGGATAGACACCCAGCCAGACAACCCCTAGGGCTAAATCCCTTCCCCCAGGCACCGCTCCCAGCAGCAACACCTCCGGAAGGCAGCTTTCACTTTATCCTCCCTTATTGATGGGGGAATTCACCCGTGTGGATTATCGCAGGCTCTGCTAATCAAGGTGCTTTGCTCCCTGTCCAGAAGCAATTCGCAGAACAGAAACGCTCATCAACACATCCCGACTCCCAATTATGCGGCGAACTTCCCAGAAAAGGCTGTGGGAGCGGTACCAGGTAAGAGAAATCCATCAGCGTGTGAATGCCCAGGAACCAGCGCCAGGAAGGACGCAGCTCCCTGAGGCTGAGCCTCCTCCAGTGCTGGGAGCTCAGAGGCACCAAAGGCTTCTGAAAATCCTAAAAACCAGAGTATTTAAAATATTTTANAGGATGGTGCTGTTAGAAATTGCTGCCAACCCAACGAGGTGCAGACCCATGTGAGCGTGGAGGTGTTTGCCCTGGAATTCCTTCTTTCCCGAAGCTGTTCCCTGCAGCCCAACAAAATCTGTTTCTCGCTTGAACCTCTCTGATGCAGGAGAGGAATGACCCCGAGCTCTGCCCAGCCTCCTCTCTCTGGAGGGCAGAGATTTGGGTGAATCTGAGCTCTGAGACAGCGAAATCACGGTCTGGGGGACACCGAGTGACCCCGGCACACCGCGGAGCAGGACTGTCCCAACTCACCCCCGGGACAGTCCTGCTTTGGGGTTTATCCCTGGAAAGACAGGAGAAATGTAATGTTTAATGCTCCATTATGTGCCTGAGCGTTTCTTCGATGGCCACAGGCTGTTCCACCACGATTACAGAGGGATTGATGACTTGTCACCCTGTCCATAGCCAGAAATCAGCCAAACACCGCTGGCAGCCTGCCCAGGAATCACCAGCTGGGGGATTTTGTAGGGAATCATCTGCTTGGACATTTATTCCTGAAAAATGCTGGTTTCGAGAGATACTGAGTGACAAAGCACTTTGGAGGGACAAGGAGAGATGCTGCTTTGAGTGAAAAAGGAAGAAGTTTGCAAGTCACATCCTACAAGATGCCCTTGGCACCTGGAGGGGCCAGCACCTTGCAGGGGTTAAACGAGACCTGGAGCTCTGAGCTTGGGGTCTTGCCCAGTGTCTGCAGAACGGGAGCATCCATTTCCATCCCATTTCCATCCCATTTCCAGCTTGTTTCCATCCCCCGGGGCGATGACAGCCAGGGACCCCACTCCATCACACAGCAAAGGTCACTCCCAAGCCGGTGTTTCACCACGTCACCGCATTCCCGTGACAAATGAGGGCTCCCAGCTCAGAAAGGCGCTGTTGGATTTGGCACTTCCTCAGAGCCTTCAGCAGCTGCCGTCCCTCCAGCGAGCCCCAGGCACTCGGGATGTGAGCCTGGATTCAAAGCTGACCACGTCCTTTCGGTTTCCACGTGGATTCTCGCCTAATTCAAGCCGGAAGGTTTCAACGATAAGATCAAGGGCTTCTCTGAAATTCATCTCTATTCACGTCCTGCCCCGGGGCTGGACTCTGTGTCCCCATCCTCTTCCATATGGAAAGCCTTGGCAGGCAGAGCAGCATCCATATTCCAACTCCAGCAACTGGGAATTCAAGGAGCAGGTAAAGGGATGCATCTTTTATTTCCTCCCTGACTGGTGGGAGCCTGGTTGCAACTTCTTCTGTCACCAGTTCTGGGGCCACAGCACAAGAAAAACCTGGCTGGAGCTGCTGGAGTGAGTTCAGAGGAACCCACGGAGATGCTCCAAGGGCTGGAGCCCCTCTGCTCTGGAGCCAGGCTGGGAGAGCTGGGGGTGCTCACCTGGAGAAGAGAAGGCTCCAGGGACACCTCAGAGCCCCTTCCAGGGCCTAAAGGGGCTCCAGGAGAGCTGGAGAGGGACTGGGGACAAGGGTTGGAGGGACAGGACACAGGGAATGGCTTCCCAGTGCCAGAGGGCAGGGATGGATGGGATATTGGGAAGGAANCAAATTTTTAGAGGACACAGCCTCCTTTTTATCCTGATTTCCCAGCTGCATTTCCCTCTCTCTTTCCCCATTGGCTGAGGTACAGACCTCCCGAATGCCCTAATGTAGACCCTGTTCTAACGTGTACTCCCCCCTCCTTTTTCTTCTTCCTTGTGTCTGCTTTTTTTCTCTAAGTCCAGGATTTAGGGTGAGTAACAGTCTGTCAATCAGTGGAATTCCTATGGAATTTATGGTTCCTCCCATTGCTTCTTTCACTTCTCAGTATCTGGCTTTATCCACGGCAGGCCCTCAGTTTGTTTGTAAGGACACCTCCCTCTCATTCCTTTCAGGAGCAGCCTGGGATAGTGGAAGGTGTCCCTGCTGACCTCCTCCAGGTGAAAACACTGCTAATTGTCATTTAGCTTAATCATCATTAAGCTGCGCAGGGTCAGGGTTAACCCCAGGTGGAATCACTAAAGGACATCTCCATCAGAGCCTCCCAGAGTTGTCCATGTGCTCCTCAGGGGTGTGGCAGTGCTCTGCCAGCTCAGGGTGCTCCCCAGAATTTCCAGGGGAAGCTGGAAAATCTCCTTTGCTGTTTGCCAAAACACATTTGCAGTCACCCCAGGGAATGAGTGGCTCTGTCCTGAGGGTGAAGGCTCAGCCCTCGCTCCCCCCAGCCCTGGGGCATCTCCACCCACCCTGAGGGGCATCCCGTGTGGGTCTGTGGCAGGAGAACCCGGGGTGCCCCAGCAGTGGGGGTGCCCCTCAGCTGCTCTGAGAACAGACGTGTTTCCCACACCTTTAACATCCTGGTTTGTAAAACCGAGGGATTAAGAAGTTGCCTTGTCTCGCCCTGGGTTCTGGGTCCTTCCCAGCCTTCCAGCTGGCCCAAATGTTGGATGTTTGCCACCTCATGGGATTGTGTGATGGATGAAAATGTATTTTCGCCCTGGACTGTAACTGGCACTGCTCTGTTGTGCTCAGCAAAGCATTCAAGTCCCTCGGACCTGCCAGGTGAGAGGCGTGCTCTGCATTTCCCTCTTGCCAGTGATGCCTTATGCTTTAACTTTTATATTTTTCAAATTCTGCATTCCCAGTGTGTAACTCTGCAGTGTCCTGTAGCCTGTGAGCTGCTGCTCTCTCATGCTGAGACAGACAGAACAAAGCCTCTCCAGGCTGCTCTCCAAGGACACCCAGCCCGGCCTAGGCCCAAAATGTGTAACCCAGCATCTTGAGAAGGGGGGCAAGCTGAGGGGAAATTCCATCGTTAGCTAAAGTTTAATTGGTGAAATCGGGTTGATATGCAAATGGCCCAAAGCTATAAAAGTGTGAAGAACTCGTGACTCGGGGTCCATCTTGGGTGCAGCCTTTGGCCTGCCCAGGGTGTGCCTCTGAAGGCCTTTCAAATAAATATCCACCTTTATTCCCTTCCTCCTGCCCAGTCTCTGTTTCTAGGTTGGCCTCTTTAGGCATCACCAGCAGATCTGAAAGGGCTCCAGAAAAACTCCCCCCAAGGTTGCCAACCCCTCTCATGGTACAAAACCTGGCTTAGAGCTGGGAAGGGGAGGCACTGAGGCTGGAGGTTCTGTGCTGTCACAGGGCAGGATGCTCCAGGTGGGACTGGGGAATGCTGGGAGCCCAGCTACCACAGGAGATGTCAGGATGTGTCTCCTCCAGAATTATTTGGGTGAGCTGGGAATCACCCAGAGCCCCCAGGACTGGGAGCTGAGAGCCCCCAGGCCCAGTGCTGGATCAGAACACGCTCGGTGGGAAACTTCCCTCCCCCTCCCTGTGGGGAGAATGAAGTGAAAAAGCAACTTGCACAATTCTTAGCAGTTCCTTCCTTGTGTTCCTGCAGGAGCTTCCCAAATAACTGCTGGGGCAGCTGGATCTGAGGCTGGGCAGCTCCCTGGGGCTGATGGAGTGGCTGCTGCTGCTTGTGCTGCTGCTCGTGGTGTTTGCAGGGAGATGCTCCTCTGCTCAAGCCCAAATGGGAATCACAAACCATGGAATGATTTGGGTGGGACAAGACCTTAAAGTTCATCTTGTCCCACCCCCTGCCATGGGCAGGGACACCTTCCCCCATCCCAGGCTGCTCCAAGCCTGGCCTTGGACACTTCCAGGGATCCAGGGGCAGCCACAGCTTCTCTGGGCACCCTGTGCCAGGGCCTCTCCACCCTGGGCTCTTTCTGGCAACAGATTTCTGCACATTTACAAAACCTTCACAAAAATGTGGGGGTTGGGGTTGTATCTGAAGGTGTCAATAGATGCCACGAGCTGGGCTGAAAAACCTGTCGGGTTTTTGTGTCAGCCAGGGCTGCTTGTGTGTGATTTTCCTTCTGATGGCAAAAGGGCCCATCAATCAGTATAAATTAGGGGCTGTGTAGTCCTTGATTATTGCTCCTTCCACACCCACTCCTGCTCCTGCTGCTGCAGGGAAGCTCTCTGGGAGCAGCAGCATGGCCCACACACCTCCTGCCTCAGCAGCTTCTGTCTTCCCCACACAACTGAGATTTTTTTAGCTCCTTTTTCGGCTCCTTCTGCTGGGCACAACCAGCTCCAGGGACTTGCTCCGAGGGTGCTGCACACCGTGTAGGGATGGGGTGTTATCAAACCCATGTACTGATGAAGCAGACATCACCCCAACTCCTGCTCTGCAGCCTCCCCCTCCTGGAGACCACCTTCCTGCAATTCCATAGGCTTTGGACGAGCTTTTGAGGACTATTCACTTCTCTTTTAGTCAATGAAACCTCAGGCTGGGTCCTGGGTTTGCTGGCAGTGTGACCTATCTTCTGGAGGTCAAGTCAAGAGAAATTTCTGGCTGAATGTGTCAGCTCTGCTCACAAAGATGCCCAGACATCCTCATCAGGAGTGTTTTCCTGATGTGACCACACATTTTCCAACATCTTAACAACTGATGAAGGCACCCAGCCTGCAGAAAAGATCTATCTCCTGTCCAGGGAGCCTGAGACCCTCACTACCTAACTGGAGGAGGATAATAATTCCTCAATTCCCGTAAGAACTGCAGTGCAACAGCGTTGGCATCGAGGTTATAAGGTCTCCCTCTACCAGGCAGAGGCAGATGACAGAGCTGAGGCACAGGGAGTTGCTGGCAGTGATGCTGGATTCATCCAGGAGGAGTGGCTTTCCCTGGGCTCAATTTTACAATTGAGAGTGGTTTTGCACTAGGAAAAGGTGGTTCCAGGGAGGGAGGTATTTCCAGGTGAGGCTGATGCCTAAAGAGGCCAACCTAGAAACAGAGACTGGACAGGAGGAAGGGAATAAAGGTGGATATTTATTTGAAAGGCCTTCAGAGGCACACCCTGGGCAGGCCAAAGGCTGCACCCAAGATGGACCCCGAGTCACGAGTTCTTCACACTTTTATAGCTTTGCTCCATTTGCATCTCAACCCAATTTCACCAATTAAACTTTAGCTAATGATGGAATTTCCCCTCAGCTTGCCCCCCTTCTCAAGATGCTGGGTTACACATTTTGGGCCTAGGCCGGGCTGGGTGTCCTTGGAGAGCAGCCTGGAGAGGCTTTGTTCTGTCTGTCTCAGCATGAGAGAGCAGCAGCTCCCAGGCTGCAGGACACTGCAGAGTTACACACTGGGAATGCAGAATTGGAAAATATAAAAGTTAAAACCTAAGGCATCAGTCCAAGAGCAAAAATGTTGGTGAAAAACACACCAAAGCATCTTGTGATCGTTATGGGTCTCTTCCAAGTTGGGATATATGATGTGAAATCAAAGATTTTTGGATCCCCTGTGCCTTGTGGTGACAATGAGCTGGACTTGCAGCTGCCAGGCTCACGGGCACGGCTGTGCTGGCTTTAAACCAAGCTGTGCTGGCTTTAAACCAAGCTGTGCTGTGCCATCTGCAATTGGACCCCCAGGAATTAGACAGACTTTGGGAAATTAGCACTTAGTGCTGGCTTTGGGTGGGTCAAATGGCTCTGTGCTTTGGAGGGAGCTAATGGAGGGTGGGTGTATAATTTTGTTTTTCACTGAATATAAATGAGAAGCCAGTCTCCTCTCCTGACCTGTCAGACACAGACGGAGATGGATCTGGAAATCTCCTTGCTTGGGGGTGTTTTTTCATCCTAAGTAGCTTCTCCCGCTCATCTGCTGAGCGCCCAAAGGGCAGCTGTTGATTTATTACCCCTGGTGTTTGATCCATGGGCTGCTGCTTATCCCGGGCACCCAGCTCTCCTCTAATGCAAGCCCATTAACAGGGAGAGCTGCTCTGCACTGTAATTACAGACAACGTGACATTCCTGCATATTTCCCTTCCCCAGACCTTCACATTTCCCCAGGCTCCACGGCACAAAGAGCACTTCACTTCCCCCAGCGATTCCCTGGCCATTTCCCTTCCTCCTGGGAGGGGTTATTTTCCCTTTCACACCTCTGGAGTGATGAGATTAATGTTAAATAAAGCAGGAAGGAAGGAGTTTGCTCATGAGACTCTTCAAAGACCAAGAAGTCTGCAAGCTGAGCCAGCCCTCGGCAGCACACACAAACCTCGGATCCTGTGGCAGCAGCCCAGACATGAAAACAGAATTTAGGCGAAAATTAATGTCCCAGATGGGAAATAAGGGAGGCTCTGATTGGAAGAGCAAAAATTGGTGCTCAACTTGGAGGTAAAAGTGGATGCAAAAAGCTGAGCATGAAGTGTCTGTACAGAACCAGCCAAATGAAAACCTCATCACTTTCTACCCCGCCTGGTTTTGGGGTTTTTTTCACCAGCCCCTCTCTGAGCAAACGATCTGGCAGGTTCCCTTCCCAGTCTTTCAGGCAATTTGTAAAGCTAAAACCTTATCTAACAGGTAGGCTGGGAAACAACCCAGCAGAAACAGGCTGTATTTTCTCCACCATCATGACCACACTCATTTAATTTTTTTTTTTCTACAATATGTGAAAGGTGGCTTAGAGGATATTGAGGTGTACAGCAGCTTCACAGGAGAATTTTCCTGGGATGCAAAAGAAGCCTGAGGACTTTTTACCCATTGTTTTCCCACAACAGGGCAGGCACAGATGAGTGCCTTCTGATTTTTGTGCTTGAAGAATCTGAAGAATGTCTGCTCATTTCAATTTTTTTATTCCCAATTTAAAAAGCATTAGAGAAATGAGGTTAAAAATCACTCGTGTTCTCGCTTGATCATGTTTCCTACAGCACATTTATGTCCCAGCCCAGACAAAAGCAGAGGGGCTCCAGCCCTTGGAGTGTGATGTTTTTGACCCTGGGGAAAGCCAAAGCTGTAAAATGACATCCTGACCCAGGTGAGCCTGAGCCCAAGTAACTGCTTGCCCCATGGGAATCTCATGAAGCAGCAACTCCTCACAAAGCCTAATTCCTTGTTACCAGAGGGGAAAAAACTGCTTCAGGTCCATCAGCCAGGTAGGTTAATGCAAGGATGTGAGAATTTGACTTAGAAATATGTGATAGAAGCTTTAGTGCCAAGCTCTGCTTAAAAAAAACCTCCAAAACCTCTGGGGAAAGAACAGGAGAACATGAAGAATGAAAATATATATATATATGGCAAAAAAACCCCAAAAAAAAATAAAAACACCCCCAACCACCATTTCATCTGCAACAAGATGTCTGATGGCTGAAAGGGCCAGCAGAGGGAAAGCTGAATAGAGCTGATTATTGATATATTGAGAACCTGACAGGTATCACCACCTGTACTCAGAGCCTGCAGTGCCAGCTGATGGCTCACCCACGGCCACAGAAACCTGCACCAAAATTCCCAGTTTTCTTTCCTTTCCATGAAAATTTCCACTTTTGTCCTGATGAAGAGGAGAAAAAACCCCAATTCCTCAAGTGTGGAGTGTGGAATGGGGAGGTGATGCCATGGAGGTGAGTTCATGCGCTAGGGAATAAGCTGAGGTGTATTTTCCTTCAGGTGTGCGTTGCTGGAAATGGGAATTGGGCAGGGAGAAAAGTTTATCCTTCATGGATGGAGTCTGAGCTCCTGCCAGAGAGGCTGCTCCTCTCTGAGTCCCTGTTTATTTCAAAGCTACATCCACCCCACCTTTGTGCTGCCTAACATTAATGCATTAATATTAATTTTATTTACTTCGTCTCAGTGTAGTGTTTCCCTCAGTTGTGGAATTTATTTTATTTATTTTACAGCTTTGGCATTCCCTCATATTTCATCATTAGTGAGTGTAACTCAGCAGGGGAATGGTTCCTTCCTTCTTTGATCCCCCTGAACAAGTGGGATTGCTGACACATTCTTGAGCTGGTGAATTATTCAAGGTTTGCTGTCTCACAGCTTTCTGGCATAAGTCTCTAAACACATCTCCTATTTCCCAATGTAACTACTTCATTTCAGTATTTATTCTTTCAGGATTTATTGCTCTTTCCTTGCTTTTGATTACTTTTTCAATCATGTGCGTGAGTATTGCTCACTACAGAGTCCGTCTGTGTGTTTTCTAAGTTTGGGCAGTTAGAAGTGAAAAACTGTGAAGTGCTCAGCAAAATGTCCTCAGACATCCATAGATCAGCCTGACATGGAGATGATTTTCAACTCAATCCACCCTGAGATACAGATGACCCTGTCAGGAAGAGCTGTGGCTGCTCCATGCAGTGTTCCTGCAGATCTGTGGTCACAGCTCCCGTTCCGTTGTCCATCCAACACCACCACTGTCAGCACAGAAACCCTCACGCTGATCTTCCTCGATGCACCAACATGAAAAGTGCTGTGGGTTATGTCTGTAGGGGCAAACTTGGGACATCAAGACCCTTTCAGAAGTTTATTACAAAGCTGCAGCCAGGATCAGCCAGCATCGGATGCGGCTGGGAGCTGAGAGGCTGCAAAAGCCGTGTTGGTTGGCCCAGGATGGTTTCTGTGGCAGTTTCTGCAGCCCAGCAATTCTGTGTGATTGTCTGAGCACCCCAGAGATGCTCCTGACACTTCCCTGGGGCCCACAAGTGCCTTCTGGGGTCACCCACACACCTCCCTGGGCCTTTGGGGCTCCCCGGCACAGTGCTGACAGGGATCAAAGAAAAGCTTCTTTGGAAGATGCAGGCAAGAGAATATTGCCCACGGGCTAATTTTCAGCTGCCCTCAATAACCTTTAAAAATTGCTGTGACATTCAGGCTCTACTTTACTGCTGGTCTCCATGTGTAAAACCATCAATTGGAGTCCCTCTGACGCATACGGAACAGTAAAATAACACAGTAACATACAGAAAACATGAACTTTATTGAACCTTAACACTCTTAAAAACTTCTACACTTCTACAAACTTGAACTGGGTGGTAAGAAGATTCCAGGAAAAACTATGACTAATAACAAAGGGGTTCCTAACACCTGTGGGTGGGAATGTCCCAGTGTCCGGGCTCGGCACTGGTCATACATTCCCTGCTGTGTGCAGCAAGCCCAGAGACGAGCTGGGGCTGGAGACTCAGAGGAGAGGCCAGAAGTGGAGTCTCCTCCTCTTCTGAGTGCCAGGGCTCCATCGCCTCTTCCCCCTGGGCACTGGCCTCTGCCGGGAGCTCGGGCGCAGACACATCTCCATCAGGGCCCGGTTCTCCAGCAGCAGCTGCAGCAGCTCCGTGGAGCAGCCGTGGCCCTGGCAGCGCGGCTGGGCAGGGCCCGAGGCGCTCCGGCTCTTCTCCTGCAACACAGGGCACAGGGAGCCGATGGAAGGGGCAGAGGGGCCTCAGGGGGCTGAGCCCTCGGGCGCTGCCTTTGGCCTCTCCTGCACAGAGAGCCCCAGCCCGGCCGGGCTGCCCCGGGCAGGGGCTGCAGCGAGAGGAGCTCCGGCCGCCTCTGCC
>VWZT01013664.1:36414-77193 GCA_013397055.1 Pachycephala philippinensis
CTGAGCCTCCTTTTCTCCAGGCTGAGCCCCACCCCAGCTCCCTCAGATGCTCCTGGTACTCCCTTCCCTTCCCTTCCCTTCCCTTCCCTTCCCTTCCCTTCCCTTTGCCTTTTGGTGCACTCTGGTACAATACAGACAGTAATAGGACAAAAGATAATTTGTAGAGGTCATCGGTAAAATATTTCTAAAGGTGGGATTCTCAGTTTTCCTATAAAAATGTACCTGTACGGTTTAAATGACTTTTATTCTGAAGAACTTTCAGAGTTCTGAGTCCTGGATGATGTACAGGATACAAACTGGCAGCTGGAAGGTTGGCATGAGCAAAGCCATGGCCTGCCCTCGTGCTTACAGACAAAGGGAAATCCAGGACAGAAATGTAAGCCCTGACCATGGGGCTCTGTGAGGATATATAATGAATATTGTAGCAGGGTTAGGAATTTTGTGTCTTGTGTTTATGGTTTCTTCATGACAAAGGGAAACACACTTGTGAAGATACGGGGGCTGCTGTTAGTTGGCTTTCTAACAGCTATTTTTTCATCTCCTTCTGAAAATAAATATTTCCCAGGCTTGACTGAGCCAAGTAAATTTTGCTCCTTATCCACAGTGGCTGAAGAGATTTATTCAGGACCCCTCAACAGCAATTCCTGCTGGGGAAGTGTGGCAGGCTTTACACGTTTTGCAATTCGTACACAAACCCACTGTGTGCATTCCAGGGTCCAGACACCCCAGTCTGCACTAGGAGATTTATCTTCTAGTCTCATACTTCTTTTGTTTGGTTTTTGCCACGCAAAAGCCGGGCTCTTGCCCTCGGAGAGATCCTTGTTGTCCTGTGCAGAGCAGGCGGAGGGTGGATGGATCCCCGGGACGCGGCCGGTGGGTCCGTGTGTGCTCCAGCCGGGAGCAGAACGGGCTCCCCTCACACCGCACACACACGGCCGGGGCTCCTCAGAATCCGCCGGGGATGGCTCCCAGCCCTCCCTCCCGAGTCACAAACCCCATCCCGGCTTAGCCCGGCCGTGACACGGAGCTGCCAGCGCTTCGCCCGGGCTGTGCGGGCAGTTTCTCCCCACAGCACACGGGGCAGGCCGGAGCCCTGAGGCCGCCGCTGCGGAGCCAGGGCGGGAGCGCAGGGAATGGCCGGCAGGAGCAGGGCAGTGCTTGTGGCCCTGTGCTGGGCACGGGGGAGGCCACAGCTCGAGTGCTGTGTGCAGTTGTGGGCCCCTCAGTTCAGGAAGGACACTGAGGGGCTGGAGCGGGTGCAGGGATGAGAAGGGAGCTGGGGAAGGGGCTGGAGCTCATGTCCTGTGCGAGGGGCTGAGGGAGCCTGGGGGGATCAGCCTGGAGAAGAGGAGGGGGGGGACAAGCTTCTCACTCTCGGTAACTCCGTGACAGGAGGGTGCAGCCAGGTCGGGGCTGGGCTCTGCTCCCAGGCAACAAGACACAGGACAAGAAGACATAGTCTTAAGTGCACCAGGCAAGGTTTAGGTTGGATACTAGGAAGAATTTCTTCTCATGACGGGTGATGGGATATTAGAATGGGCTGCCCATGCGTGCGGTGGATTCACTGTGGCGGGAGCTGTTTAAGGAAAGCTTAGACATGGCACTCAGTGCCCTGGTCTGGTTGCCACGGTGGCGATGGGTCACAGGTTGATTCCCAGATCTCAGAGCGCTCTTCCACCCCAGTTAATCCCGTGATTCCGTGATCCAGTGTCCGTGCCGCCGCACGCTTCGCTTCGCGCGGGGTTTGGCCCGGCCGCGCCGCCGTAGCGCGTTCCCTCAGAGCCGCGGCGGCCGCGGGTCCCGGCGATGTCGTTCCGCGACCTCCGCAGTGAGCGGGGCCGGGACCGGGCCGGGCCGGGCGGGACGGGACAGCCCCGGCTGCGCCTCCCGGGGGGCCCCGCTGCTCCGCTCGGCCGCACACGGAGCTGCCGGCGGGCGGTGCCGCCAGGGATGCAGCGCTGAGCCCGCCGCTCCCTGCCTGGGAGGGGTCGCTGCTGCCGGGGGGTGGCACAGCCCGGCACGGGCGGGATTCCCCCAGCCCCTAGGGAACACGATTCAATGTTGCGTTTGCAGGGAGACGCTGTGTCAGCGTTGTTTCAGCTCTGAATCTCGTTAAAAACGCCTGTTTTCACTTCGGCGTGCTTTCTGTTGAAATGATATGATTTACGTTAATTATTGAGGTTGAATTTTTTAACAGTGGTATAGCTAATGGTAACCAAGCAGCACTCTATGGGGGATGGCAATCTTGGCAAAGCCCTTACTGGGTATATAAGAAGGAATCCCTGCTCTTCCTCATTTTTCAGATTTTACTGAGATGATGAGGGCGCTGGGGTATCCTCGACTCATATCCATGGAGAATTTCCAAACCCCAAACTTCATGCTTGTGTCGGAAGTGCTGCTGTGGTTGGTGAAAAGGTTGGTGATGAGGCTAACAGATTCTGGGCTGATGCTGGGATGCAGGGAGTGTGCTTGGAGCTGATGCTGTGGTGTGAAAATAGGGAACTCAATGATATTTAGTCATTCTTTGAGCTCTGCTCTTCTAAATACCGGATAGAAATGTGGTAGTTGGCAGGTTTTTAGTTTAATTACACAGCCTGGAGAAGCAAACACAGCGACTCAGTCCTGGCAGAGGTTGCACCCTGACTGTGGGCACATTAATTCAAAAGAAGCCTTATCTCTCTCCCATATTCTCCAAATTCTACAACCATCCTGTCCATGTCTGAGCTTTTATCCAAGCAGGGTGATCTGCTGTGGGAACTTCACCAAAACTCAGCCAGTTCTTGCCTTGTTGCTACAGCTGTTGGCTCAGCCTGGTATTATCCTGCATCCACAACATGTTTAAAAGAAATAAAATTATTTGGTTCTAATCTAGTACTGTCCAGATGCAGTTTTACACCCACTTAACCCATTGACAGCCTTTGGTTAAGTATTTCTGAATCTTGGAGTGTTATTTGAATTATACATTATCTTCTCTCTCCCAATTAAGTGTAAAATTAAGGGATTTTTTAAAGATCATAAGGTAGAATATTATACTTGAAACCAACATTGACCAGTTTGCATGGTTGCTATTTTTTGGCCTGGATTCATAATTAATATCCATTAAGTTTAATTACCAAGCTGTTAGAAATTTGCTGAATACTCCCACAGTTGTAATGAAATAGGGGTATACTCACAACCATTCAAAATTACTTGGATTAAGTTGTCTAAATAGTCTTTAAGATGCTGCTGTTACACTGAGGGTCCAAATCACTAAATTTTCCTTTATTCCTCCCTGGTTCCTATAGACTGGCTACTTCCAGAAATTTCTGCATCTCATGGTTTTTTTAAGCATTTCACAGATTTCAGTTTGCTTTTCCGTAAGCTTCCTTTACTTGTGAAAGGAGTATGTATGAAATGATGTCTGGATGTGAACTTGTGCAGAGTGTCAGGTTTTGTACAAACCCACTGTGTGTAATTCCAGGCTCTGGATGCCCCAGCCTGCACTGGGAGCTGCACATTTATTTGGCCAGGTTGTCCGTGCTTGCTCTGTGTGTGATTTGTGCCTCACAGATGGACCAGTCTCTGTAATATTGCCAGAACCTTGTTCTAATCTCCAGCTGTTGTTGGCACAGGTATGAACCTCAGAGTGACATTCCTGGGGATGTGGAGACAGAGCAGGACCGCGTTTTCTTCATTAAGGCCGTGGCTCAGTTCATGGTGAGTCTGCCCAGGTGCTGTGCTTGGGCTGAAATCCTGAAAATCTGAAATCCTGGTTCCATGTCAGCTTTAGAGCTTTCCCTCTTCACCCCACAGAGTTTCTCTTCAAGGGGTGGCTGAGTTTGTGTTGCATTGTGGTGCTGCTTTATCCCTGGAAGTGTCCAAGGCCAGGTTGGACAGGACTCAGAGCAACCTGGGATAGTGGAAGGTGTCTCTGCCCATGGCAGGGGGTGGGGCTGGATGGGATTTAAGGTCCCTTCCAACCCAAACCACTCTGTGATCCTGGTGGAAATTTGAAGAGGCCAGGGCGTGCTGTTACTGACATCTTGGACTTCTCTCTGCAGAACTGTGATCTAAATATGATACTGGGATCTAAAATAATATTCATTCTTATCTCTCCTTATTTATAAAAGGTAACAGTGGAGGACACAGCTGTAGATAGGAAATGGTTTTAAACCATTTCAGTTGTTTTAAAAGAGATCCCACCACAGTTACTGCTAACTGTGGCTGCCTGATTCTTTTCTGTGCTTGAATAATCATAACTTCTGAGGTTTTCATTATGATATAGAGTCATATATTGGCATATGTTGTATGAGATTTCCCAGAGGTCAAGGCATGTGCTTTTCTCAGACCAATATTTTTATGCATGAGCATATTTGGATTGGACCATCAAATTTTTTAGTCTTTTGGAATAAAATAACATTGTCCTTCATAAAATTCATGTTATTTTTAAGCAGTGTGAGCCTTTAATGTTATCACACACTTAGATAACACTGTTCTTTATGTGAAAAGAACTTTCTGGGGCTGCAGGTGGATCTGGAAGCAGTGGAAGTCTTTATGCTAACACCAAAGATGAATTACAATAGTTTTTTTTAAATTTTAAAATGTAATAAAATGTCATTTTAACCACATTTCCCTTGTCATTTGTGAATAGTGTGCACCATAAATTCTCTTAGTTCTTAATTTTGCCATGTTCAGAGCATGGTACATTCCTGTACGTATTAGACTGTACTTTTGAGCCCTGGAGCATCATGAGATGGAGTGAAAAGGTTTGTTTTGTGTGGAAGGGTTTCCCCCCTCCGAGCACAAGTCTGGAAGCAGAAATAATGTAATGCTTTTCAATAGCTGATTTCATGTCAGAAATCCCAAAGGTTTTGGAGAATTACATAACATTATTCAGAAAATGAAATTAATGGAAATTACTTTAATCATGCTTACGTAGTCTCAGTTAATATTACAAGTTAATGTGGGGATTATTGTAGGTTTTCAGCATTCTCAGGATGAGAAAAGCTTGTATTATTTCCTTAATAATTCACTGTCCATGGAATCCACAACTATCTTCTCTAGGAGTTAATGGCTTCATGCATCCGTAGGCAGATGGGAGATTTGATGGAGACAGAATTGTCTCAGAAGAGAATGTCAGGACAGATCCATCATCAGGAAATACAACTGGAGCTTTGCTCTGCTTTACTGAACAAGGAGTAAGGAGGTGTTAATTTTCCACATAAATTAGGTACTGCTCTGTGTTCCTGGGAGTTTGAGAACTCACCAAATGTCTCCTTTCCAGAGACAAAAGTTCTGAAGTGTCTGCAGGGTTGTCTTAGGTGGGTTTTTAATCCTTTTCCCCCCTAGAGCTGCCCTGATCGGTGGGGCTCAATACCTGGCCCCTGCTTGAGCCCACTTGCATCCAAATTTGAAGTAGAGTGCAACAAAAAGCCTCTGATGAGTTCATCTCCTAGAAATCCATTCATGAAAACAAACTCAGCAACCCAATGAACAAAACCTTTTGCAAGAGTCAGACACCACAGTCAAAATTTAGCTCCATTATATTAATAAAGCAGATTGTGGAGTTAAGCAAATTTTCTGGCTGTTTCTGCCATTCTTGCTGTATATTTATATATTTTTTCTGTTGCATTTTAACCATCTGATCTTCAGAATAAATAGCTGTGGTTTTTAATGGTTCTTTAAACCTAGAAATGTTATAAAACAACAAGTAAAATAGGCAACTGTCTCAAACATGAAGTGCTGGAGGTGACTTTCCAAACATGAAGTTGTCTTCTTGACTCCACAGGGCCATTGTGCCAATCTGAAAAACATATGTACTTGTCTGTGTATTTTTTTTTCTCTTTTTAAGTAGCCTTTGAATGAAAAACCACTTTTTCCCTCTTACTAGACATTGATTTTACTCTCTTGAGAGAGAATGGAGCTGAAATTGGAACTCCTGTCTCTAACAACATCCTTTATAATTTAGTGCATCAGTCCCCTTTGGACAGGGGATGTTTAACAGAGTCCATCAATTTAATGACCACTTCTCCTAAAATGTAATACTAGCTGTTTCTACAATTAATTTTTTAGATTGCTTCTACTGCAAGGGAAGGGAGGTGAACATACCTGGCTTTTCACTTTGTGTTTTGGCTCATTTGAGGTCATTGTGAGAACAACATTTCAAAAGCAATCAGGGTTTTTTTTGTACTGTGAGTCTCATTCCCCCAGCTCAGGGTGCTCAACATCAGCAGCCTGGTTCTGGGAGTTTGGGCTTCAATTTTCAGGAATCACAGAAGATGCTGAGTTGGAACCTTGAGCTCTGGCAGCCGTGGGGCCGTGCCCATTCCCTGGGGAGCCTGTTCAGTGCCCCAGCACCTTCTGGGGGAAAAACCTTTTCCTGATACCCAGCCTCAACCTCCCCTGACACAGCTCCAGCCATTCCCTCTCACTGGAAACAGATACAGAGTAATTTTCCTCTGCTGGATTGAGATTTTGGGATGAGAGAGGCAAAAGCAAAATATTTACTGGAAATTAAAATCTGATTCTGAAGTCACAAAGTTTAATAAAATACATACAAAGAAACATGGGCAAACTCCATTTGCTTTGTTTCCTTTGAAAAGCTGGAGCCAAATCCACAGTTTGAGGTGGTGGTCCTTTCTCTCTTTAGTTCCACAGGTGGGCAAACCTTGTACCAAATATTGTAATATTTCAGTCTCTTCCCCCAGCTTGAAGATCCTGCTCTGTCAGAGCCTGAGGGGAATGTGAATTCCTTCCAGGAACACTGTAAAACCAAAGCTGTTTGTTTTTATCTGCCACAGCATTCCCAAAGGAGAAACATTTCAGCAGAAGTTTCATCTTAAAAATACACTGAAAGGAAGATGTTAAGTCACTTTTGTGCTTAATGTGTCTTTTTTAAGCTTAAGTTTTGTATCCATAGCTGGTGATCAATTTTTTTTTTTGCTTCCTTGTTTAGTTATGCCACCACAAAGACTCCCTCAAAGTTTAATCTGAGGTTTCTGGTTGGCTCCTTGGGGCTATTCATTTATAATATAAATTTACCAGGAATTTCAAGAACAACGTTTGTGTCCTTTCTGTGACAGTAATTTCCCTCCTTTATTATTTTGAAGTACAAAAAAATAATACTAGAATTTTTAATATTTTTTTCTCCTTACTGCTCTGTTTGCACCTGTCAGAGATGTGAGGCAAAGGAATAAAATCACTAATATCATAGCAGGGGAAAAACTGAGAGAAACAGTGAAACATTTGGAAGGTGCTGCTGGAAGAGAAGACAGTTAAATTAGGATAACTGATCTTATTCCTGCATCTCATTAAGGGTGAAATTTACCTCTGCAGCATCATCACAAGCCCTGGGCAGCACTTAGTTTCCACTTAAACTTAATTTGAATTTAAGTGGTGCACAGGGTTTTTGCTGATCTTTATTCAGAGGAGAAATAATGATACTTTGAGGGTTTTTCTGCAAATGTTCTGACATGCAAAAAGTGCACAGCTTTCAGAAAAAAATTCTTCTAGAAATACCAGTATTACGATGAGCCAAACTGGGTGTCCAAATAGGAGGAATTATTCTGTACAGCGGAGCATGGTGCCCCCAGAAAGAGCTTTGGAATGCAGACAACTGAAGATTTAGTTCTTTATGACTGCTGAATTCCTTCTTTCTTGCCCAAGGCTACCAAGGCTCACATCAAGCTCAACACAAAGAAGCTGTACCAGGCAGATGGATACGCTGTGAAGGAGCTGCTCAAGGTCACCTCGGTGCTCTACGGGGCCATGAACACCCAGGGAGGGGAGCGTGCAGAGCTCCCCGAGGAGGACAGCAGCAAGTTCAAGTTTGATCTGGGCTCAAAAGTAAGCAAAACTGGCAATCTTTGTGTTCACTTAGGAAAAACTCATCTGTTTTCTGGCTGAAATTTAAGTGGAGACTGTTCTGGCAAGGCAGTAGGCAGGGGTTTAAGTCAGACTTTCAGTAGGTGAGGTTCTGTGATTCTGTGATTTGTTTTAATCTCTGAATTCTCAACCAGAAGCATAATACAAGGCAGCAGTGGCACAAAGTTGGTTCTCTTTGTATTGAAATGCTGTTGAAATCATAGAAATACTAGAGTAGGCTGGAATAAAAATAATTCTTTACCTACTAAACTTTTGCACCAGGAAGAGCATGCAAAATACTGACTGAAAGTTGATTTTCAGCCCATTTGCATTGAAGGGAAGGGAAATCTTCCTGTGACCCTAACAGACATCAAAGCTGTTCAAGCCCTTAAAATAAAAGGCATCTCTAGATATTTTAAAAGCACCTTCTCTAAATATAAAAAAAAAAACCAATAACCCAGCACTTTGCTAAATAAGAGGAGTTTCTGTTACTACTTCTGTGGAAGGTGCCCATGGCAGGGGGTGGGACTGGATGGGTTTTAGGGTCTCTTACCACAGAAACTATCCCACGATTCTCTGTTCCTGTGATTCTGGAGAAAATGGCAGACCCACAGGTGATTCTCTGTGTAAGTCTGAGGTGTCTCTCTGAAAAAATACCAAAAAACCACTTGGTAGGTGCTCAAAAGTTCGTTATTTACACTGCAGGCTGGTCACATTCCTCTTGGTATATCAAGTTTTTACTCCTGCCTGTGAAAAAGGTGATGTTTCCCTTTGTCCTGGGCAGCACGTTAACCAACAATTGGCTGAGTCACAGTTCTGAGGAGATTTTTGGGGGTTTTTTTCTTGGTCTAAATTGTTTTGGGGTTTCACTCAGAAACCTGTACCTGAAGGAGCCTCCCCTGGACTATTCCAAAGCCAAGAGAGACACATTCACTCTGATTCTAGTGCACAACTTCTGGTAGAGTTTTGACCTCCTGTGCAATTTTGACATCAAAATGGGAAATATCATGGATTTTCTTTGTGATGTTGGGGATTCTCCTGCTATTTAGTGCTGTTGCTGTGTTCCCAGATTGCTGACCTGAAGGCAGCTAGGCAACTTGCTTCTGAAATCACCTCCAAAGGAGCAGTCCTGTATGACTTACTTGGCAAAGAGGTGGAACTGAGGGTAAGTACACGCTGGAGAGCATGGAAAAACTTGTGTTCACTGGGTACCTCAAAGGAAAAAAGGGAAAAAAGTCTCAGTTCTTATTAATGTCTGCATCTGACATGAATATTCTGTGAGTTTCAAGGAATGGGTCTGACAGTTTGCATTTCCTTCCTACTGCTATTCATGTCTGGATTGCAGGAAGCCTGAGAGAACAGCTTGGTGTTTTCTCTCCAGCAGAAAGCTGAAATACTCTCTGTTTGGAAATACATGTGCAAGCTGTAGTGGTGGGGATGATGTATTCTAACAGATAAATGATGAATGCTGTTGGTTTTCCAAGGGCAAGGCTCATTATTTCCGTGGCAGGAGCTGGAGGCATCACAGCCTGCAGGGTACATGTTCTTCAGCTTAGCTGGAGAAGTAAAGAAATAAAATCAGAAGCTGTTGTTTGAAGTCAGTGACACACTGCCAGGAAGTCTTGCCATAATTTTCTTCAGTGCCTTTATGTGTGATGCTGGAGGTTCTTCGTTTTCTGAAAAGGGACTTTAAAGAAGGGTGTTGGAAATGTTCAGATTTGCAGGGTCTGAGCTGTAGGAAGTGCACCCTTAAGAGCTGTAAACTCTGAGCCTCGACAATTAATGCTCCCAGATCCTTGTTTGATAGAGCACAAGTGTTTCAAAGGGTGGCTGATACACTGGGAAGTTCATCCATGGAACACTGCCTTTCCTGCTGGATCCATACATCAGTGTGGTGTGCAGGGCATTCATATTTCAAAATAATACTTCAAAAGAGAGAGAGAAGTGATAATCCAGTTTAATTCAACATGCACCAGTGTCACAGAACTGTTAATCAGTTACTTCTCTTGCACTCTGCCTGATTTCTTGGCTTTGAAGGAGTTTTCACACAGTGGCTGTGTGATGTGTTAATATTTGCTTTAATGGAGCATTGGACCCTTCTGTTGTGAGTACAGCATCCCTGTAACTCTGCTAAAAGTCAAATATAGATCAGTTAAGGCATTTGTAAAAGTACTCAAGCACTGGTTTGGAATTGGCTGTTGTTTAGTCACTTGAAATCAAGGCTTTTAGGACCCTGAGTTTAGAACTGGGCCCTGGAAAAGGGCCAGGCACAAGGGGAGTGTGCTGAAAGCATGAGCTGAAAAATGAAGAGATGAGAAAGTGCTTCAGTGCAGCCACTTCTCACTGAGGCCATTAAGAACTATGGAGGGGGAGCCCATTTAAAGGTGCCATTTCTAAAAGGATTGGATTTCTTAGAGAGAGCAGTGAGCACATGTTCCTTGTGGCTGAGTGCACAAGGTGGGGCCAGCTAATCCTGCCCAGGTGCACAGGCTGTGTTTTGCAAAAAGCTTTGGCAGATGGAACTTTTTGTCTTTAAGAAATGCTGTCCTGGGAAAGGTGACCTTCTGTGTCATTAGCTCTGAGAGCATTGCCTAAAGGCAGCAGGTGACAGTGACAGCACAGGGACAGCCTCCAGAGAGCCACAGAAGAGGCTTTTGAGCTCTGTTCCTTATGATTTGGGGCTGGTTCCAAGGTTCTGCAGTGATTTGTTAAACCTGAAGGACCAATTTTTGGCTGGTGTGTTAAATGTCAAGTTTGGTACATGCAACAAACTCGAGACGTGTAGCAAAGCAAACAGATTTCAGGTTAAAAGTCAGGAGGTTGCAGGAACCAGTTTTCAGTGGAATTTGTAATTTTTAATTATAAACCCCCAACACTGCCTTTCACTTGAAGTATGAAATTTGCCCATCACAGGAGAGGCTTATGATGCCTTACGTTTTAGCTTTTATATTTTTCAAATTCTGCATTCCCAGTGTGTAACTCTGCAGTGTCCTGCAGCCTGGGAGCTGCTGCTCTCTCATGCTGAGACAGACAGAACAAAGCCTCTCCAGGCTGCTCTCCAAGGACACCCAGCCCGGCCTAGGCCCAAAATGTGTAACCCAGCATCTTGAGAAGGGGGGCAAGCTGAGGGGNAATAAATATCCACCTTTATTCCCTTCCTCCTGTCCAGTCTCTGTTTCTAGGTTGGCCTCTTTAGGCATCACTTAGAGCCTGGTTTTTTCCATCACTGTTGGGTCTGGGGTTCTTGTCACGTAGCCAGTGCTGAGAGCAATAAGGAATTGCCCTTCCTCTTCTGCCACATCATCCCTGGATCCTTCACAGGGGTGCTCAGGTGCTCAGGAGACCTCAGGAATGGCATCCTCTGCCTGCCCTTCCCACCCCATTCCAGGTGGGGAAGAATTGCAGTTCATTCTGCCTTTGAGGGGGGAGCAGAGCTTTGCTGCTAGACACCAAATGAGTTGCCATTAATCCAAGATTACTTTTATTACTTTTTAATGTGCAGATTATTGATTTCCATTGGTTATTTTCTTTTGACACTGCCTGGCTAACAATGCTCACACTAAGGGGCACTGCCAGAGGGTTTGTGCTGTTGAAGGGCAGGGGAGCAGCGTGGTTTAGTTTTTTATTCCATTTGATCTCCTGGAACCTGTTGCATGTGCTCAAATTTATCAACAGCTGTCATGATGTTTAAAGGAATTTGAAAACATGGGAGTTTCATGGTCCCTGAACCCCTTTTTTTCTTTCTTTTTCCACTCCATTCATTTCCAGATATTGAAATAAAAGCTTTTCCTACCTAAGCTTAAACAGATTGATGATAAATCTTATTTCTATCCTAAGTGAAGATGGCTTCATTTTCCAGGAACTATAATGGAAATGCCAGCATTTGGCACTAATGGGTTGACTAGATCTGTTTTCATAGTCTGAGCAGCTTTTGGAGAAAGATCGTTCGGGAAAAGTGAAGTAAAACTCATTATTTTGTTTGGAAATGTTGACTCTAATTTGCTCCACAACCTTTACCTTCTCTGTTGAAGTCTTTTTGTATATAATTTGTATAGAAACCGTGTAGAAAAGCTTCATACATTAGATAAATTTCATTGCTTCAAGTCATGAAACACTTTTTTTAATAAATTACTTTCTGAATGAAAACAAATTTCAGCTAGAGAAGAATTCAGGAGAATGGTTCTGTTAGATTTATTGGAGATAGAGACTGCAGTAAATGTATGTGCATATTTTTGGGGAAGACTTGAAGTCTGATTTCTTGGAAATGTGGTTCTGTGCCTTTCTGAAGCCTTTGCAAATACCTTATCCCTGACTGAATATACAGTTCTTCTGTGTATTTAAACTGCTTCCAAAGTTAATCTGTAATGTTAAAAAAGAATATTTAATTAACAGCAGAGGAAGAAACAAAACCTACAGGGTGTGCTGAATTCAGACCATGAGGTTGTTAAGTTATATGGGAGAAAAAAACCCAAACAAACCCCAAAGCTGTATAGTCAGATGAAAATCACAAATATAATTACTGAATTCCATGGAAGCTGTGTTGTTTGTAGCCCAGCTGTGGATTAGCACAGTGCAGGTTATTGGTGTCTTGTGGCAGTGCTGGAGACACAGAATTTTTATTTTAGAACACATTTAAGCCTTATATTTGGAAGGTAATTTGCAGTTTCCAGCCTTGCTGGTCTAAGTCTCAGAGCACAGAAATTGCAGTTGGGATTTGTGGAGTTCAGTGGAGCTGATGAATGAGTTTGGTACCACACAGTGAGATCCCTAAATGAAAAGCCAATTCCATGCAAATTCCATGCATGGAGAAATACATCTTCATCTTTATTGTTTCCTCTCCTGCCAGGGGCACTTTCTCTGCGTTTCATTGCTATGTAACTTTAATTTTCAGAATATTTACAGTTACCTTTGGAAGAATAACCAGGCATGTTGAGTTCTGGTTTTCTTTTTTTTGCTTGGGGAAGGTGGAGGTTGATTTGGATTTGAGGTGGGGATGAGAGATTTTGTTTGGATTTCTTTCTCTGTCTTCCTACACAGTACTAAATGAATGGAGGAAATAAGAAGTTGAAAATACCAGTCTGTGATTCAGGCTGTCAAACCCCAAATCAAGAAAAGTAGCAAGAGAATTAATGTCAGTACTCAGGCAAAATGCAGCACAGAGCTTCCCTGTGCATTCCCTTTTCTGGGATCTCCACAGCTGCCATTCCGTACATGGAAAAAGATACTGGAAAAGCCAGTGGTGCTCTGTATCCTAACAAAGTGGCACAATGGGGGAAATGGCCAGATTGATCTTTGGGGGAAAGGAGGGGTGATGAGCTGGTCCAAATCATTCTTCAGCTCAAAGTAAAGCAGTAATGAGACTTTCAAGGTCAGTTGTGCTCATTCAAGGAAGGGTTCTCTTGAATAATCCTACAATGGAAATCCAAAAGGAAAAATTCCTGGCTGTTTTTAACTCTGAGTGCCTCCCACTCTGCTTCTGCCAGAGGTCCTGGGCCACATTAGCAGGAGCCTGTCAGGAAACTGCCCTGCTGAGATTTGATAAATTATTGGACACTGGAAGATAAAGAAGCCAAAAAAATTCCAGAAGAAAAGTGCCTCTATGCTGGTGGCAGGCAGAAAGATTTCTGACCTTCTCAGAGTTGTTTTCATTTTATTTACCCTTAATTAGCTGTAAGGCTTGTAAAACTGGAGAAAAATGAAAAGAATATTTGTTTTAAGGCTTTTAGCTTGTGCTGAAGATGGTCAGTGCAGTGGGTTTGTTTTCTAATGCTCCTCTTGGCACTCACCCCATCTGTGCCCTTGAACCAAGTGTTTATTCCCTGTATCCGCTCCTGTAAATAAAGGAATTGCTGAATGTGGTGGGTTAAAGCTTTTAACAGGCACATGAAGTGTTTGCCACTCTGTGTGGAGGATCAATTTTGGAGTAAGTACAGGGCACTGCTCCCTGTTACTGTTATGGATGCCCACAGCCCCAGCTTGTTCCCAAACTGATGGGAGTCACTGAGAATCTCGTTACCGACTTCAGCTGGGACAGGCTGGAATTGAACTCCTGGGAGAGCCAAAGGCATTTAGGCCCAGCTGTGGAACTGAGGCAGCGTTAGTTCCAGCACAAAGCCTTGCCACTAAGGACATTTATCTCCCTTGGATCTTTTTATTCCCAGCTTTTGGATTAAAGAGCCCTTCCTCCCTTCCTTCTCCCTCCTGCCGCTGCCGCTCGAGGCGGGAGGAGATGTGATTTCAGAGGTGGCTGCATCATTCCCTGCTCTTTGGAACTTAGCTGCAAAAAATCATTTTATTGGGAATGTTAGAAGCATTTTTCCATCTGCCAAATGTTACTTCTGGATACGAGACACTGCCTGGGGGAGGCTGATAAATGAATTTCTCTCATTTCCTGGACTTTGGTTACAGGGCTGCCACGCACAGAACTTGTAGTGGAAATTTGTAACTTGAAATTGCCACAGCTCTGGAGAATTACTTGGTTTGCTTCAGTTTTTTTGAACAGTCCTGCTTCTAACCCAAACCTAACCCATCACTTTGGAGGAAGAGGGTTTATTGCAAATTGGGAAGCCAAAATTAACCCTTGCAGCTGTGATACAGTGTTGAATCAATACTACACTGAATATTAGATTGCTTTAACCATAACTGCAGTTGTGTGCATGTATTTTAAGTAAGAAATTATGTTGTATGACCTTCCCAGGAGTACTTAGCTTGAAGAAATGGCATCAGCTATAAAGTAGTGGTTGGTACATTTCTCCTGGCATTTTGGGGACCATGTCCAGTGGAACATGTCCCTGCCCATGGCAGGGAGTTGGAATGAGTTGAGCTTTAAGGTCTCTTCCAACCGTGCCCTTTTGCCTTTGAAAACCAACCAGCAATGCCCATGCTGCCCAAGGCCATTTCTCGCTGATTCTGTTTGGAATTTCACTCACAGGCTTAGCTTTTGCTCTGGAACAAGAAGTTCCTTGTCATCTTCTGGAGGAGACATCCCAGGCCACCTCCTGGCCTAGGACCCATGAAGTGGCACCCTGTAGTCCTGAGGACTAATCCAAGCTTTACCAATGCAGTCTGTCCTCAAACCTTACACAAATAAATGAAAGGTGAGGATTCTGAGGGTGTAGGAAGATCACAGGAGGCACATCCTGGGGTTTGTGAGCTGAGGGTGAATCAGTGGCATCAACTCCAGAGCCAGAAGATGGATGGGCCTGGTGGGGTGTGTGGGGAGGGAACAGAGCAGTGTAAATTCATCCCTGCCAGAAGGATTTAAAGTTCTCCTTCCTGCCTCAGCATAACCACATGCAGCTTACTTCTGATTCTTTTTGATCCACTGAAAAATTATGTTTTCCAGTTGCTTCTCTCTCCCAGACCTCCTTGTGATGTGTTTTACATGTTGGGATAGCTGAGGGGTTTGGGCACTGATTGAGGCTCTGCACTGCTGAGTAGAGAAGTGTCTTTGTGGATACCCTTTGGAGACTGCTGAGATAAGCATGAAAACAAGCAGCATAGTCTGGAAGCAGCAAAATTCTCAATTACCATGACTTTAATGTCTTGAGGGGGAAAATGAGATGTTGGGAAGGGTCAGATTCCTTCAGAAGGATTAATGTCCTTCATGTGCCTTCCTGTTCCCATGGAATAGGGCCGAATCATCCATCCCCTGGATTGGCCAAATGGGATCCCAGCGTGTGTGAGTGAACTCCCTGAATAATTAACTCTCCTAAAGGAGAGCTTTGTGGCCTGCATGGACAGCTGGAATGGCCAAGGCCCCGTTTGCAGGGAGCAGGGAATGTGGTGCTGCCTGGACTGAGGCTGAAGTGGCAGCGAGGAATACACACACTTCTGTGTGCATCAGGCTTAGAACTCCTGGAAAACAAAGGAGGATTTAACCTGTGGTCAAAAACTCGGAAAAAGAATCATGGAATGGTTTGAGTTGGGAGGACCTTAAAGATCACCCAGTTCCACCCCTGCCATGGGCAGGGACACCTTCCACCATCCCAGGGTGCTCCAAGCCCAATCCAGCCTGGCCTTGGGCACTCCCAGGGATGGGGCAGTCACAGCAAGACCAGCATGTTGGAAAAAAGATTTAATTTCTGTTCCTTGCCACAAAAAAAGTGTTCAGAAACCTCTGCTAGACCTTGAGCACATCAGTACCTGTTATTACACATTTATCAGCAGTAATTTGTGTGCTGGTCATGCCTAATTACTCACCTTGGTTCCTTCCTGCAGTTTGGAGGAGGAGTGCATCCATTTCTCCATACATCAGGCACACTGAAAGCTGCTTTATCAGCTTTTGGTCCATAAAAATGGAAATCCATTACCAGTTGAAAATGCTTCCCTGGGCATATTTGCAGAATGGGTTTTGCAGTAGTGGCTCTTCATTGTTAACTGAGAATGGAGCTCTTGGGGGGAGATTCCCAGTGAGGGAAGTGGTGGGTGCATTTGAAAAGGGTCCTTCTTGAAAAGGGATATTAAAACTAAAAGTTTACTCTCTGAGAGTGTTCGTAGGGTAGCAGGAAGTGGCCCAGTGAGTTACCCAGGGAAGCTGTGACAGACATCCACAAAAAGAATGTCAGTGGTTTTAATAGACTCAAAATATATTTATATTTTCATTATATTTCCATTATATATTACTAATTTTCCATAATATTTAATATATTTTCCACTTAGATTTATTACTCCAGAGAGTCAAAGTCAGGTTAATGGCACTGCTGTAACAGTGAAGTGAAAAATGCACATTCCAAGGCAGAGTTTTAGGGATGAGCTGTGTGTCCAGAGGATTCTCCTCTCTGTCTTTTGGGGCGTGAGGGCTTAATTGCCCTGACTTTCTCCTTTTCCAGTTTAACCCTGATTCCACAGCCTGAAAATACAAATTCCAGCCTTTCCACTGCTCTGCATTTTCCTGACAGATCTTTCCAGGAACGTGTAGCTATAGGACTGAACCTTGGTGTAGAAAATCATGTGGAAGACTGTGGTGTGTACATGAAACTTCAGGGCTGTTAGAGGCAAGACAGAAGAAGGAAAGACATTAAACTTGCATAAATTATTCCACCCAAAAGGGCAGATCCTCACAAGTTTCTCCAAACCCATCAGATCCTCGCCCTGCCCCACTGCAGTGCCCTGAGCGTGTTCTGGGGTGTTTCACCAGGCTGCTGGAGGGGAGTTGGTGAGGGAGTTGTTTATGATTGAAGACTACAGTCCTTGCTGTTCTTTGATCTCTTTTGCAAGTGAGAAGGACAATAATTCCCTTTGCTCTGCTATTTTGTTGGAAGTGTGTTGGCCCTGTGGCACAGACCCTCTGAACCCAGTGCAGTTGGCAGGGCAGTGTCTGCACCAGGCTGCTCCTGGCCAGGGCCTCACAAATAAACAGGGGTTTTGCTGAGCTTCTGAAATGCTAAATGTTCCCAGAATAGCTACATTATTCTTCCCCACCCTCCTCCAAAAACATCTACCTATGGAATTATTTGACAATTTGTATTGCACAGATGTTCTGTATCTTATTTTTGCCCAAATTAATTTTCTGCTTCTGAGTTTGTTTTTCTCTGTGGACAGAGGGATGTTCACGAGCACTTGAGGCAGTGTGAGCAGTCACTGCCATCAACAGATGTAACTCCTGTCACTCTCCCCAACAGAATGTTTGTTCTCCTTCTTTTCTCATGCCAGGAAAATGAGCCTTTGTGCAGCATGTGCTGGGATTGCTCAGAGGCCTGATCCAGCAGAGAAATAAGCCCAGCACAAAAAGCTGCTTTTATTTTTTTTTGCTGGATGAGCTCCCAGGTTGGGTTCACCCTGCAATTCCCTGGACTGGAGTTGGTGGGAAGGGAGCAAGCTCTGCTGGAGCTGAGCTGTGCAATCTGGAGAGTCTGGCGTGGCATCTTAGCAAAGTTACTGGATCTGCTTCCAGAATTCCTCCTGTAGTGGGCTGGCTACAGCCTGTGGCAAAGTGTACAAAGCATTTTTGGGTGCTTAATCAGATATTTTCCAGAGAGATGCTTTCCCCATCTTTATCCACCAGTTTCCAAATGTTTTGCCAATGTAAGATTGTTTTAGGGACATGGAACTGCAAATTCCCTCTTCCCTTCCAGTGCCAAGCAAGTAATCAGAACTTTTTGTGTAATGACCAGGTCAGTGTTTAAGGCATCAATTAGACAAGTGCATACCCAAGCCCATGTGTCCCCAAAACTTCTGAGAGGGAAGGTTTTTTTAATCCTTTGGGATCTAAACAAGGATCACTGTGGGGGTTTCGAGGAGTCTGACCCCCTTGGTATCAGAAGCAGAGATGCCCGTTCGTCTGCAGCGTGTGATTTTCACATGGAATCATGGAATATCCTGAGTGGGAAGGACCCACAGGGATTGTTCAGTCCAACTCCTGGCCTTGCACAGGACACCCACAATCCCACCCTGTGCCTGGGAGCGTTGTCCAAAGGCTCCTGGAGCTCTGGCAGGGTCAGTGCTCAGTGTGCACCTGCCTGGCACAGTTTGGTGGCTTCATGGTCCTTGCTGCTCCACCCTGTTGGCACACTGTGCTCCTCTGCCTGCATTGGTGTTTTCAAGGGTTGTGTTGTACAGGTGATGGAATCTTCTGTACCTTCCACCTGTAAAACCAGAGCAGTTGCCAAAAGTCTGCCTTCAAGAGTACCTGCAGTCAGACAGAGCCTTGGTTGCTCCCTCCTGCTGATCTCAACTCACATAACTTTTTCCTCATCTCCTATTCTCTAAATCATCTCAGCCTTGAATAAACACTAAATCCTACCCCATTTATTATGCAGATGATCCTATCATTGTTGCTTGATCACCCTCAGTTCTGCATAAATTAGTTCCTTCGCGTAGTGTTTAAATATATTGGTTCATTTTATTTCATAGGAAGCAAGGACAGAATCTATTGCCAGACCTTTGGAGATAAATGAGGCTGAGAAGGTGATGAAAATTGCCATTAACAGCGTTCTGGTAAGCAAAATGTTGTTTATTTGATTGTAAAATTGTAATTTCTCTGCTGCAAGAAGAAATTAGCTCTTTCTATCAACACCATGGGGTAAAGAGTGCTAAAGGCATCACCTGCAATTGCAGTTGATGCATCTAAGAGCTGCACTTTGCCCCTCTCCTGGAAGAAAACAAATTGTAGTCATATTCCCTGCCTCTGTTAGGAGCTTCACCCCAAAAGCTCTACAGGAGGGATAAAAATTGCCCAAATCAGCACAGAACTCCACCCCCCCCACCTTGTCTGAGCCCTGGGAACTCTGCAGAGTCAGGGCTGCAAGGAGTGACCTGGGTAACTCAAACAGTGCTGGTGCCTCTGGAGTTGGGAAGCTGGGCTCTGGGAGCAGGACAGCTGAGCTGGCACTGTGCTGAGTGTCCTGCCAGGAAATCCCTGTGCTTCCTGGTTTGAAGGACTTTTTGTCTGTCCTGCACTTCCCACCACTGCTCCAGTGCTTGCATTCCTGAATTTCTGACCCTTCAGCTGCACTGTGTGAGGAGGGAGTAAATTAACTCCTAGTGATTACTGTCAGTTATTTAACTGCAAACTGTATCCAGTCCAAGTGTGTAATTACAAAGAGTGGAATTCCAGCTTTAAACAGCCAATGGATAATCAATAGATATTCCAGGCAATCTTCCCTTGTGTTTTGCTGTTGCTCACAGCCTGTGTGAATGCTAAATGTTGTTAATGTGCATTTCTTACTCCAGCTGCATGGTAGAGAGGGATTGGCTTCCTGGCAAACAGCAGTGCCACACACTCAGCTAATTAATCCTGGCCCAGGTCATGGAATGACCTGTTGGAGCTGAGCAGCTCTGCTGGAATTCCAGCAGTGAAGTCCCCCTCTCCCTCTCTCCCTCAAAAGATGCTCGTGGTTTCTTGAGCCTGAGCACACTGGATGTACTCAGCTCATTGGAATCAATTGGAATATTCCCACTTCCCCTCCTGGTTCCTGTAGCACGTGTTGAAATGTTCAAGATGCTTCCCAGATTTTGCAAAAATGGATAAAACAAAACTTAGAAAACAATGAAGATATTCAGATATAGGGAGTTCTTTATAAAACTGGCTTGTATCTTGAAGGGAAAAGTGATGGAAGCTTAAAATTCCCTAAAATAGTACCAGGAAACAAATGCGTTTCTCCTCTACATTTATTCAGAGAGAATCATGGAATCATTAAGGCTGGAAATGACCTTAATGATTCCATTAAGATAAAATCCAAAAAGACCTTAATGACAGCAAAAGATAGGCTTCTTCCTGTCTTCTGCTTTTTCAGTGAGAAGGAAAACTGAAGTTACAGCTGTTGGGTGTTTTCCTTCATTAAGAATGTTGGCAAAAAAATAATGTATTTTACATTTGTAAATGTCCATTTAGTTCATTATCCTGGCCACAAAGAACTTTTGAATTTCCATTGCCTACTTGAATAAACACAGATGAAATTATCCAGAACAATGTTCAGCATCTGAAAGATAAATTCAGTTATTCCAGTGCCAGCCATGGTTCACCATCCTTCTCTTTCAGGAAGAAGTGCAAAAGACTAAAGACATGTTGAATAATGTGGCCTTGGATGAAGCCAATTTGGAAGCCAAGATTGAAAAACGAAAATTGGAACTGGAAAGAAGCCAGAAGAGGCTGCAGACTCTCCAAAGTGTTCGGTAAAGATCATGAACTGATTATTTACTTCAGCAAGGAGTGTGAACAGAAAGGTGCAAACAGTCCCTTTGTTCCCAGAGGCTTCTGGTGTTAACCACCAATTAAAAACTTCGTTGTGCAGCCCCTGTTAAGGTCAGATCCTTGGGGCAGTGGTACAGCCTGCCAGAAAATTTGTAGAGTCATGGAATCCCAGACTGGTCTGGGTGGGAAGGGAGTTTAAAGTTCATCCCATCCCACCCCTGCCATGGGCAGGGACACCTTCCACTGTCCCAGGCTGCTCCAAGCCCCAATGTCCAGCCTGGCCTTGGGCACTGCCAGGGATCCAGGGGCAGCCACAGCTTCTCTGGGCACCCTGTGCCAGGGCCTCCCCACCCTCACAGGGAACAATTCCTTCCCAATATCCACTCTAAATCTCTCCTCTTTCAGTTTGAACCCATTGCTCCTTGTCCTATCACTGCAGTTCCTGAAAGTGAGTCCCTTTCCTTCATTGTAAACCCCTTCAGTTACTGGAGGTATCACAGTGTTCAGGTTCACAGTTTGGGTTGATTTCTGGCCCTTAATTAACCTGCAGGTTTATACAATCTGCAATATGACCTCATATTAAAAAAAATAAAAAAGAGGAAGTATGAGACAAGGGAGTGATGGAAGGAATGACCTGGATTCACATCCACGTTTTGATTAGTCCCACTCTGCAGGAAGTGGATTGGGTGGGTGTGAAGCACTGAGCAGCAGCAGTGGTTTTGGAGTGCATCAGTCAGCTCTCTGGTGTAATGACATCATCACTTCATCACGCAGTCTAATTAAACCTCTAATTACTCAGCACACTTTTGTAGCAAGTCCCCAGCAAAGCAGGTGATTTGCCAGCCATGCTACACATGAACTTTGTGCAGTTCTGGAACAGCAGGATAATTAATTTCACATTGCCTTCTAAGGGGGCCAAAATGCTCCCTTTGTGCCTGTGTGAAAGGAAGAGGGAGTTACACACAAAAACCTTCTCTTTGCTTTATGTGATTTCCAGAATTGTTTAGTGAGGGGCTTTGTCTTGAGGTTTTATTCTCTGAAGCAGTGTGAAACCTTAAAAACAAGAGGTTTTTGAGGCTGGTTTAGCAGACATGGAAAGACAGCTGCAAAACCAAAATTGCATTTCAGAATTCTGTATATACAGAGCAATGTCTATAGACTCCTAAAACCACAGAATGGCTTGGGTTGGAAAGGACCTTAAAGCTCCTCTCATTCCAAGTCCATGCCATGGGACATCTTCCACTATCCCAGGTTGCTCCAAGCCCTATCCAACCTGGCCTTGAGCACTTCCAGGGATGGGGCAGCCACAGCTTCTCTGGGCAGATTTCACTGAGTAGTTTGTGCTTGCTCTCCCCAGCCCTGCTTTCATGGATGAGTATGAGAAGATTGAGGAGCAGCTGCAGAAGCAGTACAGTACTTACCTAGAAAAATTCCGAAACCTGACCTACATGGAGCAGCTCCTGGATGATCATCGACGGGCAGAGCAGGAGATGTTCGAGGTGAGACAGTTTGGAAATGCTCAGCAGGACTGTGCAGCCTGCAGATCTTGGCCTTGCAACAGAAGATGTTTTAGTGCCCTTTTCCAAAGCAGCACATCAGGAGCTGATGGAGTGAGGGACAGGCCAGTGACTGTGGCTGCTCCTGGCCGAGCACGACAGCACAGCTGCATTTTCTCAGTTAATGAATTGATGAGTGTAGTGATGCCTCTTGCCAGTCTCTGCCCCCCCAGCTCATTTTCAGCTGCTGGGTTTTGTTAATGAAGAATGTTTTCAGAATTTCTGATCTTCCTTTTGCCGCATACAATGCATGTGCTTACTTTTATTGTCTGCTGATGTATAAGGGTTTCTCAGCACAAGACTCTTCAGTCTCCTCCAAGTATCAATGGAAACAGCCAAGAGCATCGGTGAGGAGATCAGCTGTGCTGAGATCTTCCCCCTCATAGAGTTCAGTTTTGTTTGGCAGAATTCTGCCTTCTCTTGACTTGCTGAGTTGTATCAGTTCCATGAGGTTCTCCTCATGGATAATCTGCATCTGTATCCTGTCTTGCTCTAGACTTTTCTGTGGGTGTTTATTGGACTGCAGTGCTTTCAGCCAGCCTTTTCTTCTGTTTCCAGTAGCTTCTTGTTTTATTGTCATCCTTCTCACAGTCATTACCCACTCTATCTTCTGTTCCTCATTGGAAACATGTTAGAGTGAACCATCTCCCCTGGGATCTTAATGCTGCTGGGTGTGCTACACCTGGAGTTACAGAATCCCAGTATCCATGGGCTTGGGAAGGACCTCTGAGACCATCAAGTCCAACCTGGGACCCATCCCCCACCTTGTCACCCAGCCCAGAGCTCTCAAGTGCCACATTCAGGCTTTCCTTGGACACCTCCAGGGATGGGGACTCCAACACCCCCCTGGGCAGCTGATTCCAGTGTTTAACAACCCTTTCTGAAGGAATTCCTCCTGATGTCCAACCTAAACCTCCCCTGGCCCAGCCTGAGGCCGTTCCCTCCCCTCCTGTCCCTGTTCCCTGGGAGCAGAGCCCGACCCCCCTGGCTGCCCCCTCCTGTCAGGGAGTTGTGCAGAGCCACAAGGTCCCCCCTGAGCCTCCTTTTCTCCAGGCTGAGCCCCTTTCCCAGCTCCCTCAGGAGTTCTCCAGACCCTTCTGGTGCTCCAGCCCTGTTCCATTCCCTGGACCTGCTCCAGCCCCTCAATGTCCTTTGTGTTGTGTGGGGCCCAGAACTGGACACAGCACTCGAGCTGTGGCTTCCCCAGTGCAGCCAATTAACCCTTTGGTAATCAATGCTTCCTCATTCCACCACCACCTTTTTGGACACAGGGAAAGCCATGCTGTTGGGAAGTCTTAAATATTTTGCTGCATTATTCACTTGAGGGATAAAATACCTTTTCAAAGCTAATGTGGGCACTTGGCAGCTTGTTAATCCCTGTGAACCAGTTTCCCATCAAGCCTCCCCTTTTCACAAGCACTGTCTCTGGAGAAGTTTTTTCAGTGTATATCTGAAGTCGGTTCTAGCTCTCTGTTCCAGTTCTTCACCATATCCTTGCCCTCCTCCTCAAAAAAAGTCTTCAATTAAATCATAATCTTGAATTGAAGCCTAAAATCTGATTTATCCCTTCTGTTCAAATGCCACTGAGACTTCACAGCCAAAGGAGAAACGCTCTGAACTGAGCTACCTGAAACTGTTTATGAATTCATGTGCAGAACTTTGTTAATGAGTTGGTGTTCAGCTCTTCGGGGGATTTTTGTTAAAAGATAATAAGACAAAGAAAAAGCCTTTGTCGTTCACAGCTGTGCCGTGCTTAGAATATGGAGAGCACACTTTATTTTCCTTTTTTTCTCCTTCTTTCTGTGAGACTCCTGGGTCTCTACCCATATGGTTTGGCTTGTGGTTTCCTAGGTTAAGCAGGTTTCCTAGGTTAAGCAGGTTTCCTAGGTTAATGCTTCAGCCTGGTGCAGAATTAAAGAGTATAAAAGCTGGTGACAAAAAGATGTGGTTTTGCTCTGCACATTTCTATCAGTGGTACCTAAAAATACGTGGAACATCTAAAGGGTGAGACTCTGACCATCTCTTTGTGGGCAGGATTGCAGTGACTCAGGCAGCCACAAGTGCCTTGCTGCAGAAGCTGTTGCTCTGGTGGAAGAAGAGGGGTGTGTGTCTCTCTTCTGGCCAAATATTCAGGAGTGCTGGAGTCCAAACTGTGATTTGAAGTCATTATGAGATGTCAATCCTCAAACTCAAACTCCAGGACTTGGGGACTGAAAGAGGGTGAAGAATTTGATCTGCAGAGGAGAAGGCTCTGGGGAAACTTCAGAGCAGCATCCAGTGCCTGAAGGGGCTCCAGGAGAGCTGGAGAGGGACTTGGGACAAGGAATGGAGGGACAGGACACAGGGGATGGCTTCCCACTGCCCGAGGGCAGGGATGGATGGGATATTGGGAAGGAATTCTTCGAGCAGCCTGGGACAGGGGAAGGTGCCTCTGCCCATGGCAGGGGGTTGGAATGGGATGAGCTTTAAGCTCCCTTCCAACCCAAACCATTCCATGATTCTAAGCTGGGTCCTAACTAAACCAAGAGACTTGCTGGTGCACTCCTATTTCCAAACAAGTGAGGGGATGCACTGTTTAATCCATTTTGGATTAAACTCTGGCCAACCTGGAACACAAGGATATGTCTCTCACTTCTTTCAGTCTTGATCTGCTTTTCAGGTGGTGCTTCTACACTTTGGCTACTTCATGGTGGAGCAAAACTGTGGGTTATTACATGCTTTAAAGAAAAAGAGAACAATTTGCTCCAAAACAATGTTTTTCATGTTGTCCTACAGTTTATAATCTTGCGTCATTTTCAGCATCAACAGAGGAAAAAATAACAAGGATAATTACATTTAATCCATTTTAAAACACACTCTCTCCAGCTGTCAGAAACACTGAAAATTATGTTGATTTTTTTCCCCAACCCTGATTTGTCTTGTGTTCCATCAAACAAATCTTAATTAACTTCTGCAATAGCAGCATGAGGCAATTCTTTTATCATTGCTGTGTATTTGCTAAATAGCTTGCCAGCAAAAAGCATCAGCAGTGTAATTAGATTAATCCAGCACTCCCTGTGCTGTTCTGAGCACTGATTCCTGGGCCCCTCTCCTTGACTTAGTGCATGTTTTCAGGAGTTTTTGTTCTGATTGAGAGCCTGTTGCTGAATAATGAACCTGATCTGTTCTGCAGTTGGACTCAGAGTGGTTGGGTATCCACAGCCACCAACCCGGGCCGGAGTGCAGTTCCTAATTAGCAAAGTGATTTAAAGATTTTAATTAAGCGCCACTGAGCAGTCGAGGCACTGCAGCCCCTCCAGAGCTGGTGCTTGTGTAAATTTTTAAGGTGTTTTTTCCATGCTGTGGGTGTCCAGCCCCGTGTGGCTCCCGGTGTTGTCCTGATCCTTTCCCTGCCTGTGCCAGTCCCAGGGAGCAGTGGTTGGAGTGGGATCAGTGGGAGTCTCCTGCCAGACACTGGGCTGAGAAATCTATGTTAAAAGAGCTGAAGGGCTCGTGTTGAGTCTGAACCCAGCAGTTAATTGGTGATGAAGGAGTTCCTGCTGAGCACCTGCCCGCCTGATGTGGGAGCCCTTTGAAATGTATGAAAAATACAAAATGATTTGTCCGTTATCACCTGGAGAAGGCAGAAGTCCACACATGACTCGTCTTTAGAGTGAGTTTCTCACACTTCTTGACAAACTGTCATGCACTGCTTACTCATGGATGCGAGGAATTTAAACAAGGGCCTTTTGTCTTTGCAGTTTCCTTCGCCTTCTTTACCTCTTTTATTCTCCTTCTGTTCCTTTGTGCTGTTCATGGAATTAATCCATCTTCCTGCAGTTCTGTGCCAAGGCAGGGATTTATGAGCCATGTCTCCTCAAAGATTTGGGCTTATTTTTTTGCTTTTTAAAAAGATTCAGCACACTTAATTCATTTTTACCCAGTTTCTAAGATGGAATCGTTTCGGATGTTTAGACACAGAAACTATTAGAAGTTTGGCTATTCTAAAAAACCCAATTTTCAGGGCTTTTTTAGATTTGGGGGTTGAAATTCTCTCTGGATTATAAATGAATGCCTCTCTTTTAAAGGACAGCACAGACTAATACAGTTCAAAAAGGTATTTTTGGAATTAGCTTATGTAATGCCAGAATAACTTGGCAATATCGTTCAGCATTTGCCTTGTCCCTGGAGAGAATGTGCTTATTCTTTCTTGTGCTTCTCAGAGGACACCCCAGAAGTACTTTCCTCTTCAGCTGCTTTCTCCTGAGGTATTTTCAGACTGTTTTTATGCTGTTAGTGTTTAATCTCAGCTGAGGAATGCCATGAAGTGGTGAACACGGGGATGAGAATGTTCTGAGTCATTATCTTTGGTTTGGGATTGCTTAAACTGCTTTTCTTTTCATCTTTATGGAATTTCCAAGGGCATGTAGTGATAGAACAAGCGGGAATGGCTTTAAACTGAAGGAGGAGAGGTTTAGATTGGGTATTGAGAAGAAATCCTTCCCTGTGAGGGTGGGGAGGCCCTGGCACAGGGTGCCCAGAGAAGCTGTGGCTGCCCCTGGATCCCTGGCAGTGCCCAAGGCCAGGTTCGATGGGGCTTGGAGCAACCTGGGACAGTGGAAGGTGTCCCTGCCATGGCAAGGGGTGGAACAAGATGAGCTTTAAGGTCCCTTCCAAGCCAAACCATTCTATGATTGATTCTATGGGCTATCAGTAAACAGTCCTTGGTGATTAATCATGGAATTCCAAATAAACAGGCTGTGTTGTGACTTATCCTTTGCAACCCACCCTCCCCAAATAAAATCCCCTCTTCATTAAACTCTTTTTTATCGGAGCTTGTGAATATGCACGTAGTAATAAACAGGGATATCTGAGTTCTGCTCCACTCTGAGGTACCCCTTGGTTCTGCTGCTTTTTGCACTGAACTGTCCCTCTTAAGTACTAAATTCAGTATCCCCACTGTGACAGCTGTTTGCTGCCATAGCCAGCACAAGGTTAACATGAAAAGCAGCTGGTTACAGTCTTTAGTCTTCTAACTAATGTGCATTTGAATTATGACTGCTTTAAACATTTTACAGGTGCCAGGAGAGCACTCCTGGTCCAGCACTGCTGAATTGTGTGGAATATCAGATGTAAAAGTAAGCACAGGCTGCTGAATTGTTGATTGCTTCTATTTTGGCCTTTAGTCCAGCAGACAAGGGTGACAGTATTGGTGCACTGAGACACAGAAATCAGTGGGGAAATGTGAAAGAAATTAGAGCGGGGGAAGGGAATGCACAGGCAGAGAGTAGGGGCAGTGGAGTGTAGAGAAAAGGACAAAAGAAATTATTGGCTGAGAATTGATGATCACAGAAAGGAGAAGCTGGAGACAGCGAGAAGGTGGGAGGGCGTGTGCAGAGTGCATTAGGGGAGATGGAAATGTTCTGTGTGCATTCATTCCACTGAGATAAAATTCTGCAGTCCCCTGCCAACACCATGGCAACTGCCCTGAGGCAGGACATGCCCCCCTGCTCCTGGGGCTCTGGGGATACTGCCTCCCATGAAAGCTGCAGGAGAACTTTTTGGGAAATGAAAACAGTCGAGATCAGTTCAGCTGATCTCAGTCAGATCAACTCAGTGCTCAAAGGTCCGTGTTTTCATAGGGATTATCTGGATACCTGATGTGCCAGGTGGGTGACAAACTTGCCTTAGGATCCCAGATTTGGGGTCATTTGTCTCACAGCTTGAAGTTCTTTATATCTGACAGACTCTAGAGCTCATTTTATCACAGAGCTAGAGATGAGACAAAAAATTACTGAATCCCAAATCACTTACAGGCTTTTCTGAGCAGTGAAAAGATTCATACTCTGCCTCCAGCAGCCCCTGAAGGGGTAAAGAGGTTCCTTGTGCCTCAGGGCTTGGTGCTGTGGTTGGATATGAACCCCCTGTAAAGGTTGCTCAGTCTGATTCTTTCTTGCTGCTGTTACAAATCTCTGCTAATTCTTTTATAAATTAAATACTCTGCACCTGGGGAAGGAGCACAGAGAGGATCTGCTGAGTTTTGCAGCCAGGGTGAGTTTCTCTGTCATGACTGCGGTTGTTTCTGTGAAGTGTGAGATGTAATGGCTCTCACTGACAGCATGGCTTGGAAATCCACAGATGACTGCCACAAAGAGAAACCAGAGCTGTCTGATCTCTAATAAATTCAGTTCTTAACTTGTCTCACTGAATTTCTTGTGCAGTGACTCCAGTGGAGAAGAAGCATTGCACGAGAACAGGCTCTTTGAAAGTGCTGCCCTGTAGGTTTTACACCTTCTCTTTATCCAGCTTCATTTGGGAAGATGAATAAATGTAAGGTTCATATTATGGTCTTCCTGCCTTCCCTGCATTATCCTTTTGCATATTCACACAGACTTTGGATGTCTGAATTATGTAACAGAAATCACTTGAAACTCACTCGGAGTAGGAAACAATCAGATTACTTGAAACAATACTGATTAAGAAGATCAATTTCTGTTTTTCCCCAGAGATCAACATTTAAATCATTGAGAAACATTTAAACAGGTTTGAAAGAAAAAGCTAAAATAACTCTTAATTTGGGACTGATGTTTGGTGCTTTGCACCAAATGACATAAGCAGGTAGTGTTAAAATGATGTATAGGAAATTGAGGAGGTTTATACTCTGCTGCAGGTACTTAGTGAGGAAAAGGAGCTGTGAGAGTGGCATTTTGATCTGCATAAACATGCATAATCTCATCAGGTGCAAAACAGTGAGGTCTGAGTCTTTAAATAGGAAAATAATTCTCAGTTTTCTGGCTGTGTGAAAGCAATTCCTCGTTGAGTGCTGTGAAATGTGAGCGTGGGACACTGTGCACGTGTGCATCCTCTGGGATGGATGTCCTGGCAGAGGCCTTGGCATGGGCTGGCACGGGGAGTCACTGCCCTGGGCAGTCCCTGCCTTCTCCTGCCAGAGCTCCGGGATGCTGCTGGGATCCTCTGGAGAGGATTCTGATGTTGGGGTGACCCCTGGGCCCAGCTCTGCATTTCAGCAGCTTTGCAGCAGGGTCAAGCAGCAGGAGCAAGGAAAGGTAAGAAATCTCAGGACAAACTGCACACCTTTCTGCCTCAGGGCTGGCATCATATTTGTTTTGCTGGGAATCCATTTCCATCCTCATTTGGACTTGACTTGAGCGTGATGTAGTTCCAGAATCAATGGAAACCTCAATTGCAGGCCACTGCACGGTGAGACTCTCCTGGTTTTTAAATTTGCTGACCTGGAGAGCTGTGAGTCTGAGTCTCCTACTCAGGCTTTGTCCCATCTGTGAGAGGACTGAGGAGGAACCTGCCCTGGTCAGAGCTTGGCCTGTTAAGCAGGGTCTGACTCCCCTTGGCAGTGCCCCATTCCCTGGAAATACCTGCTGGTGGCCACCTTCTTCTGGGAAACTTCAGGGAGTGCATCCTGCATCTCAGCTCCTGCTCAGCCACCAGGGTGTTTGAACCAACAGCTCCAGTTTCTTAATCCATCGAGTAAACTGGAGTGAAGCTATGCTGTGTCCCTGCTGTTCTGTGGAGAAGAACAGAGCTGTGGAAACCAGAGAAGCAGGATGTGTAAGGTGAAACCTGCTGGTGTTGTCCATTGCTGGTTGCCCAGAAATGATTTAGCTGCTCTCTTGTGTTAAAGAATCAGAGGCTGATGCATGAACAGTCCTGAAAGCAATGCTTGTCATCCTCTTGCCACAGAGGTTTGTCTGCATCATTACTCATCTGCACTTTCTTCTTCTCCACCCCACCACAAGGAGATGTTTGAAGATAGTTTTATTCCAGTCATCTAAGGAGTAGGTAGAGCATTGTCCTGGGGAGCAGGAAGTAGGAGTGCAAATGTTTTCAAGCTGGAGAAATGGTAAAAACCGGGGTTGTGATTCCTGAGCCTGGGCTCTGACAAGAGTTAGAGAGAGGCTTGATGGTGCTGCCACTTAATTTGGGTGGGAGATCAGGAGTAAACTGAAGTGTGCGTCAGCCCCCTGGTGAAGAGGCTCTTGCTGTGAGAAATGGGGGCTGTATTGAGCTAATTGATCTCAAGGGAGAAGGCAGCAGAGTCCATTATCAGTTCCTGGAACGCTCGAGTTCACCAAGAACAGCTGCCCTTTAATACAGTAAACACTCTGCTTGAAAAGCGTGAACAATCCTGACCCCCTTGGAACACTTGAGCTTTGTGACACAGGCAGAGGATAATTCAGGTGCTGGAGTCTGGCAGGGATGAGGCAGTGACTGCTCTGTGCTGGTGAACAAGACACTGCTGTGATTCCCAGCTTCCAATCAGTGTTAATTTGGATGATGATTTCTTCAGGCACTGCAAACTGACCCCAGGTGTACATTGCAGAATTGTACATTAATTCAAATAAATTACACATCCAAACAGTATCACTTGTAAGCTTGCTACACTAAAAATGTAATCCATGAAGGGAATGTTCAATGAACTGTTATTGAGTCATTAGAATTCATCCCTTCCACAAAAGCAAATAGGAAAAATTGAGAGTTGTCATTATGGGAAATTTGCATGGTATGTAATGCTGAATACAGAACACATCTGATACAGGGGATAACATCCTGAGTTTGTCTGTGTTGTTGCTGACTTGAAGCTTCTGTATGAAAGGATTTTGACTGGAAAATTATGGGCAGAAAATGTTAGTCTGGATCTCTTTTTTAATTTCTTTCCTTAGTTCTGTTTAGATTTCTTTCAGTGCTGGCAGATGCTTTAAAGGCCTGTGCCCTGCGCTGGTCTCATGCAGCCTCTGCCAGTGCCTTCCCAATCCTTCTGTGTCTGCACAGTGCTCCTGAGCTGTGCCCTGCCATGGACAGTCACACAAATCCTCAGCAGAGAGCTCTGTGCTGGTTCCTTGCATGTTCTGCTCCCTTGGCTCTGACCTGTGGTTCCTGGGTGGGTCAGGAGTGTTTCTTACACTCCAGAATGGTTTGGGTTGGGAGAGACCTCACAGAGGGCCATGGGCAAGGACACCTTCCACCAGCCCAGGGTGCTCCAAGCCTGTCCAACCTGGCCTTGAAACCAGCACAGCACAGCAGGGCAGAGAGGTGTTTGAGGTGGAAGGTTTTGAATTGGGCTTTGTGTGTTGTCTTTTGGGGTTTTTTAAATAGAAAACCAGTCAACTAAATCAATCACTTTTAAACCTGCTTTCTTGGTCACTGACTGCCAGATTCATTCAGTTCCAGGCAAGGTCAGATGTGGCATCAGACTTTATCCAGTGCAGTCCTCAAAGCCTCCAAGGACAGACACTGTGCAGCCTCTTTGGGCCAGCTGTGCACTGTTGGATAATTCCAATAGAAAACATGTAATGTGCCCAGTAAAAAGTGCAGTAACCTGTGCAGAAAGGTTTTATATTGCATCAAAAGTCACTCCAGAATCGTGCCCGGGGTTAACATGAAAAGCAGCTGGTTACAGTCTTTAGTCTTCTAACTAATGTGCATTTGAATTATGACTGCTTTAAACATTTTTACTGTGTGAGGATACGAGGGGAGAGCTTAGAGAGAAGCAAAGAGAGTTCACACAGAGCACAAGCAGGGCATCCAGGTCAGGAAACACATCCCACAGGGTGAGAACAATTACCAAGCTGCCATTCCTCACCCTGAATAATCTGCTCCTTGTGTTGAGTTCCCAGAGGGAAGGTGTTGGTGTCTGGGTGAGACCTTCCTGCTCCCTCTGTTCATTCCAGAGGAGCTGCCCTGCCTCAGGTCTCAGATCTGCCTCTCAGCCTCAGGTTCTGGGGTGTGCTGTTCCCTTCCAGCTCCAGTTCATCTGTGGGAATTTCAAAGCTGGGGCTGGATGAAGTCAGGACTTACTAAGGAATCATGGGAGCTTTAGGAAGAAGTGTGTGAGAAGTGTTAAACCAATCTGATTTTAAAACAGTTGCTGTGGCTTGCTTTTGAATGCATTTCGCTGTCTGGCTCTGTGAAGCCTGAGCTGGTGTCATTGAGAGCTTCATTGGTGTATCCTCAGCCAAAAATTCCATCTTTTCCTGGCTCTACCTTCTGCTACTTGTGTGACTCCATGTGAAGGCTCTGCTGGACACCTTTCCCACACCCTGATGGAAGTTTTCCTTCCTAAAGACTTTCCCCCCAAACAAAGTTATCCCAGCTGGCAATAGGACAAAGGGAAATGGCCTCAAGTTGTGCCAGGGGAGGTTCAGGTTGGATATCAGGGAAAATCTCTTCTCAGAAGGGCATTGGGACAGGCAGTGGTGGGGTCACCATCCTTGGAAGCATTCAGAAAACAAGTGGATGTGGCACTTGAGGACATGGTTGAGTTGACAAGGTTGGACTTCACCTCAGAAGTCTTTTCTGATTGATGATTCTGTGATTCTATGAAAACCCATGCTAGGTTTTTTTACTCTGATTGCTTTCCTTGATGAAACATTGCCCTCACATTAGAAAGCATTTGTGCTTTCCCCCTAATTTTCTAATGATAGCATGAAAGACGCTCCGTTAATTAACACGTTTGTCCTTGAAAAAAGAAACCTTTCAAGGAACTTCTGAGGTGATTTTGTGACTTCTCTTGATGAAAGTGCCCTTCAGTAGTGATCTAACAGCTCTAATTGATTATTTTGATAAATGTGAGCACTGGAGCTGGTGTGCCAGAATTTATTAGGAGACATCACATTTCTGTAATCCCTGTGGGATTCACACACGCTCTGATTCCTCCTGTTGTGTTTCCTGCAATGGATGTACTGTGTTCAGGCACATGAGATGGGATCCCACTTGTTTTGCCTTCACAGGGAACATTCCAGAGCCTGTTCACAGTGCCCTGTTTCTTGTCAGGATCATCACCATCATCACCATCATTCCTTGCCAGACCTCGTTCAAAGCCCTGCTCATAGCCTGATGGTAAAGGTTCTTCTGCCCCACTGTTTCAGGTGGATCTTGTGTCTCTCCCACCATTCCTCCATTATTATTCCAGAATAAAAAGGAACAAACCCTGCAGCAGTGCAGTCAGGTCCAGTCAGATGTAACTACAGCCATGTTCCCATTCAGAACATAAATTTTGGGTGAGGTATTTAACAGTAGTTCAGCAGCCAGGAAACATCATCTCTGCTCTTAAAGAACAGCTCCAGGTGGGTTGGTGCCTCATGTGTCCAAGAACTTTAGTCCCTTTCCCGTTGTCCTTGGCAGATTTCCTGTCATTGAGAGTTGTCACACTCTCATCAGGCACCTCAGGCTTTCTCCTCATCTCTTATCTCCCTCCTGCTGAACGAGTGGCCACTCTCTTATCAAAACGAGCTGCCTCAGTGCAGCAGGAGCTGCTCCCAGCTGCTTTGTTCTGTGACACAGGAAGGAGCAGCTGCCCAGACAAAGTCAAGGTGAGCTGAGCCCTTCAATCCAGCAGCAAATTGGTTTCCTCCAAGGGTGCTCCAGAGCAGTGGGAGCACTGCAGATCACTCCAGAAAAAACGGAAGGAAGCATTGTTTTCCCTTGCTAAGATGAAAACATTAACACTGAGAGATTTCTGGGACTGGGAGAGTGTCTGAGAAGAAAAGGAATACCTTCAGCAAAAATTGAAATGCTCGATCCAAATGCAAAAAGTCAGTGAGCTCCAGTTGTTGTCCTGTGCTTTTGTACTTATTCCCTTCCTATTTCACCCACTTCTTTCCCTTTCCTTTCTACTTAGTGGTAATTGTGTCTGCCAGCTGGCTGCAGGGCACAAATTCTTTGTGTTCAAGATCCTGCTGGTGTTTTTAAAAAAACCTTAGAGGTTAGCTAAAAAAAACCAAAACAAATCCAAACAAAAAGCTGAGCTGTTTTAAATGATCAAATACTGCATCATTTTTATTCTTCGTGGTTTTGAGCTGTCAGAGTTGCTGCTTTGCAATCTGCAGGGGCAGAGTTGTCTTGAATCTCGTGATTTCTCATGAATTCCAGCCTGATGTTATGGTTCAAACCAAAACTCGGGAATATCAGGTACATCATAAAGGACTGGCAGTCCAGTCAGTCATGTGGCTTATCCAAATTTTGGATCACAGAGCTGGAGAGTGGGAGAAGGGAAGGAGCAGGGAAGCAGGGCAGGGGAGCTGCTTATTTGTCTAAATTGGAATTGCCAGCTTCAGCTGTCGTGGTGTGTGCCTGGAATTACAGTGCCAGGCAATGATTATGTCTGTGCTGATTATTTCACTGCTCTGTGAACGTTCTAAATGTGCTTCCTGGGTTTATGAATTTGTCCCTGTGACATTTGGGAAATGTCCTTTTCTTTCATCCCCTTTTGTCCTCTCTTTGCCACGTGCACTGTGTGGGCTGCAGCAGCCACTGGGGTTGGGATTCAGGGAGGGGATTGATCCCTGATGTATCCATGTGTCCCAGGGACAGAGCAGTGGGGAGGCTGCACTGGGAAGGTGTGCAGGGGCTAATTTAAGTCACTGACCATATTTAAACCTTAGGACTGGCTGGGAGGAAGAGGTAAAGATAAAAATGATAGTAATTGTGAGGCTCGGTGAGGAAATATTGGGCTCACTGATGCAGAGGGAGGCCTTGGATGGCCTCGGAATGACCAAAGGAAACACTGTTAGCTAGAGACCTCTGAAAATTTTGCCTCGGGTCCGCACACATTTCGATTTTCATCATCTCTGAAAAGGCTTTGCTGGCACTGAGGGGGTGGAGAATGTTCATAGTGAAGAAGGAATTCATAAGGAAGGGCAGTTTCCTCCACAGAGTGTTCCAAGTGTTCTGAATCTACATGAAACAAGTTAAAAACTATGCTTGTGTCTTCTCCTCCCTTGTTTTTGCAGGAATTAGCTTCTCCCTGCAGAATACACCCTTCAGTGTGGAGGTTTCACTAGTTCTGGTGATGCAAGTTGCTGCTGGAGGGTCTCATTCCAGGGGATTTGGCATCCTGACCTTTCTGCCTTATCCCCCTGGTTCAGTTCTGCAGGGTTATTCCTTTGGTCCCAAGGATCCGTTAGCAATATTCCTGTTATCCATGGAGCCCGTGTCTCTGTTAGCACTGAGAGTCTGTAGAGCAGACAGTTTGTGTGGATGTCCAAAGCAGATTTTTGGATCAGGATTTATCCCCTTGAGAGAGGCACTGAGCTGGATTTCTCACCAGGTACAGGAGACACATCACTTCCACTTGGAAACACCTTCCCTGTGAGCTTTTCCGGCATGGATTTCAATTCCAGTCCAGGTATTTATGCCAGGTTGTGTTGGATCATTCCAGTCTGGCCCCAGGCCTCTACTTCCAGCAACTTCCTCGTGTGCTGGGTGGGCCTTGGAGGTTCCTTTCTCTGCTTCCATACTTATGGAAATGCATTTCCACATCAAAGTGTGAAAAGGTTGGGCTCCATTCAACCACTTTGAGATGCTCTTCTTACTTTCTTCCCTCTGTCCCATGGATATTCCAGCTGAGTCCACGTTTCATTCCCATTAGTGCACTCTAAGTGTGGAGGTCTGATCACATCAGAGCAACTGGTGGTTTTAATTAGAATCATATTTTGCATAGAAAAATCAAAGGCTCAGAAAAATCTTTCAATCCACAATTAATTAACTTTCCTCTGCCTGACTGGAATTGCAGAGACTAAAATTAGCAAAATTTGTGGCTAAATCTTCTATCAGCTGTTGCCACCTGTTCATATTGTGAGTTCTGTCTGTGCCTGATTCTGTACATTCATATCTTACCTACTCTTTCAAGTTCAGTTTGCTATTCACCATTAGCATGACCCAAATTAAGGCCAAATGTCATTAAAGATGGACTAGAAAGGTGCAATTCTGTGATTTTTTAGTGTCATTGACCTTCATTTGGTTGGTTCTCCTTTGCACTACAGTGTGGTACCATAAATACATGGCTGTACTTTTCCAGCTTGTTGATAGGGTGGTTTGCTCTGGTTTTGTTTGCATGCTCGGAAAGGTGTGGATTCTTTCTGGTTTGGATGTGTCTGGAAGTGCAGTCATTCCACAAACCAGTTCTGGTGTTTTAATGGACTGTTGATGCCATGATGATTTTTTGCCTTTTCTTTTATACCCCTTTTATATACCCTTTGATATAGCTTTTATGTATCCTCAGTGCTTTTAGCCCACATACTTGTAATTTCTTAAGTCTGATAACTTAGCTTAAACCTAATATTTCATTAAGCCAGGAGACCAAACATCCTGGAAGCCTCACAGTTAGAAGCCAGAAAGCCCTATGCTATCCTGAAAAACCAAAGTCTTTCCTAGAGCATGTCCTGTAAACTAAGATAGGCCCATCCAGGGAGGAATTCCTCAGGATGGGGAGCTCATTCAAGTCTCCCATGGGGGAATTTCAGATAGATATGCTGATTTGCAAGGCCTATAAATTGTATACACCATCTATCGTGTGTGTGCATTTCAGTGCATTCCACCTGGCCAAAGTGTGCATCTTTAAAGATCCTTAAATAAATACTGAGGTAAAAACCCCTTTTCCCTTAACTGTGTTTGGCTCTTAATTTTAAGACCAAAGAAAGGCAACACTGTTGGCTGAAAACAACTACCAAAGCCTGCTTTTTAAAGCACCAGCACTCATGTTCTGTGGATGAAGACAAATAAACTCATTTTCCATGGGATAAGTGGTTTCACCCAGTGGGGATGTGAGGTTGATTTTCAGTGCACTGGTTGACCTGGGCTTTATATCCTGACCCTCCCAGTGAAAGTAAGCAGGATCTTCATGTTTCAGATCAGACCTAGTTTTCCATAAAACATTTTCAATGCTGACATTTTCTAGTCCCATTCTACCTGTGGCAGCTTTCCCAAGGCAATTTTTTTCTCCTCTTGCAGGAAGCAGCCAACATGTTACGTCTTATTCAGAACAGGCTGAAGGAGGAGGAGCAGCACCTGCTAAAGAGTGGAAGTAAGTGGGATTCCATCAGCTCTTGGAGTAGCAGAGGAGTTGCTAAGTGCTGGCTACTCCATATGTGAGTGTCCACTTCCAAGGGGATGTGGGGTGATGACAGCCAGCAGGCAGGGTTAGAAAAAGTGGAATCATGACAACCTTTAGAGGACAGTAGTGAGATAGGGAACCAAACCTCTGGGAATGTTCCCCTGCCTTGCCAATTTGACCTGCAGAGCTGAGGAATGACCACAGTGAGCCACTGAGGGCTGGGCAATCCCAGTGAGCAGTTTAGGCTTCATTTTGCTGCTCCCACCCCTCCCTGGGCTGGCTGGGGGTGATGCCTAAAGAGGCCAACCTAGAAACAGAGACTGGACAGGAGGAAGGGAATAAAGGTGGATATTTATTTGAAAGGCCTTCAGAGGCACACCCTGGGCAGGCCAAAGGCTGCACCCAAGATGGGCCCCGAGTCACGAGTTCTTCACACTTTTATAGCTTTGGTCCATTTGCACGTCAACCCAATTTCACCAATTCAACTTTAGCTAATGATGGAATTTGCCCTCAGCTTGCCCCCCTTCTCAAGATGCTGGGTTACACATTTTGGGCCTAGGCCGGGCTGGGTGTCCTTGGAGAGCAGCCTGGAGAGGCTTTGTTCTGTCTGTCTCAGCATGAGAGAGCAGCAGCTCCCAGGCTGCAGGACACTGCAGAGTTACACACTGGGAATGCAGGATTGGAAACATATAAAAGCTAAAACATAAGGCATCAGGGACACAGACTTGTCCCAGCACCAGGGGATTGCTGGTTTGAGAGCAGACTTGGACAGAGGGTTCTCTCAGCCAAATGCTTCCTGGAGGTGAGTAGTGCTGCTGGTTTCTGCCTCATCACATGCTGGGGTGTCCTGCACAACCAGAGTGTCCTTTCTGTCCCCGATTTCTGTCCCCAGTTTCTCTCCTCACCTGCCACAGTGCATGGCACAGAGTTTGATTCTGTGTTCAGAATGATTCTTTATGGCACAGATCAGAACTTCCCCCAGATGAACTCACAGCTTAAAGTCCTCTGTAACATCATCAGTGTTCTCAATAGGATCCACATTTTCCTCCCTGCATTTGTTTGATTTTAGTGTACCTGCAAAGTGGGAATGCAATTAAAATCTGGGGTGTTTTTTCTTTTTTTTTCCTAAACTTCTTCTTAATTAATTAAGGTCAGAAGGGAATTAACGACCTCTTGAGACTCTTTAGAAAGCTCACAAACCAGATACTGCTCTTTTTGAGCCAAACACCAGCTAGAACTTCATCATGAACTTCCCCTGTGAATTTAATACTGCAATCTGTGCATTTTTATTTGTTACTGGGAGAAACTAGAAGGAAAGTTAATTGTCAGGATCAGAGGGAGAGCTCATGGAAGCTGAAATTGAGTAAAGACATAAAAGTTGCACTTCACAGTGTCCGAGCTTTTCAGAGCAAACTCATGGAAGAGGAAATTCACTGATTTCTGCCCATCTTTGATCTCATAACAATGAGGTAAAAAGTGAAGAAGTTTTAGCTGAAATATAGTATTTGTAATATAAATTACGAGAATGTGGAATTATTTCAAGGATTTATTTGAGTGAAAAAGTCCAAGTCCTGCTCTGTGACAATTTCTGGGGTAAAAAAGTTCAAGGGGAGGACATCAGTCCCCAGGAATTGGCAGTGTGAGGTATAATGTGAAAATCTGCTGCCCTGCTTTGTCCTTGTCTGTGGATTTTCACTTGGAAAACTGTTCTGTCATTTTGCATTTCTGAAATAAAAGGAACTTTGCCTTTTAGTGACTGATGTAAATGCCACCTAAGAATGTGATTATTACTTTTAATGACCTCAAATATTACCATAATACATCTTAATTCAAGTACCTAATTGTCATAATTAGTATTTATTCTAGTGAGAAGAGCACCAGGATCCGTTTGCCAGAGCTGGCTCATTTACTGAGTGTCCCATCACGTTGGCAAATCGAGTCATCTCTGTCAGCTCCACCCTGCCTTTGTCTGTGAAAGCCTGCAGAGGTGGAACTGACACAGGAAATTTGGCTCTCCGGGGCTGTTTTCCAGCCAGGAGCACAGGGGTTAATTAATGGAATGTTGTAAAGCTCCCCAAGACCACAGTCTGCTCACACTTAACAGCCTGGGCACTCCCCTTAGAGCACAACCCCTCTGCTGCTCTCGTTATTAATGAAATGCTGCCCTTTAAACAATTCACACCCAGGAGATTTCCTTTGGTGAGAGAATGCAGAAGTTGATGTCTCACATGGCACAGTTTGTTTACAGAGCAGTTGTGTTAATCCCAGGATCCTCATCCCAGGAAAAATACACGTTTGGCACGAGAGGTAACAAAGAAAGAGCAGCAGAATGGGCTCAGCATCCCTGGGCAGCTCTGCCTGCCCACCCTCCCCCTGGGTTAGCAGTGCAATTCACACCAGGAACAGGGAGCACCTGAGGGATGGAGTTTCTGCTGGAGAGGATTCCCAAGGGACCTGCAGCTGGATCTGGCAGGGATTTTATCAAGAGTGCTGTGAGCATGGTGAGGAAATGGTGTGAGGTGCTACAGCCCTGAGCACTCCAACCTTTCAGCTGCTGGGATTTTGGGTGCTGCATGCTGCTGAGAGAGGATGTGCCCTGTAATGAGCCAGTGACAGGGAAGAGTAAAGAAGGGCTTCACCATCAGAAACATCTTTCTGAAGTAGGTTTTTGGAGGGAAGAGCATTTCGTAGAATCCCAGACTGCTTTGGGTGGGAAGGGAGCTTAAAGCTCATACCATTCCACCCCCTGCCATGGCAGGGACACCTTCCACTGTCCCAGGCTGCTCCAGGCCCCATCCAACCTGGCCTTGGGCACTGCCAGGGATCCAGGGGCAGCCACAGCTTCTCTGGGCACCCTGTGCCAGGGCCTCCCCACCCTCACAGGGAGGAATTTCTCCCCAATTTCTTGTCTAAATTGTCCTTCTTCAGCTTAAAACCATCACTCCTTGTCCTATCACCACAGACCCTGCTAAATACTTCATTATTCCACTTAGGTTTTTGAGTGATGCCCCCCACACAAAGCAAGGTGGTTTTATCAGAAGTTTTATTCCATCTTCAGTTTGTTTGGAAACTTAGGACTTTGTTGTCTGGGCCTTCAACCCAACAGACACCAGGATGGTTGAAGTGGGCCCTGCTCTGACTTTGTCTTGCTCATGGAACAGGTTCTGGAGATGAAGGGCTGAGCTCCTCTGCTCAGTGGAAGGTGGGCAGGCTGGCCTGGTTCTCCCAGTATGCCAGGAGCCCCCGGCTGACTCTGGAATGTTGGGGTGCTGGAGTGAGCTTCCTTGGAACAGGTGCATTGCTTGCTCCTCAGAGGGGTCACAGGAGCAGTGCCCCTGCCCAGGAATAGGACAGGTTCTCTCACTCTCTTTACACTTTGCCCTGGGAGCTGCAAAACACTTAATGAAGCTTTTCCAGCAGCGTGGGCTGGCAGGTGGTGATAAATTTGTTGCCATTAACTGATAAAAGTCAGCATCCTATCTGCCCTGTGAGCAGTTGCCTTCGTGGACCCACGTAATTGATCAGCTCTCACAGTGTCTGGGTCCCCTGACCTTCTCTCCTGCTCATTTGGTAAGAAGGGTTCCAAATTAACACTTCATTTCTCTCTGCAATAAAGTTGCAGGAGTTTTGGACAGCTCTCAGTTGAGTTTCAGGCTGAGAAGCCTAAATCCTGTTTCTCATAAAGGAGAGCTGTGGGATGGAGGTTGAGTCATGCAGATCTGTGCTAAGAATGTAGAAAGTCTGTGAATTTGTTGTGGTACTCACATAAAACTGGCAAAATTATTTAGTTTTATTGATGAACAGTCTGGTTCTCTTTTCTTTCGCTGCCACACACTGCAAATCAGTTTTTCTCTCTGACAGCAACTCCATAAAACCACTGCACTAAAAAAAAAAAAAAA
>VWZT01013664.1:77209-99462 GCA_013397055.1 Pachycephala philippinensis
AAAAAAAAAAAAGAGCCAGCATTAAATTGTCTGACAAACTGTTCTTAAACAACATAAAGGTTTTGAACTCTAGCTACAGATCAGGCTCTGAGTATTATCTGCCTGATGAAAATACACACAATTAAGTATTCGCAGCAGTATAAAAATGTCTTTTGTGCTGAGCAGGGAGGAAATTGCTGTTATTTTTCTAATCTTTGCTTCGCAGAAGATGCTCTTAGAGAAGCTGATCCAGGCTGTGGCATCTCACACATCTGCTGCCCCTGTGCCACATCCGAGGCTGGTGCCAAGTAACAAATCCAATTGCCTGAAACTCAGGGCTTGGGTTCCTTGTTCATGGCAAAGTGACTCTTCGTGTATTAGACACTGCTTGGATGGAGGCTGGAGATAGAACTCCTGTCAGGTGTGGGTACTGGATTGTGTGAGAGGAGAGGCCAGGGAAGGTCACTGACCACAGCAGAAATTCAATTTATTTCCTCAGGTTCATCCAAAATGGCAAAAAAACTTCTTTGAGCAAAAAGGACAAGTTCCTAGACTGAAATAGTTTTTCAGGCTCTTCAGCTTGTTGCATTTACAGATCTTTCTTTTTCACTTTTTTTATACACTTTTTCCAATGCATTTTCTCACATTCTGCAAGAGCTTTTTATCAATTTAAAAGCAGACAATGCAGAATCACAGGATCCCAGAGTGGTTTGGGTTGGAAGGGACCTCAAAGCCCATCCAGTGCCACTCCTGCCATGGGCAGGGGCACCTTCTATCCCAGGCTGCTCCAAGCCCCATCCAACCTGGCCTTGGACACTTCCAGGGATCCAGGGGCAGCCACAGCTTCTCTGGGCACCCTGTGCCAGGGCCTCCCCACCCTCCCAGGGAACAATTCCTTCCCAATATCCCATCCATCCCTGCCCTCTGGCAGTGGGAAGCCATTCCCTGTGTCCTGTCCCTCCATCCCTTGTCCCCAGTCCCTCTCCACCTTCCTTGTAGGAATAGATATGAACTATATTTTTTAAAAAGTAAAATATTTTGTTTTGAAAGTATAAAAAGTAAACCCTTTGAATTTTTCAAAATATTTCCTGTATTTCTTTTGTCCAGTGCTGTGCCCAGGATTAATTTAAATATGCTGAAGTAATTGCTGTAAAACTGAATTTGCCATTGACTCTGCCACTTTCTGTTGTGCTGCTCTGGTCAGTCCTCCCTGCATCCTCTGGCTTGGTCTGTAAAATGAATAAACATTCATTTTCCCCAGCATGTGGAAATCTGCACTACTTGAACCTTGTTCAGCAATAACCAGAGGATTAACTGATGCTCCTGGGTGCAGCCTTTCTACTCCAGAGCTGATGCTTTAAAATCTGACAGCAGGCAAACAAAAAGCCCCATTGCAGCAGTTGTGGGATTTGAGGGAGAACTCCTGGATGACTCCTGGAGGATATTGCTGGTGCTCAGGCCATCCATCTTCTTGTGAGAGATGCTTGGAACTGGTCCACAGGAGCTTTGTGTTGTGCTTGTTGGGTAATTGCAAATTCATGGTCTAATTTAATAGTACTTTGATGGATTTTTGGCTTGTAAGACTGTTAGAAATAGTTCTGCTCACCAAATACGACCTCTTCATCAAATGGGCCCAAAAATAACTTAACTGCTCACTCCTGCTGAGACTCCAAATCCCAGTTTAAGTGGAGCTTGTCATCCAGAGTTAATTTTAATTATTTCAAGTGGCTGAGACCCATTGCTTCCCCAGGCAGTGGTTAATCATCCTTACTGATAAACTGGGAGTTTGGATTCTCTAGATACACCAGGCTGGATGGGGCTTGGAGCAGCCTGGGATAGGGCTGGAATGGGATAAGTTTAAAGTCCCTTACAACCCAAATTATTCCATGATTCTGTGATCCTAAAACAACCAAGCAAGGTAAATAATTGCACTTAGAGCTTCCTCTGCAACCTCCTTGTTGCTGTATGTTGCTGTTACTGCCCAGTTCTTGGCTACACAGCTCTGAACATCCCAAGTTTTCCACTGGAATTTGTAGGACCTACACACATCTGGACCTTGCTCAGTAGCTCTCAGTACCAGGCTGAATTTTTCTTAGAAATCAGATGCCAGATCTCAGTGCTGTGCTAAGGACAAAGGACGTTCCCTGCAGAAATGTTCATATCAAAGCATTTCTTTCCCTTCAGAGTGCAGAGCTGTGGCTTTAGGAGTGCCCAGGCTGATCCAGAGCCTGGTGCTCTGGATTTGGTGTGACAACAGGATGGGATTGGCAGAGCTGAGGCTTCCAATAGGCACTGAGCTTCACTCTGCTTCAGCACATTAGAAATCCCAATCCCACCCCCTTTGGTTTTTCCTGCTCCCTTGTTTCATGCCATTTATTAACTGGATTTCATTTGGGATCAAGTGGCTGTCAGCTGCCCACTTGATTGTTCTCGTGATGTTTTCTCACCAAAACCAGAATCCTGCTGAATGCAGTAATTGCTGTGGAGCCAGTGCTTGTGTTTTCAAGGCAGTGATTTTCTGATGAAATTGGACACTCTGCACAGCACTTACAGCTAATTCCAGAGCATATCAATAAACAATGGCCACTGTGCTCATTATCCTCACCACAGTAACTCCTTATTTTACAGCTGGATACCTTTACTTGCATATTGATGCAAACTACCAAATCTGTAATGAAATCACTGCTAAGTTATTAAATCATGCTGCTTTTCCTTCAAGCATTGCAAATTACCAGAAATTAAATCATCTCAGTATAGTATTATCTGTCCAGGCACCAACTCTGGCTTTTTTCAGGGAGCAGTGGGAGCAGGAAGAAAGATCCCATCTTTGGAGGTCATTGGAACCAGGATGTATTTTTTGTGGCTGGACAGCTTTAAAGGAAACTAATTTAGTTGACTGAAACCCATCTTTATGAAAAAGAAATGTTGACATGAAAGGCAAGTGGGGTTTAAAATCCCAGTGTATTCTCCCTCAGGTAGGCTGGTATTTGGAGTGGTTTCTGTGCAGCAGAGTCAATCACAGCAGCGGGGAGATGGGCCCAGCACAATTTACAGACTTGTTCTGCTGATTACCTTTTCATAATGAAAATACAAGAGCTGCTGAAAACCTCAGTCTGAAGCTTCTGGATGCTGCCAGCTTGGCCTCAGTTGAGGCACTTGGATTGCTGAATAATAATAAATAAGTCTGTTGTGAGAATTCCAATAATCCTCATGTAAACCCATATAAATCTCATAAGCCAGCACCGTTCAGTGGTTCTGTACTCCCTGTACAAGCACATGGCAATTTGTGGTGCTGTGCTTGATTATCTTCATTGCTTTATGCTGATCCTGAGAAAAATCTGCTTTTTTCATAAGGAAATGTTCCTTGCCTCCCCAAAATGGGTTGTAGTTGGTTGTGCAGTGTTCCACAAACGAGACTGTGCCTTCTTCTAGGGCAACAAGTCTTTCTACATGTTGTTAAAGGAACCTTTCTCAATTGTCACTGTTCAGGAATACCAAGAATATTTTGGTGAGAACTGGGCACACTGGGTGTAGAGTGAGGGATTTGGTGCCTAGGACAGATCACCCACAGCCCTGGGCTGGTCTGGTGTTTAATCCTGATAAAAAGCTTGCACTCAGCTTCTCTCTCTCTTGTGTATTTGAATAAGTTTTTAGCACTGTGCTCTGCTTCTGTGTCCTTGGGATTTTGGCTCAGCACAGTTCAGCTCAGCTGCTAACTCAGATTGTACATGGGCAGAGCTGGGCTTGGTGATAGCAGCCCTTGGGCTGGACTGGAGCAGTGGATTTATTTTGGGGGAGTGAAAAAGGTGCTTGATGTCTTTGCAAGAGGGAGCGGGAGGCTTGGAGGCAGGAATTTTGATATTGCTGAATTTGCATTTGCACCTGTCACTTCCCCAAGCCTCTGGCACGAGTTCACTGCAGTGATGCTCCGAGCTGCGGTCTGTGCACCAGGATTCCAGCCAGGCTGTGCAAGGAAAACCCAAACTCCTGCCATAGATCCATAACAGGATTTGTTTCAAAGTCACAACTCAGCAGGAAAAGTGCTGTACTGTGGTTACTGGGAAGAAACTCTTCCCTGGGAGGATGTTGAGGCCCTGGCACAGGGTGCCCAGAGAAGCTGTGGCTGCCCCTGGATCCCTGGCAGTGTCCAAGGCCAGGTTGGAAAGGGCTTGGAGCAGCCTGGGATAGTGGAAGGTGTCCCTGCCCACGGCAGGGGGTGGCACTGGATGGGCTTTGAGGTCCTTTCCAAGCCAGGCAATTCCATGACATGCTGGGAGCCCAACTGAATTTGTATTTGCATTTGGATTGAAAGGCAGTCCTGGATTTTTAAAGGCACAGGGAAGAATTTCTTCCCGATATCCCACCCAGCCCTGCTCCCTGGCAGTGGGAGGCTGTTGGTCCCTGCTCAGCTTGCAGCTCGTGCTCAGCAGATCCCAGAGAGGAGCAGGAAGCACGGATGGCCATGGAATTGGAAAGGTTTGGCCAGGTAATCAATGGGCTCCCTGCAGCATCCTCAGCTCTCAGCACTGGTGCTGCCTAACAGGAATACAAGTGACAAAGCCTGAAAGGGAGAAACTGCTGCAAAAAACAAAATAAATAACCAAGAAGGAAGAAAAGAACCCCACAAAATAAGAATGAGGGCATTTTAGTAGCAGTAAGAGCCATCACAGATGTGATAAATTCATTCTTTAATATATCGAGCACAAACTTGAATCCTTTCTGTGAGCTCCACATGGAGATTGCCCATGCAAGGCTGAACAAAACCTCGGTTTCCTAAATGCCAGGCAAACAGAAGCAGCATCCAGGTCACACAGCAGTGAGTGATTCCCTCACTTGCCAAAGAGGAAAGTGCAAATAGAAATTATAGCTAACTCTGCTGGAGCCTTATCATCTCACCAGGCTAGCAAATACTTCCCTTGCCAGTATTATTCTCTCATTAACTAAATATTGCAGTGAAAAAGAGGATGAGAAAATGTCTAATATTTGTATATTGTCCGATAATTAAATATTGCAAAGATGTGTCAGCTCATTACTAATCCTAATTAAAGTAGTTCTTTCCATTTTCAGCTCAGACATGTGTGTAATTAAATGTACCTGGGAAAGAATTGCCTGTTTTCTCTAAACAATCAGCAGCAAATGTTGCTGTGCTGGGTCTCCCATGGGGTCCTGTTGGGCTTGTTCTGGCACTGGACAGGGAGCTTCACTTTGGGTGGGGAGAAGGAAACAAAGGCAGATGATGAAAATATTTGAAGAAGTTCCTGCATCTCTGGAAGCTTCCCCGTCTCTCCAGCATCTTGGGTTTGGCTGTAGCTGCATTCCTTTGTCTGGGGACGTGGAACTGTGTTTATCTAGGATTGAATGGAAGGCAAATAGTCCGAGGGGATGGGTTCTGACATTGCTGGTGCCAGGGTAAAACCAGGAGATGTGATAATAACCACACACTTCCCAATGCTGTTCAGAGAGTTTTATCTTTAAATCACTTGCTGAAGTAGCACCTTCCCCTCACAGCCAGAGGGGGTGTTTAAGCAGCACCTCTTTTATGGTACAGTCTGGGATTGTCCCTGGACTCGTGTTCACAGTGAATGCTGCTTGGGCACTCACCTGCTGAAGGATTTCCCCCTGGGATGTGGGTATTGACCTCTTTCCTGTGCTCTTGTGTAGAGCCAATGCTGTCTGCAGCTGCATTTTCAGTTCCTTTTGGGCTTGAACAGAGGTCGAAGTGCTGGTATCTCCTGTGTGCAGCTGCTGTTGTGGGCTGTGGCTTGGTTTGGGTGGTATTAACTGGCTTTGTTTTTCACCAGGTAATGATGACTCTGACATAGAGATCCAGGAGGATGAAGGATCTGACAGCGAGGGGGATTTGCAGATCATGAGGCACCGCATCGGCACGGAAGCTCTCCTGCAAGGTATCCTCCCCCTTCCCGAGCTGCCTTGATCCACAGGGATATGCTGGAATTACCTGAGTAGCTGCAAATGTAAGAAGCCCCTGTCACCCTTCAGGATATTGGCACTGCTCAGCTCTCAGGAGCTGTAGGAGGATCAAGCCCTGTGGAGAAAACAGTGCTTCCAGGGGAGCAAATGAAGGATTATTTACTGGGGAAAAAAAATCACTGTGTGGGGAAAATCCTGCCTTGCTATTGCCTAACACATTCCTGAAGTGGTTTTATACAAAGCCTTAGGGAAGCAATACCATTTCTCACTGCAAAGCATTCATTTCCCTTTAGCTGTTGGCACCTGTTTTAGCTGAGTGTTCCAAAGGAAACCTTCAGTGAGTCAGTATAGACTAAAACTGGGCACAGGTGGGACAGCCTGAGCTGCTGTTCCCAGGGAGGGATGTGAGCCCTCTGTCCTGCTCCATGGGGAGTGGAACTGCAGCCTCTGCCTGCTGATCCCACTGCTCACGGGCAGCTCAGAGGAATTGCTGTGTGAGGGTCTGTGTTTCACTCAGGTGGGAAAAGAAATGTTCTGCTTAGTCTGGAGTCCAGCAAAGCACAGCCAGGAAATCTGGGTAGTTCTTGTTAGCAGTGGGGGATTCTGAAGTGTCAGCACAAACCTCTCTGGGATCTGGAGGAAGTGCCTGTGTGGGGGATTTCGTGTGCCACCACTCCTGCTGGAACCTGTTCCTTAGATAAACTGCAGATATATTGGGTTTTGTGAGTGGAATTCTGATTTCCCCTATCAAACTGAGACCAGGGAAAGGAGCTGATGTTCTCAAGTCAGTATAATTCCAGCACTTCTATCCTCTCTTTCTTTTGATTTTCGTAAAAAGTGAAAATTCTTGTTAAGTGCTAGAAACACTGATATTCCCTAAGGAATATTTTACATTGGCATTTCTCAAGGGAAGGTTTGTACACAGGTTTTAGAGCTTTGGAAGTGACCCTGTAGCTGCCTGTGATGCTTCCTCTCAGAGAACACCATAACCTGAGTGCCTGCTGCTCTTAATAGCAGTTTTAGTCTTACTCTAAACGTTGTAGATTTTGCTGCAAATAGAATTTTTTCTAGGAAGAGATTTGTTATCATTAATTACCCTTAATGGAAACTTAGTATTCGTTCATCAGACTTTAAGACCTGAGATTAATGTCAGAAGCAGCAGCTTCTTTAGAAAACCAGGGATGAATATTCTCTGCCTGTTTGCTATTAAACACACCACAGATCTGCTGGTGTTCTTCAGCAATTTGCATTTAAAATACACTTAATGATCAAGGCAGCATAACAAGAACATTATTTCTATTAATTACTGCTTCTTTCCTTGACTCAATTTAAGATATTTCAGTCACTTTCCTGTGAAGCTTTGTGTTTGCTTACTTGGTGATGCTGCTGAGCCACGTTTGCTCCCAAACTGAGGAGAAAGGGCTCACTGTGCTCAGTCCCTGTGGCTGCTGTGCTGCACTTGTACATCTCTAATTCCCAGGTTAGCAGTGCTGGGAGCAGTGCTTCCTCCCTCTCTCTGTGGTGGGCAGATATTCCACTGTGTCTTGCCATTATAGAGGCAAGATTCTCAGGGAGGGATAATCCCTCTTTTTAGGCCACTTGGTATAATTGAGAAAAATCAGCACCCTCTCACCCTCAAGAGCCCTTTCATCAGCTCTGTCTAGATGCAGCAAAATTCAGACTAAATGCAGGTTTGACAACATTGCTCCTGGTTTTATTCTTTCGGCCAATTAAAAGGCTTTAAGTTATAAGATTTAGTTTCCCATGGAGCAGCAAAGAGGGAGCTTGGGGAGACTTGTGTGGTGCAGAGAGAAAATGGACCCCTTCCCCACGTGCAGAGAGGAGCAGGCAGGAGCAGCTGAAGAGGGAGGCTGGAATGGGCTCTGGAGCTTTGACTGCAGTGCTGCTGGGTCAGCAAACATGGCAAAAGCAGCTTTAGGGAGGCAGGAAGGGCTCTGACCCAGGAGGGAGCAGGGAGGTGAGAGCTCCTGGCTGGGAGAGCAGTGGCCAAGCTGCAGGTGCTGCCTGTGGGCCTGGGAAACCACAGCTCTTTACTGTCACAATGTCACAGTCACAGGCAAGTCCCCTCCTTTGGGGGGGGCTTGTGACAATAAACCCCTGTGTCACTGATCATTTGCTTTTGTAAATCAGAGAATACATTGATTTATCACAGAATCCCAGACTGCTTTGGGTTGGAAGGGACCTTAAAGCCCATCTCATCCCCCCCCCTGCCATGGCAAGGACACCTTCCACTGTCCCAGGCTGCTCCAAGCCCCATCCAACCTGGCCTTGGGCACTGCCAAGGATCCAGGGGCAGCCACAGCTTCTCTGGGCACCCTGTGCCAGGGCCTCCCCACCCTCACAGGGAACAATTCCTTCCCAATATCCCATCCATCCCTGCCCTCTGGCAGTGGGAAGCCATTCCCTGTGTCCTGTCCCTCCATCCCTTGTCCCCAGTCCCTCTCCAGCTCTCCTGGAGCCCCTTTAGGCCCTGGAAGGGGCTCTGAGGTCTCCCTGGAGCCTTCTTCTCTCCAGGTGAGCACCCCCAGCTCTCCCAGCCTGGCTCCAGAGCAGAGGGGCTCCAGCCCTTGGAGCATCTCCGTGGCCTCCCCTGGACTCTCTCCAGCAGCTCCACGTCCTTCCTGTGCTGGGGATGCCAGAGCTGGAGGCAAAACAGTCTCTACATTTTAATTTTAACATTGTCAATGTGAGTAAAATTTCACATCCCCTTTTATTCTGTCTGGCAATAGATATTTGAGGCTGTGACAAACACAATGGCCTTCCCTGAATTTGTGGTGGCATTGCAGAATGATTCTTGTTTTGTCAGAGAGCCAAAGGAAAAGAAATTCTTTCAGCCTTGAAAGTCTTAACCCTTTGCAGTGCAGAGACACCTCTTGCCTGAAACAGGTCATAGCTGGGTTGTTTGCAGCAGGATGGTTGTTCATGTGCAGCTGGGGTGGACTTTGGGGTAAAGGATGCAAAGCCTTGTCCTGGGAATGCAGAAGCTGCTGTGCTGGATCTGCCACAGCATCCATGCAGCCTGGTCCCTCCCCAGCACTGGCTGAAAGAAAAGGTCTGGGGAAGCACATGGGAACTTCCTCAGGAACTTCTCTACTGCTCTGAAGCTGTTTCAACCCCATCAGTTGTGGCTTCCACAATACATTTATTTTCTCCCAAGAACCTATCCAGTCTCCGCTTGAACTAAATAGACTTTTGTCACCCACACTGTCAGAAGTGGCAGATTCTGCAGTGATGTTGTGATTCCACGTGCAGATCCATCTTTTCTGTCCTGAAATGCATTGTGGCACCACGAGGATCTCTCCCCTTGCAGAGGTGGCAGGTGGGGACACAGACTGGGACACACTGTGCTGGTGACAGCAGTGCTGCTGAGTGAAGCTGAAATAGTCCATCCTTGTGGAACTGTGCCTGTAAATCACCTTCTATTCCACGCTGCCAGGGTGTTTCAGCTCCTGTGAACCATTTCTCCCAGTGCTGTAGCTCTTTTCCTTTTATAACTTTGGTGTTAAGGGCTGGTTTTGCCCTGACCTGACCACAGAGACCATTTCACTACTGAGACAGGAACAACTTCAGCCCTATTTGATCTTTACTGGAAGAAGACAGCTTTATAAAACCCTATTTTTTTCAGCAGACAATCAGTCCAAAGTCACAGAGTGAGAGAGCAGCTCTCTTGGAGCCCTTTCCTTGGCAGAGCTGGCCCAGAGGATCAGGGTGTTAATGATGTGCTGGCAGAGAGGGCACTTGCTGCTGAGTGCCTGTGGCACTCTCTGTGCTGGGGGAAAGCTGCAGAGCCTGAATTATCCTTTTTTTTTTCAGTCCTGTAGGGAAAAGGGGAGTTTTGACATACAAATCTCCTCAGGTGAGCCTCCACAGTCGTGTTTCCAATCCTTCTATACAGCAGCCAGGCTGAAAAGCAGGGAAGTCCCATTTTCAGTGGGAATTGTCACTCTGCTTGCAGAATTTCTCTCTCCAGCTTGTGGCTATGCACAGCTTTCTGCTGTGGAATTTATAGGATGTTTTTCCTTCCCTCTTAACCTCCCCCAGGTGTGTAGAAAGCACAGGTGTGAAATTGGTTGGCAGGAGAGTGGAGGGATTCAGTTGGGAATATGCAACAGCTGCCTGCTCCTTGCTGGATGTCTTGTTCACACTGAGCTCCTGTGGCTGTCACCTGCCTCATTTCTAAAACCACATTTAAATAATTGGTGTGGTTTTCCCTCCCCTCTGATTCCTCAAGGAAATTACATCTCTGAGGCCAGGATGAGGAGATGTATGCAAGTGCATTTGTCTTTACAAACACAAGATGGTAACAAATCTGTATTTCTCAAAATGTCTCATTCTTCTCTGTTGTGGAAATGAGTCTTGATAAGAAAAATGTGCTGAAAGCCTCTGCAGCTGTCTGGGCACCCCTCAGATGCTGTGTGATCCCATCCCTGATCCCTCTGCCTCATCCACGGGGACAGCTGCCTCTTACCAGCACACAGGATGTGGTTTCCTTCTTTACCCTTCCCAAGTCATTCCCCCAGTCAGTCTGTTTAGAAACCCTTAACAAACAGGGGTCAGGGTCTCCCCACTGCTGCAGAGTGCCTGGAGCTTGTGGTTCTGAGAAAAAAAAACAGAAGAAAATGCCTTGTTCAGAGTCAGGCAACACTGAAGTGTCCCCAGAGAGGATTTGCCAGGGCTGTTGCATGTGTAAACTTCTGCCACAGACTCCAGAAACTGTCAGCATCCTCCTGGTGCCCAGCAGTGCCAGCAGGGCCAGCCCTGAGTCTCAGGAACACCAGGAATCTGCAGTTCCCACACTCAGTGGAGCTTCCAGGTGCTCTTTGTGAGGCCAAATTAAATTTGGGTGTCTGCACAGAAGAGACACCTGATGTGGTGTCAGGTGGGCAGAGGTGAGTCAGACACAGCAGCAGCTGTGACACGGGCACTGCTGGGCACAGAATTCTTAATTTTCCATCCATCTGGGGCTTGGGAATGTTGTTTGCAACCCCAGGGCCCCTCTGAATATCTCTGCCTGATTTCTCTGCAGTTATCAAGAAGTACAGAGCAACAAAACAAATTCTGCCGTGCCCTGAGCAGCTGCTCTCTTCCCGATGGCTCTGAGGAGCCCTGGTGTTCCCAGGCATCTCCTGGCAGGTGTTTGTGTGGATTCCAAGCCTGTGGAAGTGAGGAGATGAGTGGGTTTCACACATTCCATGGGCAGAGGGACAAAGCTGAGGCACGAGGAAGGGGTTTGGCACACAGGGATTTGGCTGTGCAGGGTTCAGGTTCTCCAGCTGTTGGGTAATGCGTGGAATCGAGGGGAAAAATTTCACAAGTCCACCTGCTCCCAGAGCACCTCAGAGGACTCCACCAAACTGATCCTGCTCTCTGTGAACTTCTAAAAATAAATTCCTTCCTGGGGAGCTTCCCCAAGGGCAGTTTTACTCAGACTGGGGCTTTGTACATGTGGGAAATGTGGGTCCTTGTGGCTGTGCTCCTGCAGGGAATGCACATTCCTAGCAAACCAAATCAAGTCCTAACTGTAAACCTTATAAAAGCATTTTGGGGAGACAGATTAATGTCTTACTCCTTGCCTCCTCAGGTCAAACAGGAGGGAAAACTGGGAGGGAAAAGCAGTGTTTGAAACACTGGATCTGACTGTCAGTGCTGTGAGCAAAGTTACCTGGGGAGGGAAGAAGCTGCTACAGCTGCTCTTCCCATTTTCCTGTCTTTCTGTGTGGATCTCTGCAGATTCCTGTCCCTCAGATAAGTCTTTCCAGACCTGAGTTCCCTGGTAGCGCAGCTGCTGGGCAGTGTTACCAGGCTCCTGTAGCTGGGGAAAGGTGAGCAGTCAGATGTGTTCGGGAACATTGAAAAGGGGCTGCAGATGGGATTCACAGAAATTAGTCTAAAACTGAAATGGGGCTTTCTCCCTCCGTGTCAGCATCTGCTCCCAGCAGAGCTGTTGTTGGCTGGAGGTTTTGTGTCTGGAAGGGAGGTGCTCCCTGGAGGGAGGAGGTTTTGGGCCATCCCAGCATCAGACCTAGTGAAGAAGGAGAGGCTGTAGGTCCGAAATGGTGGGAACAGCTCCCTCACTTCCAAGCAGGTTTCCTTTTCATGGAGATGTAAGAAATAAACTGAAGTGTGCTCCCCCACAGCTGTGCTGTGCTTAATGAATCCCTGGATTTTGGCAATGCCTGGAAAATGCTGCTGGGATCAGCGTCTTGCACTAAGGGAGGGGATTGCTCTGCTCTGCTCTGCCCTGGTGCAGCCTCACCTCGGCTCTGGGGCAGTTGTGGGTGCCACGATATCAGAAGGATCTAAAGTTGTTGGAGAGTGTCCAGAGGAGGGACGCGAGGATGGGGAAGGGTCTGAGGAGCAGCTGAGGGCACTTGGATTGTTCAGCTGGGGAAGGAGCTGAGGGCAGAGCTCAGTGGGGCTGCAGCTCCTCCCAAGGGGCAGCTCTGATCTCTGCTCCCTGTGCCAGGGCCAGGACCCAGGGAACGGCTGGAGCTGGGCCAGGGCAGGGTCAGGCTGGAGATCAGGGAAAGGTTCTTCCCCCAGAGGGTGCTGGGCACTGCCCAGGCTCCCCAGGGAATGGGCACGGCCCCGAGGCTGCCAGAGCTCCAGGAGCATTTGGACACTGCTCAGGCACAGGGTGGGATTTGGGGTGTCTGTGCAGGGCTGGGAGCTGGACTGGATGATCCTTGTGGGTCCCTTCCCACTCAGGAAATTCTATTATTCTGATTAAGAACACAGTGCCCAAAGAACATCAGTTCAGAAAGATCAGGCAGAAGGTTCATCCCATTTTTCTGAATGTGATGCAGGGGGAGGAAAGGTGTCTCCTGTGAGCTCATGCTGTGAATTCACATTAAGCTCTGGAGCCTGACTTGCACATCTCCAGACAGGAAGCAAAATGTGTCAGCTCCAAATCCACCTGCCCCCCTCCCAGGCTGTCCAGACTCTCAGGTTGTGTCACTCCTTGCTGTGAGGCACAAGGTTAACCCATACCCCCTGCTGGAAATTATCCCAGCCCTGTGGCTCCATCCTGGGCAGCTGCATGGGTTGGTGCCATGGGGAGCATCACACAGAGGGAAAATGGCAACAGCTCCCAGGCTCCAAATCAGGGATGCACGTTCCCTTCTGCTCCCTGAGGGCTTGGTGCCTACAAACCATGGCCATGCACGGGGAGAAGATTTGACTCCAGAGGTGCAGTGAATTACAGGCTGTTCATTACCAGCATCTTTCCTAATTACTGCTCCGTACAGCCTGTCCCAGCTGGATTCACATTATCTGTAAGGAAACACCCCAGGCTCTCTCCCCTGGCAGCTGTGTGAGCCCAGCTGAACCGAACCCAGGAAACAAAGTGACACTGTCCCCAGCTCTCCCTGTCCCCTGCAGGTGACTCTCCTATTTCCTGCCTGCCCCCAGTGCACACAGAAACACACCATGGCCCTCTGCCCTCCGTGCTCCCACACAGGGAAACTTCGGGGTTATGGTCTGCAAGTGAAAATAACGCTCCATGGAAAATCTGATTTCTCTCCTCTTTACAGCTTAGTGCTCAGGTGAAGTCCCAGCCCTTCTGCATCCTGGGGTCTCCCCTGGCAGCATCCCAGGGTTGTTCTCCAGCCCTTCTCCATCCTGGGATCTCCCCTGGCAGTGTCTCAGGGTTATTCTCCAGCCCTTCTCCATCCTGGGATCTCCCCTGGCAGTGTCTCAGGGTTATTCTCCAGCCCTTCTCCATCCTGGGATCTCCCCTGGCAGTGTCTCAGGGTTATTCTCCAGCCCTTCTCCATCCTGGGATCTCCCCTGGCAGTGTCTCAGGGTTATTCTCCAGCCCTTCTCCATCCTGGGATCTCCCCTGGCAGTGTCTCAGGGTTATTCTCCAGCCCTTCTCCATCCTGGGATCTCCCCTGGCAGTGTCTCAGGGTTATTCTCCAGCCCTTCTCCATCCTGGGATCTCCCCTGGCAGTGTCTCAGGGTTATTCTCCAGCCCTTCTCCATCCTGGGATCTCCCCTGGCAGTGTCTCAGGGTTATTCTCCAGCCCTTCTCCATCCTGGGATCTCCCCTGGCAGTGTCTCAGGGTTATTCTCCAGCCCTTCTCCATCCTGGGATCTCCCCTGGCAGTGTCTCAGGGTTATTCTCCAGCCCTTCTCCATCCTGGGATCTCCCCTGGCAGTGTCTCAGGGTTATTCTCCAGCCCTTCTCCATCCTGGGATCTCCCCTGGCAGTGTCTCAGGGTTATTCTCCAGCCCTTCTCCATCCTGGGATCTCCCCTGGCAGTGTCTCAGGGTTATTCTCCAGCCCTTCTCCATCCTGGGATCTCCCCTGGCAGTGTCTCAGGGTTATTCTCCAGCCCTTCTCCATCCTGGGATCTCCCCTGGCAGTGTCTCAGGGTTATTCTCCAGCCCTTCTCCATCCTGGGATCTCCCCTGGCAGTGTCTCAGGGTTATTCTCCAGCCCTTCTCCATCCTGGGATCTCCCCTGGCAGTGTCCCAGGCTTTGCTGCAGGGCCTAACCCTACTGATCCCACAGTTGCTAGTTCAGAGAGATGCCCCTGGCTTAGACAATGTAGGGATCCAAGCCCAGACAGTCCCAGATCCTCGAGTTCCTCCAGTTCCATGTCCATAGGATGTCTGCATTGTGCCCCCTGATGGAGGAGCAGCATCCTGCAGACCTTCTCTGAGCATTCTCTAGGCTCTTCCTGTGGCATTTTGAACTCTCCTAATGGAAATCAGCTCTCCCTATCTGACATCTCGATTCTCCTTTATATTCAAAATCTCCCTCAATTTTGTCTTATTTTAAGAGCTCCCTGCATCTTTCTCCTTTTGAGGTAGTAGTTCCCAATTTTACCCTTTATGCTGAGCCTTCTACAGAGTAAAATTGCAGTTGAACTCAAGAGTCATTTGTAGGCTGGGCAAAAGTGGGGTTCTGTTGTCATCTGAGGATGTCAGTTGCAACCATCTCCAAATTTATATCATTTAGTGTAGCATAAATTAGAGCAAAAGTCTCCAAAGCCTGAAGACAGATCTATCCAGAAATCTGATCATTCCATCTCCACTTCCTGTGTTATCAGCAACTGCTGGATAGAGGCCACTGCTTCTTATATAAAGACACAAAATCCTTTTAATTGTCTGCCTTGATGCAACAAGAGTTTTCTGGTGAGCTGGGGATGAGTTAGGCAGCTTTTTCCTACCACTAACTCAGCTCAAGCTGCGTGGGACAAAAGGAACCTGTCATCTTTTGTGCTTTGGGAAGTAGAAGAAAAGAGGTTTGCCAGGGTATATTTTAAAGCCGCTTTGTTTTCATGCTAAAAACAGCCCAGATTGGATTGTCTAGGTTGGAACAATCCATATTGGGCATGCAGGAAGCTGGTGCTGGCAGGAGATGAACAGATGGTGAGATGGGATGGACACAGCGGGGCTGGAAATAGGATCCGGTGAGTGTTGAGGGGGTTCTGTGGGTGCAGCAGCAGGGCTGAGTCACCCAGGCAGCCCACGGGCAGCTTTTCCCTGCTCACAGCTCTGCTGTCCCCATTCCCAGCACTTCCAGGCTCCCTCCCCAGCAAAGGAGACCTGCTGACACCTTCCCATGGCCTCTGTGCAGCCAGAACCAGCCAAGCAGGCACAAGTGTGTCCTCTCCTCTCAGTGAGCCCCCTGCAGATCCCCACCTCCCTCTTCAGCCTTACACATCAAACTCCCAACAGGAAATTCCTGAGGTTTGCCTGGCCACTGCCGGGGGTTCTTGTGAGATTCAATCCCTCCTGCAATATCAGAAAGGGTCTCTAAAGCACAAAGGGTTCACCACATGGAAAAATCAGGTTTTTGTTCTCTGTGTACCAAAGCAGAGGAAGGAATGTGTCAGTTCATGGATTTTTTGGGTTGGAAGGGACTTCTCAAGATCACCTAGAGCAACCTCTCTGCTCAAACAGGAGGTTTGAGCTGCTTGTCCAGGACCCCAGCCAGTTTGGTTTTGAGTATCTCCAGGGATGGAGACTCCTGAACTTCTCTTGGCAACCTTGTTCCTGTGTTTGGCTGCCCTCAGAGTGAAAAGGTTTCTTGTGTTAAAATAGAATTTCCTGTTTCTTAATGTGGCCATTGCCTCTTGTCCTGCCAGAATCATCATGGTGGAATAAGGTAGCCCTGGAAATAGCACCCTGACTGCGATTAGAATCATAGAATCATTGATGTTGGAGAAAAACTCCAAGGTCATTGAGTGCAGTGTTAATTGCTGTTAGCCTTAACCCCTCCGACCTTCTGAGCGATGAGGCTTAACAAGGGAGGTGACTGCAGGAATTGGGATCTCATCCTCTCACTGAGGGATACACTGAGTTTTATCCCTCCTCCTCCCTCCCTGTGACCACGAGCCAGGTTTGATGGTGATTCTCTTTGCTCCTGTAACACAAGCCAGGTTTGATGGTGATTCTCTTTGCTCCTGTGACCCATGAGCCAGGTTTGATGGTGATTCTCTTTCCTCCTGTGACCATGAGCCAGGTTTGGTGGTGATTCTCTTTCCCTCTTGTGACCACGAGCCAGGTTTGATGGTGATTCTCTTTCCTCCTGTGACCATGAGCCAGGTTTGGTGGTGATTCTCTTTCCCTCTGTGACCATGAGCCAGGTTTGATGGTGATTCTCTTTCCCTCCTGTAACACAAGCCAGGTTTGATGGTGATTCTCTTTCCTCCTGTAACACAAACCAGGTTTGATGGTGATTCTCTTTGCTCCTGCAGGAAGAGTTGGCACACGGATCATGGGATCAATGCAAGGTGGAGACACAGAGGAAGATGTGAGTAACCATCTGATGTGTCTGCTGAGCTTCTCTGACAGAGCTTTAGAATGCCAGCCGTCTCCTCAGCGGGAGGGACACCTTTTTACCTGCTGAATGCTCACGCCCCAGGCCTGCTTTTGCCCTCCTCTCCAATGGCTGACATCTCTCCTTGGCATAAATGTGTATTTCCTCATTTTTCCTTCCTTCTTGGAGTCTGTGTGCTCCATGTGCTTTTACCCCATCCTGCAGGGCAGCACTAGTGGCACACAGGCTGCACGAATGCTGTTGTGGTGAGCAGATTTCTGGGAAGAGGGACCAGTGCAGTGCAGCAGGAGTTAAATACATGGACCTAAATCCCCTACATTACTCTAAAAACCAACTCGTTGGAGCCCTGTCCCTGGCCTGTAGTGGTAGCCTCAGTCCTCTGGAGGATGGGGCAGGGATGAGGGCAGGACTGTGAGCTGTGCCCTTGGGACTCGTGCTGCCCCAGGGCTCCTGGCCTTGCACTTGGCTGTGGTTTACATGTGAGTGGACAATGTAAAAGGCACACACAGGTTTGCACAGGAGGCACTTGCTCTGTGTCTGTGCCCAGCCTTTGGCATCCGTGGGCAACCTTTGTGTGCCTCTGGGCACACCTGGGTGGTTGCATCTGTGCCAGGAAGCTGCAGCCAGCTGCTGGGAGATGGTTGGCATTTGCAGTTAGCTCTGCCCACCATCCCAAGGAGCTGCTGCCATCCCAGGAGCTGTGGGGCTGTTCTGCTCCCCAGTGAGGCTGGAATGCTGCTTTGGGGAGCGGTAGGAAGCAGTACAGCTGTGGTGACTGTGGATTTGTGTTTGAGCCTGTGCTGCTGCTAATTCCCAGTGCAGATGGAGCCTTTCTGTCCCAGTCCTGCAGACACTCCCCAGTGCTGCCTGTCTCAAGGAGGGTGGTTCAGACATCTCTGGGAATCCCAGAATGGTTTGAGCTGGAAGGGACCTTAAAGCCCATCCTGTTCCACCCAGAGCCACATCCCACTAGACCAGGTTGCTCCAAGCCCCATACAGCCTGGCTTTGAACATTTCCAGGGATGGGGCAGCCACAGCTTTCTGGGCACCCTCACCTTGTGTCTGGAGAGGAGCTTGCAGCCCATGCTCTGCTCTTTGCTGCTGCCACAATGGGTGTGCTGAAGGCTGTTGTTGCCTCCTGGGCATCCATTTCTGGGAAGGGCAGAGTGCTGTGCCGTGAAGATGTTGTCAGTTTAGTCCCAGTGCTGCCTGATTGTCCTTGGCCACGTTAGTGACAGATTTGGACAGGCACCCTGTGTGATTTCTGTTCCCTTCAGCCTTCCCTGCTGGCAGCTCTCTCCCTGCTGGCACAGCCCCAGCACATCCAGGCGTGGAAAGCCAAGGCCTTCATGCTGTGACTGCCCTCAGCTGCAGCACTTCAGCTGTCTCATGGCTCTGCCCTCTGACTTGAGCCTCTCAGAGCTCAGGGACCCTCGCAGGCCTCTGAATGTCCCAGCTCAGGGAATGAAACCAGTGAGGCTGCTTTGAACCCCTTGAAGAATTCATGGAGTTAGGAAGAGCCAGCAGTGTGTGCCCAGCCTCTGTCACTTGCTGGTGTGGCACGTGATACCCAAGCTGTGCCTGCCTTTGCTGCCTTCTCCCCTGCTCCCAGCCTGAGTGCTTTCTGTTTTCTTTTACGTTCTTGTACTTTTGTTTCCTGCTCTGCCTCTCCTGTTGCTCCACTCTGGCTCTCCAAGGGGACCCCAGCCCCGGCACGGCCGGGCCGGCGCAAGGCACAGGTGGGTTCCTCTCCTGTGGTTCATTGTCTTCCACTTCACCTCGGTTCTGAGGTCTCACAGCAGCTCTCACCTGAATGTTAAACACCCTGCCAGGTTTTTAATAGCCCAGCCCCAGGAGAAGTCAGGGAATTTGTGTTCATCAGCCCCGTGGGGTGGGGAAGGAGGTTTGCAGTCCATTGGGAGTGCAGGGGGAAGCCAGTGCTGCCATTCCCTACTTTGGGCTGGCAGAGAGGCCTTGCCATGGCAGAGCTGAGCTGCTTAGGGACTCTTTTTCCTTTCCTGCAGGAAGACTCAGGGGATAGTGAGATTGACCTGGATGAAGATCAAGATGAGGAAGAGGAGGAGGATGATCTGGAAGATGACAGCATGGAAATCTCCCCAGGCAAATCCAGTGTCCGAGCAAGGAAGCCAGAGCCACTGGAGCAAAGTGATAATGACTTCTGACCCTTAAGTGGCAGGAGGCCTCTTGAAGCACAAACTCTGGAGAGGCCAGGAGCTAATACCCTGCTGCCTGAAAAGTGTGTGTCAGTGTGAATTCAGGAGTTGGTAAATAATGTTCATTAAACCTGAAAATTAAACTTGGATTGCCAGGTTTGTGAATCTCAAAGCATGAGCAGTTTATCCATAATGAGAATCACAGTAATGTGCACTTATTTCCATAATTGCACTAAACTGGCTCTTGTGCACTGCAGTGCCAGAAGTCTCACTCCAGTGAGCATCGTGTGCCTGATTTCCCTGCATTTTATTATGTCCAAATAGATTTCTTTGGCTTAATAAAACTGGATGAAAAGCTGCCCTGGGAATGCATTTCAATTGGTTTTAAATCTGGCTTAAATCTATTTATCCTAAACATATCCTTTACTTAATCAAGGGCTTGTCTGCACAAAGAGCAGCACCAGGTAGACTGATGGAGTGGAGTTAAAACTGGAGAAGGGAAGGCTTCAGAGAGACCTCAGAGCCCCTTCCAGGGCCTAAAGGGGCTCCAGGAGAGCTGGAGAGGGACTGGGGACAAGGGATGGAGGGACAGGACACAGGGAATGGCTTCCCACTGCCAGAGGGCAGGGATGGATGGGATATTGGGAAGGAATTGTTCCCTGGGAGGGTGGGGAGGCCCTGGCACAGGGTGCCCAGAGAAGCTGTGGCTGCCCCTGGATCCCTGGAAGTGCCCAAGGCCAGGCTGGACGGGGCTTGGAGCAGCCTGGGACAGTGGAAGGTGTCCTTGCCATGGCAGGGGGTGGAATGGGATGAGCTTTAAAGTCCCTTCCAACCCAAACCAGTCTGGGATGATCTGACCCACGGGACCAGGCCCAGTCTCCCAGTCTGGGCTGCAGTTTGTTACAGTTTTCTATTTCCTGCCCTGGAGACCCACATGGAAAAGTGCCTCCGTACCTGGTGTGCACAGAGCCAGAGCCTCTCTCTCCAGGCAGCACTGCCACCTAGCCTCCAGCACGGCCAGCAGGGCTTTGGGAAAGCCACTGTTGGTGTTGCAGCTGCTTGTGCCAGGCAGAACAGCAGCAGCAGCCCCCTGTGCCAGTGAACTGAGCTTTCAGCCCAGGGCAGGGGAGCACAGCCCACCCCAAATGTCCTGCAGTGCAAGAGCAAGGCTGCACAAGGCATCTTCTCATCCAGAAACTGATTTATTCTCAAGTATTTACACCTCCAGAGCTCAGCCCCATGTTTCTGGCATCAGCCCCCGGGTCCCTGCAGCAGTGCCCTGAGTGTGGCAGTGTGTCCTGGCTGGGCTGGGCTGGGGACAGTGGCTTCAGGGGGGCTCTGGGGGTTCCCAGTTTGGCTGCTGGATCACTGCAAACCTGGCACCTCTGGAGAGTCACTGGGTCTCTGCCACACACACAAAGGCACCAGCTTTGCTCTCAGCAGCCACCTGGTCAGAAGGTGACCTGCTAGGGACAGACCCTGCAGCTGGGATGTTGGGAGGACGTATCCCAAGGTCACAGAACACCGGTGACAACAGCAGGAGATCCGAGAGCTCCAGCCTGAAGCTGAGAGGCAGAAGTTTGAGCAGACAGTCCTGGTGTAGCACCAAGATGTGCTGGAGACAGCCCATCCTCCTGCAGTGCAGTTCCTCTTATGTTCATTCTCATACGCCTCCATTTTCCTGAGGACTCTTTATTTTCTGAGGTCTTTCCAGGTGGTTCCACTCCTGCACCTTGGGTTACCTCTCTCTTCGATAGAGAACAGCTCTACCAAACACTTGAGGTGTGTCTGGCCAGCACCAACCAGGACCTGCTGGTTACTGAGGGCACAGCAACAGCCAGGACCTGCTGGAAGTGCCCAGGTCCATCTGAGCGAGGCAGCAGCAGCAAATCTCCCGTGTCCATCTGGGATTTCACAGGGAGCCTGCAGGACTGGGCTGTTTCATCCAGGGGTGACAAAGCACCAGGGAGATCACAGAAGGAGTTGCTGCCACCAGCAGATAAATCACCCACAGAAACAAGGTCTGGCATGTGGGATCTGCCCCTTCTCCCTCCTTTCTGTGTTTCCCCATTCCCTGAAGCTCCCCCTGGGCCTGGGTGACCAGGGACATGGGCATACACATCCCTCAGCTTTCAACACGAGCCTTGACCCTCCTGCACTCCTGATCCAACACCCTTGGCCCTCCTGGGCCATGCCAGGAGCTCAGGAGCATTCCTTGCCCCTGAGGTGGGCACCGAGGAGCTCCGTGCAGGCACCCTGGCCAGAGGGACCCCCGGGCCCCCCTCGCTGCAGCCAGGGCCCCTCACACATCCACGACGCAGTCGGGCGAGTTCGTCCTGATGGTGTCCGAGATCATCTTGGCTCCCGACTGCCCAATGCGATTGCCCTGCAGGCTGGGAGCAGAGAGAGGAGCTCAGGCTGGCACACGAGGCAGAGCAGGATCCTTGGTGGGGACAGGAGGTGCTGCCCAGCTTTGCAGGAGCATCACCTGTGCCCACCCCGCTCCCTGCAGGACCCTGCTCAAGGGCACTCTGGGTTTGAGAGCCCTGAGGCAGCCAAGCGAGGAGCTGGAGAAAGCCCTGGACAGGTGGAGGGGCTGAGCCACTTCTCCCCTGGAATGTTTTGGACAGTATTTGTCTTTTGAGGTGGTTCTTTGGCCCAGAGGCATCCCTGGAGAGGAGCGGAGGGGTCTGGAGCTGTGTGGGTGTGGGGCTGTCACGCCGGGAGGAGCACGGGATGCCCCTGCCCCGTGGGGCAGCCGGGAATGGGTTGGGGCAGGTCCCTGCGTGGTTCCCGTGGTCTCCCCCATCCCTGCCTTTCCCACCCGCTGCAGCAGCCACTTACTTGATGTAGGTGAGGCCGTGGTTGCCCTTCAGGGCCGCGGCGATGCAGATGGCTCCCTCCATGCCCAGGGAGTTCTCCTGCAGGCTGCGGGAGGCAGGAGGGTCAGGCAGCAGCAGCCAGGGAGATGCGGCCACCAGCAGGGAATGCACGGAGTGGGCATTGGGAAAAGCCACCCGCTCAGGGTTTGCCCTACTGGGACCCACGGGCTCGGCCATCCCGTCGCCCTTCCCTAAGGGAATGTCTGGAAAGGCTGCTCCTGGCTCCCCCTGGCAGTGGGATACTCACCTGAGCCAGCGGAGGCCGCGGTTCACCCTCAGCGCGCTGGCCATGGCCTGGGCCCCCGCCACGCCGATGGAGTTCCCCCGCAGGCTGCAGACAAAGGCAGGGCTGGGGGAGGAGAGCCCGGGATGGCCCCAAAGAGGAGGAGGAGGAGAGCCCGGGATGGCCCCAAAGAGGAGGAGGAGGAGAGCCCGGGATGGCCCCAAAGAGGAGGAGGAGGAGGAGAGCCCGGG
>VWZT01013664.1:99780-116679 GCA_013397055.1 Pachycephala philippinensis
AGGAGAGCCCGGGATGGCCCCAAACGGGAGCAGAGGGAGGAGAGCCCGGGATGGCCCCAAACGGGAGGAGAGGGAGGACAGCCCGGGATGGCCCCAAACGGGAGGAGAGGGAGGAGAGCCCGGGATGGCCCCAAACGGGAGCAGGGGCAGGAGAGCCCGGGATGGCCCCAAACGGGAGCAGGGGGAGGACAGCCCGGGATGGCCCCAAACGGGAGCAGAGGGAGGAGAGCCCGGGATGGCCCCAAACGGGAGCAGGGGCAGAAGTGACCGCACACAGCGAGTCAAGGGCCAGGCACGCCACGCCTGGGAGATCCCCGTGCCAGGGTAGGAGCAGCGCTGAGCCAAGGGCCAGGCTCTCAGCCACCCCAGGGATCAGTGGCACAGCCATGGGCACTTGGTCGCCCCACGGAGCACTTACTCCAGGATCTGCAGGCTCTCGTTGACCATCAAGGCTTCTGCCAGGGCTTGGGCTCCGGCCGCGCCAACTGAGGCCACTTGCAGGCTGTGAGGGAACGGGGACCCTGCAGCACTTGTCGTGAGGTGGCCGTGGTGTGCTAATTAGGGTAATTAGGCTGTGACACCAGGGCCCTGCTGCAGCCTGGATACTCACTGGAGATCTGCCAGGGTGGTGTTGACCTTCAGCGCGGCGGAGAGGGCGGCCATTCCCTCGTCTCCGATGGCGTTCTCCTGCAGGCTGGGACAAAAGTGCTGTGTTGTGCCCGTCTGGGAGCCAGGAGCAGGGGCAGGGCAGCCAGCACAGGGCCCAGCATTCCCAGATGGTTTGGGGGAGCTCCTGGGCCACGAGGCATTGAGAGCATCCCCAGCCATGGACACGCAATGGGGACACAGCAGACTTCCAGTGCCTAAAGGGGCTCCAGGAGAGCTGGAGAGGGACACTGGACAAGGGTCTGCAGGGACAGGACACAGGGAATGGCTTCCCACTGCCAGAGGGCAGGGACAGATGGGATATTGGGAAGGAATTGTTCCCTGGGAGGGTGGGGAGGCCCTGGCACAGGGTGCCCAGAGAAGCTGTGGCTGCCCCTGGATCCCTGGAAGTGTCCAAGGCCAGGTTGGGCAGGGAGCAACCTGGGACAGTGGGAGGTGTCCCTGCCCATGGCAGGGGGTGGGAATGGATGAGCTTGAAGGGCCCTTCCAGTCAGGCCCGGGGACCATCCACCCGTGTCCCCACTTACTCGAGGCTGGCCAGGCTGCTGTTGGACTGTAGTGCTTGTGCCAGGGCCGTGGCTGCTTTGGCCTGGAGGAAGTTCCACTGCAAGCTGCAAACAGGAGAAAATGGCAGGTGAAGTCTCGGGCTGTGAGCGTGCCCTGATATATCCAGGCTCCACAGCCATCTGCACCCATCCAGGAATGTGCAAGATCCCGTGGGTCCACCCAGGATGTCACAGCACAGCTCCCGTGCAGGGTGACCCAGGGGTGCCACTGTCACAGCCTGGAGGGGCTCAGGGCCAGGAGCAGTGTCCCTGCCCGTGCCCACTCAAGGGGCTCCAGACCCAGCCAGGCCCAAGGGGAACTCACTGGAGGGACGTGAGTGCCCGGTTCTCTCTGATGGCCACAGCGATGGCCTGGCCCCCCTCATCGTGCAGCAGGTTGGCCGCCAGGCTGGAGAGAGAGAGGACTCAAGTCACACATGAAAAGTTGAGGACAATGCCGGGGACACCACGGGGTGATCTGGGTGCCCTCCTGGGGCCCCTGGGACTTACTCCAGCTTCCTGAGGGTGCTGTTGCTCCGCAGGGCACTGGCGATGGCAGGGCCCCCCACCTTGCTGATGGAGTTCTCCCGGAGGCTGGGGAAAGACACGGGGCTGGGGAGGAGCAGCCAAGGCAGGGCTGGATCAGCTGCTCCCCCAGTGCCCCCTCTGCCCCCTGCTCTGGGGCTGAGCCATCGACTGAGGAGAGCAGTTTGTCTGAGACCACCCCACCAGCTTCTGCAGCTCCGTTCCCTGTGTCTCCTGTGGGCACTGGTGGCCCATCAGGGCTTTTTGCCAGCCTCCCATCCCTGCTGCCATCCTTTCATTCCAAGACATGGCTGAATGAGTATGGTCCCAAAGGAAGAAAGCTAAAGATGGAGAGAAGATCCTCACAGGCAGAGGAGGGACCAAAGCTGATTTCAGCACCTCAGAGCACTTGGGGAAACAACCAGGCACAAGCCCAGGCTGCTGAAAGGCTCCCAGGTCCCAGCAGCAGCTTTTGCCCAGGGTGGCTGGGGGAACTGTCACTTACTTGAGGCTGAGGAGCCCCTTGTTGGAGCAGAGAGCCGCTGCCAGCGCCGTGACCCCTGCGCTGCTGATGGAGTTGCTCTGGAGACTGAGAGAAACAGGGAAGATGTGAGGATGGGCCAGTCTTGGCATCACAGCTGGGCTGCAGCGTCATGTTTGGGGTGGAAAGTGCCCATTTCACCGAGAAAAGGGCATCTCCCAACCACAGGAAAGAGGGGGAGCCCAGGCAGAAGGACCAACACTGGGAGCAGCCAGGGCAGGGTCAGCAATTCCTGCTGACCACAGCAGCACCAGCCCCAGCAAGCAGAGGGCACAGGGTTTTGGGGCAGCCTGGTCCCCACCTGGCCGTCACCGTGGCTGCTGGCCCAGCTGGGTGTGGGGTTCCTGTGGGTTTGGGACCCCTGTCACAGGGACAGAACCAGGGCATGGCCACTCATCACCAGGAACCATCAGCCCTCCCCTCCAAGTGCTGTTCCCACGGGGAATGAAGGTTGCACCATCCCACCCTGATTCTGCCAGGCCCCAGCTCTTGACCTCCCTCCTTAGCCAATTCCCATCACTTTTGAGAGAGAGGAGACCCAAAGCTACTGATTTTCTCCAAGCCAGAATAAAAAGCCATCACTGGGTTTTAGGGTTAATTCTGCCAGAGCCCCTTGGTGAAGGCAGGGCCAGCCTGGCTGCTGCTGGAGCTGCCACACGGGGTTCCAGCCTGCACATCCAGGGAATGTGCAGTGGGACAGACATGGTGAGGGGCTGAGGGCTTGAGGGGTGTCAGATTTTGCTGGAAGGAGGAGGTTGGGCTCTGTTGTCAAGGAGTCCAGGCACAGAGGGGGAACTTACTCAAGGCTTTGCAGGCTGTGGTTCACCTTCAGAGCTTCGGCCAAGGCAATGGAGCCGTTGTCTCCCACCGAGTTGCTCGAGAGTCTAAGACAGAAGAGGAAGCTTGGAACTGCCAGCGAGGGATTCACCTCCCCCAGGCCGTTCCTGCTGCAGCAACGAGCATGAACTCGCTGCCATCTCATTTCCCACCTACGTACACCTCTGTTCTCGTGGCTGGTTGGAGCTGGAATAGATTTAATGTTCCCCCAGGGCCTGGAGCCCTGCTGCTCCCCTCTGCCAGAGGGGAGACTTGGCTTCTCCTTGCTTTCTGTGGCTGCCTGCATCCCTGGGCACACAGAGAGCCCCTCCCCAGGGCTGCTCCGAAGGCAGCGCTGCAGGCCCTGCTCCCTCTGTCCACACCAACCCCCCGGCAGAGCCAGCAGTGTCCCTCCTGCCCGTCACACGGGCCTGCCCCTTCCCTGCCATTCCTGCCCACAGATCCCGGGAGATGTGGCGTTGGCGCTGCCATCCCTCTCCTCACGCCGTGCTCACATCAGCTCCCTCAGGCTGCGGTTCTGCTTCAGCGCCTCCGCAATTTTCCGGGCGCCCTGGGCTCCGACGGCGTTTTTCTGCAGGCTGCAAAGCGAGGAAGGCACCTGTGAGCGCCAGGTGCCACATCCCCACGGTGGCACCGCTCTCTGCTGGGTGGCCGGGGGGGACAGCAGGTCCTGGTCACTCACTGCAGGGTCACCAGCCTGTGGTTGGTCAGCAGGGCCTCGGCCAGGAAGGCGGCCCCATCCTCCTTGATGGAGTTGTGCTGGAGGCTGTGGGAGACAGGAGTGAAGCCAGGCGTGGATGCTTCCACAGCAGGGCCAGGGGCTGTGCAGGGCTGCAGGGCAGTGCCCACCTGCCCCGGGGTTTGTTTGCCCTCCTCCCTGGTTGAGAAAGGGGTCTGGTCCCCAAGCACCCCTGACCAGGAGTCTCCTTCCCTCCTCTCCCATGGGATACTCCTTCTTCCATGGAACAGCACCCTGTGAGCTCCCGTGCAAGGAAAGGACCTCGACCTGCACCTCAACCCCAACCTGGACCCACTGAAGCCAAGAGGCAGGAGAATCCCTGGCCCAGGGCTGCCCCCATCCCTGGGTCTGTGCCAGCTGCCCTCGTGTTCAGTGCCCAGCACAGCTGGCCCAGGTTGTGCCCAGGGTGTCCCCATGTGCTGGCCCTTGGAGCTTGGGAAAACCTCAGTGGGACAGAGGAGGGATGGAAGGGGCTTGCCCTGGGAATCTGCTCCAGGAGGTGCTACAGAAGCTGAGACTTACTTCAGGGAGAGCAGGATCTGGTTCTTTTTCAGGGCATCAGCCAGGGCTTTGGCTCCGGTGGGGCCGATGGAGTTGCTCCGCAGGCTGGGGCGGGACAGGCAGAAAAGCCAGGCTTAGCAAAGCCGGAGTGGCACAGGCCCAGTTTAAGCCAGATGCCTCCACATGGCACTGCTGGGGTGGGACATCAGGCCAGCAGCTCTGGTGGTGGCTTTAGGGGCTGGAGACCCTCCCCAGCTCGGTCAGGCCGGGTGGGATCCAGCCCCGCGGTGGGCAGGGAATGTTCCCAGTGGGAATGTGGGCATGGCAGGAGCTGGGGAAGGGAACACTCACTCCAGCACCATCAGGCTCCTGTTCACCAGCAGCGACCTGGCCAAAGCTTTGGCTCCCTTGTTGCTGATCTGATTTTCTGCCAAGCTGCCCAGAAAAAGGAAAGGTGGGTGTTTTTCCAAAGGAGGAAGAGACTTTCACAGACCCTGGCATGTCCCAGGACACAGCTGGGGTGGGTGAGCAGAGAAGAGCCGTGGGGAGCATTTGGTTCATGGTACAACCAAAGTGGTGGATGTCCTCCTGGGGTGGACACCAGGCAGGGACTGCAAGGACACTGTTTCTGGATATAAAATTCATTTGTGTCATAAAAAGGGAGCTCAGATGGCAGCACAGGGAACTCTGTGCAGCCTTGAGGAAGAGCAGGAGGCGGGGAAAGTGGGAACCCATCTGTGTGGGATGGGCCATCTCCCTGCATGGGGGTCAGGAGCCTGTCCCCTCCATGCAGAGCCTCGAGGGTGCAGCAACCTGCTGTGACCTTGGGAAGTGGTTTGTTGGGATAACCCATGGATGTACAGATATTTTTTTAGGAACAGTGAGGAGGGAGCGGTTCCAGGAAGACTGGGCAAGACAGCCTTGGGGTAAGGTCACCGTGCCTGGGTGCAGGGGACTGTGTGGGACTGTCCTTGTCATTAGGCACCCTGGGGACCCAGTGGGAGAGACATTCCTGGGGGACCCCCACCCTGGATTTGACGTGCCCCAGCTCCACACTGCAACCCCAGGACATCCCATCCACCCTGGGCCAGGTCCTACCTGAGCCTCTGGATCTGGCAGTCCTTCACGCTCAGCACACTGCCCAGCAGCTCCATCACATCATCCTTAAACTGGTTATTGTCCAGCCTGCAGAAAGCACAGGGAAAGAGCAAGAGCAAGGGTTTGGAGATCACAGTGGAGAAAGGATGATTCTCCCACGACATCTGCCTGTCCCAGGTGGAGAAGCTCAAGGACAGGAGCAGAGCTGACCCAGTGCCACCCCCAAGGCAGCTCTCTGCAGGTGGACAACATTGATGGGCTCATGTCTCCACTGACACCGGGGACTGTGAGGGGATGGAGAACTCATCACTGCCCTCCAGGACTTAGAGGGCACTTGAAACAGGGAACAGGTTTAAACTGAAAGATGAGAGATTAAGATTAGAAGTTAGGAAGGAATTGTTCCCTGGGAGGGTGGGGAGGCCCTGGCACAGGGTGCCCAGAGAAGCTGTGGCTGCCCCTGGATCCTTAGAAGTGTCCAAGGCCAGGTTGGATGGGGCTTGGAGAAACCTGGGATAGTGGAAGGTGTCCCTGCCTGTGGTAGGGAGTGGGATGGGATGAGCTTTATAGTCCTTTCCAACCCAAACCAATCTGCGATTCCACAAGTCACAGCCTGGCATCTCTGCTCGCTGCTCCCGGTGCAATCCCACCAGGACTCACCTGAGGCTGTGGCAGAAGAGGAGCTGGGACAGCAGGCTCTTACACACATTGTAGGTGAGGCAGTTGGAGAGGTTTGTCTCCTCCAGGCAGACGTCAGAGACCTGCAGGAGATAAGCCAGGGCAGAGCAGTTGATGGGGGTGAGCATGCCGGCCAGGCTCTCGCTCCTCATCGCCTCCTCCACGGCCTTGGCGATGTCGCCGTGCTGCATCTCCTGCAGGCAGTGCATGGCGTTGACGGAACGCGAGGAGATGGCGTACTCCGTGTTCAGGCAGCTCTGCAGGACGCCGATGGCCTGGCTCCTGAACCCGCCGTGCTCGTCCTTCACCAGCAGCCAGCCAGACAGCAGCTTGTTCACCTGCGGGGACAGCAGCCCCGAGAGGAAGCGGACAAAGATGTCCAGCTGCCTGTCCTCGGCCTGCAGCGCCCTCTGAACGGCGTTCCTGAAGTGGGTGAGGAAGCCCAGCTTGGGCCAGGACATGCCGCTCTCCGTGAACAGGTCGAAGACGGCCCGCTTGGCCGCCGTGTAGTAATAAAGAGCTGCCAGGAACTCCTGGATGGTTAAGTGGGGGAAGTAGTAGGCTGTGGAGGTCGGCGTGTCCTCCTTGAGCAGGAGGCGGGTGGAGAGGCTGCTGTGCAGCAGGGACAGGTCGATGCCGTAGGCCTTCATGTCCTGCTCGTAGAAGACGTGTTTCTTCCTCAGCAGCCCGTAGAAGGCCAGCTTGCCCAGGCTGCCCACCAGCTTCTTGCTGGTGTTCACAGCCTGCTCGATCCTGAGGGCTTCCCTCGGCTTTTCCAGCCAGTCGCCGCTCAGAGCCATTTTAAAATAATAGGAGTAGATTTCGGACAGGGTCCTGGGGACCACGGCCGCTTCTTGGGATTGGTCGCTGCAATGTTTCAGGAAATAAGCGATTGAGGAGCCACAAATCCAGCAAAAACCAGGAATGATGCACAGGACGTGTAGCGACCTGTTAGCTCTGATGTGCTTCAGGACTTGGCTGGACAGCTCTCTGTTGTCGAGGAACATCTGGTCCAAGAAGTCCTTCATCTCTGCAGCCCCAAACCCTCGGATTTCCGTCATCCTGTCAACCAGCCCACCGGGAATCTGCCTGGCCGCCGCCGGCCGCGACGTGACCCACACAGAGGCCTCCTGCAGCAGGTTTCCCCTTATGATGTTGGTGATCAGGTTGTCCACTTGGATCTCCTTTTTGGGATCGGTGCAAACCACGGCGTTGGAAAAATCCAGGGGGGTCTTGAACTCATCCAGGCCGTCGAGGATGAGCAGGGTGCGGGCGGCTCCGGCCGAGATGCAGCCGGGCTCGGTGATGTGAGGGAAGGCCAAGCAGAGGAGGCGCTCAGCAGAGAGCTTCTCGTAGGTGTTGAGCTCCCGGAAGGTGAGGGGCAGCACGAACGTGATGTCCCTGTTGATGTCCCCCTTCGCCCAGGAGCAGACAAACAGCTTCACCAGAGTGCTCTTGCCAATCCCGGCCACGCCGACGGTGACGGAGATCCGAGGGGGGATGCTGACTTTGGAGAGAGGCAGGAAGAGCTTCTGCAGGGGGATGCTCTTGGATCCGTTTGGCAGCCCTTTGGTGGTTTCCACCTGCAGGATGTCGTGCTCCTTCTGCTGCAGGTCGGTCAGGCCTTCCACCAGCAGCAGGTTGGTGAGACGCTGCAGGGCTCCTGGCTCCAGGCCGTTCCCATAGCAGCTCTGGAGGCTCTCCAGGTGCTTCTGCACCATGGGCTCTGCACAGAGAAATGAAACAGGGGTGAGGAGGAAGAGGAGGAACCACAAAGGCCAACGACAGGAGCTGCTTCGCTCTTCGGCCGTGCCCATGCAGAGGGAAACCTCATGGAGCCCTCACATCCTGGTGGGAAGGTGCATGGCAGGGCTCAGAGGGCACCAATAGGCCTAAAAGGCCCTGACCAGCCTCACCATCAGACCAGGAGCCCATTTAAGCTCAGCCCTGGGCCTTCAGCCTTAAGCTGTGTTGTAGGAGCTAGACCTTGGTCTTGGACCTCATCGCTCTGCCCTTGCCTGGTGGCCACTGGACTGTGTCTGAACCTGGTTGCCCTTGCTGGGCCTGATCCTGGCCTCTCGATTGACTTCCCAACTTGGCTTCATTCCTGCCTCATTGCCATGGACTTGTCTGATGAGCTGGACTCTCTGATGAACTGGACTCTCTGATGAGCTGGACTCCTGGCTGAACCTGGTAGCCATATCTGGACCTGTCCTGCTCACCTGGCTCAGGTATCACAGTGAAATTAAACCCTCCAGAAAGGCTGGACAAGCAGGGGATGGTGCTGCGAGAGATTCGGAGCGGACACCAGCTGAGGTTGGAGCCTTCCAACCAGGAGGGAAACCAGGGGAACCTCTCCTGGCAAGAGGGTTGCAAAGAGAGCCTGGAGTTGGGGCAGCCACCGGTGGATGAGGTCAGGGTCAGCCATCCTTTTCCTGTTCCCAGCCCAGCACTGGGACTGACTGGTGTGATCTGGACATTGAGGACATTAAAGACTCCTCAGGCTGCCCAGAGAGCTGTGCAGAGGGCAGCGAGGGGCCTGGAGGAAGGTCCCTCAGACCTGGCAGAGAGCCCTCGTCACCCCTGGCCGTGTCCTTCCCCAGAGGAGTCCCTGAGCTGGCACCATCACTGGCACAGATGCTCCCACCAGAGCTGCCACCACGCCCCAGCCCTGTGCACGTCTCAGGGTGCTCCAGCCAGCACCAGGCCACGTGTGCAGCCCCCCTGGCTGGCTCCACGCCGGGCTGCCTACCATGGACAGTGGTGTGCAGGTAGAGCCGCGAGTTGCAGGTCTCGATGAAGCTCTGCAGGGACTGGGAGGCCTGGCTGCCCTTGCCGGCCAGGACATCCACCACAGCCCTCACCTGCTCGGGCAGGGGGCTCGCTGCCTGCACCTGGGCAGCCTCCTCGGGCGTCAGGAGCTCCAGCCTGCGCAGGTGGGAGAGGATCTCCTCCAGGAACTGCGGGGACATGGACCTCGCCAGCTGCTTGCGGTACCGGTGGATCCAGGCCCCTGCGGGACAGGACAAAGGGACAGGACAGTGGGACAGGACAGAGGGACAGGTGGGTGCTGGGCCAGCCCTGGGAATGTGGGTGAGGGGTGACAGGGAGAGGCAGCAGTGGAGAATTCCCTCTGACTCTGAGTTGGAGCCCTCCCGAGTGCCCTGCCCAAGCCCTCCTTGTGATGATGCCATCCCAAAGCCCTGGCAGGAGGCTTTGTTAGGAGCTGCTAGGTCAGGGCAGCAGCTACCGAAATTGGAGTCAAAGAGGCTGAAGAACACAATCACGAAATGGTGTTTTCTCCTAGAGGCCAAGCCCTTGCAGAGAAAAAAGTCTGAGCAAGATCATTTCTCTCCAGAGACAGCCATTGCCCCTGTGCCAGCACAGCGCTCCCTTGGACTGGGAGCTGCTCGCACCTCGGTGCCCCACCTCATCCCATTTCTGAGTCCAGAACTGCCCCGAGGTGCTGGATCTGCCCAGCCACCGCTCACCTTCCATCAGAGGCCTCCCGTGGCATGGGTGGTGCCTGGGCGAGCAGCGCTGTGGTGGCAGCAGCGTCCCATGGATCACCCCGTGTCCCCGGCCAGCTCACAGCTCCGCCCGGGGCTCCTCAGCCCCCGGCCATGGCCCTGCGGGAGGAAGGGGAGAAGCTTCAGGAGCAGTGTGGGAGGGAGCCCAATCTGAGCTCTGGTGGGGTTCAGCCAAGGGTCCTTCATCAGCTTTTGGGGGGACAGAGTCCCGTTCCTTCAGTGCGGGCCTGGCAGGGGCACAGCCGGCACCACCACGCTGCAGCAGCTGGCCCAGACCTCAAGTGCCACACTCTTGGTGCCTTCACCACCTCCACCACTTGTGCCACAGCCTTTCTCAAGCACAGGGGTGCATTAATTGCCCTGGGAATGCCCCTGTGCCACCCGGGGAGCACCCGAGTGCCACCACTGTCACAGGGCTGGGAACTGCTTGTGCATTCTTCTTCTCTGTGCTGTGAAGGAAGTTGTGGGGCAGCAGGCAGAGCGATGAAAGGCCTGTTTTGGTTTCAAACCCACCTTGCCCCCATCCAGAGCCCCTGTCGGGGCCACATCCTGTTGCAGAGCTCTGAAGATGCTCTGAATCATCACCCAGAGAAGGAGCATCTACCTGCTCCCTCCCCCTCAGCTGCTGCCAAACCACGCCGAGGGTTTGGTGTTTGTTTTTAAGAAGTGTGTCTGCTCAGAGTCCTGCTGTTCTTCGAGCAGAGGTGGAGAGGGAAATGTCTCATGCCTGAGAGTGCTCCCAGTTCAGGTGGCACTGTGCTGTGGCCTCTCCACCAGCCCCAAAGTTATCTCCAGGCACTGGCCACGTCCAGGTGGGAGCCCCAGGGGATGTCTGATCACAGCAGCAATGCACACACAGCATCCCAGGGCCTGTGTCCTCTTTCCTCCCCTCCACCTGGCCAGAGGATGCTCTGGATCCATGTGAACCCCTCCATGCTGGTCAGAGGCTCTGCAAGGGGGTCCCTGCCCACAGACAGCCTTGCCTTTGTCAAACCCACCCCTGAGGGGGCACGGGCACTGTGGGGGCTTTGATGCAGCCCTGCCAACAGGTACAGGTAACTCTCCTTTAGGTACAGGTAACTCTCCTTTCTTTGGTCAGACCTCTTCTGGGGAGAAAGCACAGATGGAGCTGGACCAGGAAAACCTGTCAGAGTTTCTGGGCCATGGTGCGAGGTCAGGGTGCTTGGAACTTCTCCTTCTGTTCATCCTCCCTCCCAGGGACCCATGCTGGGGTTTATTTCTCCCACCAGAAGCCCAAGGCTGCAGAAGGTGGCTGGGCTGCAGGAGGGACCTGCCAGCATCCCCAGGGCTGAGTCCCTCACAGACCATGGCTGGATCTCCCCCAGACACACGTGGCACGTCCTGCAGAGGGGGGTAAGTGACAGAAGGTGCTGGGTGACAAAGCACAGCCCAGCCCCACCTGCCCAGGTGCTCCTCACAATCCCTTGGAGGGCTGGGGGGTGCTGTTGGAGCAGGGTCTGAGCCCACCACCTCTGCCTTCAGGACAGAAGCCTGGGCTCTGCCGTGCCTGCCCAGCTCTGACCCCCTGGTGTCAGCGGTGTCAGAGGTCCCCGAGCCCCTGGCAGGGGTGGTGATCCCACAGCAAAGCCCTTTTCTCCAGCCCAGGAGCAGCAGAGCCTCAGCAGCAGCTCTCACTCACCACCCCCAGGAGGGCCCGTCAATGAAGATCCCATCAATTAAAGGAGCTCAAGTGAGCAATTCACAGCGAAATGTTCACCCTTTGATGTGCTCTTGTCTCTAACTGGCCTGGAAGGTTCAATTAATCCTTTTGCAGTCCCCAGGTCTGTCTGTGATCTTTGCTTTGCCAGCCAGAGCACAGCCAGAATGAAAGGGGGCTCTGCTGCTTGTGGCTATGTTCCCTGCAGCCCTTCCTCTGAAACGTGGCCCTTTGATGGGGGAAACCTGCTCCAGCACCAGAGAATGTTTGATGGTGTCCTCTGGTGCTCCTCCAAAACCCAGCAGCCGTGGGCCAGCTCGTGCTGAGGCATCTCTCTGGGAGAATGAAGCAGCAGAAGAAATAACGCAGGGGCTGGGATGTTTTTCTGGTTCCAGTAATTCCAGGTGCAGCTCTAGGACCACAAGGGGCTGCTGGAGGCTGTGTCCTGAGGGGGTGGAGGGAGTTACCAACTCTCACAAGAGCTGTCTGAAGGGTAGGGGCCAGCCAAAACCAAGCTCCATAACCCCTACAGCGATCCAGGTGTGTCCAGGATGGGATCCAGCTCATTCCAAGGCTGCTGGCCATGAGTCCTCTTTGGGAGTGCCGTGCTCCCCTCTGCCTGAGGTGTCAGTGCTGCACCCCCGGGTGTGCAGCTGCTGCCTGGCCAGGATCCAGCAGGGACAGTGTCCCACGGGCAGCCAGAGGAGCAGTGACACAGGTTTGTGTCTGCCTTGCTGATGCCTTATGTTTTAGCTTTTATATTTTTCAAATTCTGCGTTCCTAGTGTGTAACTCTGAAGTGTCCTGTAGCCTTTGGCCTGCCCAGGGTGTGCCTCTGAAGGCCTTTCAAATAAATATCCACCTTTATTCCCTTACTCCTGTCCAGTCTCTGTTTCTAGGTTGGCCTCTTTAGGCATCAGTGCCTTGCCTGTGTCCCCAGGGAAACGGGGATGAGACGTTGGAGGGTGGGAGGCTGCCCAGCCAAACTGGTGAGTGGCACCTGCCAGCCCCAGGGAGGGAAATGGGGATTTCCTTGGCAAGAACTTGGCATTAACACTTTTTTTTTTTGCTTAGTGTGGTCCAAAAGTCCAGCCCAGGAGAATATCCTCCCTTCTAAGGGTATTTAGACAAACTGATGTGTTCTTCCAGCAGCTCCAATCCCACCATCCCTGTGAAGCACCATCCCTACATCCCACCTGAGTGTCCTTGCCCAAAACTCATCAGGAGCCACGAGCACTGTGCTGGAAGGTCCACAGCCAATCCTCTCCCAAAGAGCTGCCATGGTTTTTGCTGTGTCCATCCTGTTCCAGGATTCAAACTCCTGGCACCAACACCAGAGAACACGGGCCTGGATTTAGCTGCTCCTGCTCATCTCTGGCTCTGATTCTGCACGTGCAGTTTCGCTCCTGGAAGTCCAACCTGAGCAGAGCAGCACCCAGGGAATCCGGGATGAAGGGACAGTCCTGAGGTGGCCACAGCATGAAGCTGTCTGGAGACAAGAGGCATTTACTGCCTCCCACATCTTCCTCGTGCCCCACACAGATCCATCACCCCGTGCCTCAGGAATCTGCTGAGGATCTGGGACTGTGCCAGGCCAGGAGCTGTCCCAGCAGCTGCCAGCAGCACCAGGACTGCATCAGCGGTTGGAAATGTGTGTTTGCCCCTCTCCAGGGGCTCGTGGGCAGATTCACCACCAGCACTGGGGGGTGGTTGGCACCTCGAGTGTGACTTCCCAGCTCTCAGAGCCCTGGGACCCGACCTGCTGCGGTGGGCTGGGGGTGGGCTGAGGGTGCCAAGGTCAGACAGGCACCAAAGTGCTGGGCAAGAGCTCCTGCATGGCTGCAGGCACCCACAGATGGCAAACATCCAAAAACGAACCGATCTACAGCGTTTAAATAAAGCTAAAAGCTTTTTATACGAGCTAAAAATTGCATCGTCACGCAGCACCTGCAGCAGGTGGGAGGTGCCCGCTCCGGCTCAGCTCCGTGCCCCGAACACACAGCAAACCTCAGCCTGGCACCTCCTTGTCCGTGTGCCACCACCGCGGGGTTTCTCCGTGCGGCCAATCCCCCAAAACTCTGCGCTCGGGGGTGGGGGAGCCCCAGGAGCCCCTTCCCGCCCCTCTCGGGCTCCTCCACCCGCACACCCTCGGCGCTTTTTAGTTATTTCTCCTGCCACGAACCGATCCCGCCTCGGAGGTCAGCGAGCTGCATGAAAACATTTCCCAAAGCAACAGCTCCAGCTGTTCCCCCTCAGCTGAGCGAATCCCGAAGCCACGATGCAGGCTGCCACCTTTTGGCAGAGCCGGAGAGATTTCACATCGTTAATTTCTGTTAATTAAACGATGCAACAAAACACCTTCTGCATTATTACTCAATTATGACGCTTGCAGCCTGGCGAGCAACTCGGTTATCTAAGTTTACATCTGACTTATATTTTTTTGGTCTGGATTTAATGCCAGCAAAATTTATTGCCGAGTCTATTTTATGTCAAATCTAATCTCTTCCGGGTTTGGGTTTTGGTTTTTTGTTTCCTTAAACCCCAACCCCAACAGCAGGGCCCAGACACAGCAGGGGTTAAATAGGAGGTGAGGGGCCCCTGGGCTGGATGCCAGCAGTGCCAACCCCAAATCTCACCAGAAAAATAAGCGAAAATCAATCTATGGGTGATTCCAAACAGCTAAAAATGACGCTAATTTGAGAGGAGGTCCCTTGCAGGGCACTGCCGCACCTCAGAAGCTGCAGAATGAAGGCTGATGCATTTCCTGAGCTGGCCGTGCCCCTGGGATGCTTTACACAGATGTGCAAACAGCTGATTGAAAAGCAGATCCCAGCACACAGCTTCTGCCCTTCCCACCCACGGGATCTCAGGATATCAGCATGAAAATTGGGCAGGAGCTGCTTGCTGCCAGCCCGGGCTGTGGGGATGCTGACGGATGTGGTACCGCCCCAGCCACCTCCGGGGTTTGCTCAGAACAATCTTCCTGGGCTTGCAGAGCACCCCAAAGAGCAGCTGCACGTTCTCCAGACTGAAATTTTTGTGCAGCACGGACATCCTGAGTGGGAGGTGCCCCCCTGGCTCCCAACGATGCCTGTCTGGCTTTGGATAACTCTGCCACGTGGTGGCCAAAGCCTGATGATGATATCCCAGAGGGTGACAGCAGCCAGCCTGTGCTCCAGCAGCTGCTGTCCCCAGCAGCCCCATATTCATGGGAATTCAATATTCCCCATATTCACAGTGCCCTAAATAACAGCAGGATCAAGTCTGATGCCCTGAGGCAGCCCAGGGTGCCCGGCTCTGTGCCCACCTGGGTGCAGGGCTGAGCTGCAGCTCCCCGACCTGCTCCTGTGACACCCCAGGGCCCTGCCCCACTCTTTGGTGCGAGTTTGCACCGTGCCACAGGCCAGCATGTCACTAATCACATCCTTTTCTGTTGGTGGTACATCTTGGAGTTTATTTTGGATGGTTTGGAAGTTAATTAGTTCGGCAAATGACCTTAAGGGGGGGAAAGCTGCTGCAGAAGGCTTTGGGCAGGCAGGGCGGCCTGGCTGGGGCTGCCTTCGTGCCCAGGTGGGCAGAGCAGGCAAGGGGACAGAATTTGTGACACCTGCCACGTCCCCTGGGAGGTCCCATGCTCGTCTCCATCCCTCAGGGCTCCACCTACACACGGTGGCTATGCCATGCCATGCCATGCCATGCTGTGCCAGGGTAGCTTGCCAGGGACCTCTGCCCAGCAGCTCCTGGCCCCACCACGCTGGCCACACGACTCCTCTTAATGTGACCATCACAGCAGGAGCTCTGCAGCGGCTCGTCCCCACCCGGGAGAGCCCAGTGACACCTCCCCTCCTCCCCACACCCCTCCACAGCCCCGCCAAGCCCTACCTTGGCCTCGTGCCGCCTTCCCCAGGTCGGTGTGTGAGCAGGGAAGTGGAGAGGGCATCCTGGTGATGGGTGAGAGGATGCAGCCCCTCCGTGCCCCGCTCAGCTCTTTATCCCCAGAGCTTGTTTCCTCCTCGGTGGGTGCTCAAGGCCAAGGTAGAAGCCACCCTTGCCGTCGGTGTCCCCTGCAGGTGATGGCACCCCGGGCTGTTCGGGGCAGCAGCTGGGGAAGGTGGGTCCGGGTTCCCCCGCCCGTTCCAGCCCGCTGGCTTTGCTCTCTTTCCGTTCGCTCCTCGCCCCTTCCTGCCCTGGGTCTCACTGATCTTCCTTCCTGTAAGAGTGGGGCTGGTGACTGCGCAAATCGGGGTGAGGGATGCGCCAAAACCCGGCAGCGCCCGAGCCCCGGAGCGACAGCCGGGGCTGTCCTGGGGATGCTCCGTGGACTGCCACTTCCCGGCTGCGGGTGCTTTCTCACAAAACCAGCCTCAGCAGCATCCGGACTGCTGTGAATTCCCTTGAAGCAAAACCAGCAACTTACCCCGGCCTGGGAGAGCCAAGGGGTTTTGCTAGATAACCCCTTCACTGGCCAGGAACGCTGGGAATATCCCATGGAAGAGGCTGGAGTCGTAGCAGCTCTGCCCTTCACTGGGTTGTGCAAGGAAATAATTCCATGAGTAAATTCAAGTTGTGTCTTGAAAGTGTAGAATAGAAGTGTAGACATAGCCTTCCTTTCCTCCAAAGCCCTTCTGCCGTTTCTAAATGCTCCCTGGAATTAGGATTTGTCTCCAAAGAGCTGGGTCCCATGCCACCAAGGAGCCAGAGCCACCAGAGCAGCAGGTCCGGCAGGATCTCCCCATCCCAGCTGCACACAGGCAGGTGGGGTCAGTCATTATTTTCCATTTGTGTTCTACAAACCCCTCAATTTGTAAATCCTATAAAAATTTCACTGGCATCCAGGCAAATGGTGGCTGATGGAGCTCTCGTGGTGGAGAGCTGGTGGGGGTCAGGGTGGGCTCATGGCCACTGAACTGTGTTTGGGGAGGAGAGGTTTTGGACCTCTCCTTTGCTCTTTTAGGGCAAGCAGGGCTTTGGACCTCCAGCCACCACTTCAGGCTGTGTGGCTTTGCTCTCTGCTTGTCCCAGGCTGTGCCCAGTAAGGGGTTAAAACCTTTCCCTTGGCGAGTTTTCAGTCTGTTGGTAATTTCCCGGTCTGGAGGGTGGTTTCAAGAGGAGCTGGTAAGTCCCAGCAGCTGATCTGTAGCTAAAATCCCTCACATCCAAAATGACTGTGCAGAAACCCCAGTCAGGGCTGTACCTTCTGCTTTTACAATTAATCATTTCTCTTCATTAACACATCTGAAATATTTCTTTGCCACTGTGTGTTGCACGTCCCTCACACATTTTCTGGCCTGTTTACTGGATTCAAGCCCAAATTTCTCAATGTATTTATTTACTAAACTGATCTATGGAGTTCCCAGCAGGGTGGGTTTGACCGCAACCTCTCTGGAGCTCTCAGGGGAGGTGAGAAAAGGTCCGGGGGTGCCTCTCTTTGTTGACTCGTGCGGTTGCTTGGCAAGAGGGTGCTCGGGGACAGATCCCCAGCTCAGACCTGCACACAGTCACCTCCCTGGGGACAACAAACCTGGGGACAACGAACGGTCCCAGCTCCAGAGGGAGCAGCAGGAT
>VWZT01013664.1:118174-131923 GCA_013397055.1 Pachycephala philippinensis
CAAGGTGCGCGCGGTGACGCGGAGCCCCAGGAAGAAGGAGGCGGAGGAGCTGAGGCGGAGGGGAGCCGAGGTGGTGAAGGCAGATCAGGACGATGAGGCATCGCTGGAGCGGGCCTTGGAGGGTGCCTACGGAGCCTTTATTGTCACCAACTTCTGGGAGCACTGCAGCAAGGAGAAGGAAATCGAGCAGGTACCTGTCCTGACAGTAAGTGGGACCACAAGCAGAATGGTCTGGCAGGGTGGATCATGAGTAGCATCAAAGTGGGGACAGCTCTTGGAGCAGTCGTTTGAGTGGCCAGTCCAGAAGACCCCATGGCCTTACAAACACCAGGTCCCAGTTCTTACAAAGCCAGGACTTGTTCCTTGTTCCCTCGCAGTTGCATGGCTCCAGGGTCTGGTGCCTTCAGAGAGCTGTTAAATTTGTTACGGAGAGCACTTCGAAGGAGTTGCAGTAACAGGAGTGGGAACACTTGGCTCCGCAGAGCCTTCCCGGGGCAGAACCAGGACTGTCGCTGCCTGCAGACCTGTAGCTCTCTGTCCTTGCAGTTTTGGGGCCAAAATCCTGCAGTATCAGAGATCCCAAGGGTGGTGCTCACCCCAAGACAGATTCTGCAAGGTGGCAGGGTTGCCACACCTGGATGGCAACAAACAAAAGATAAGATAGGTTAGGGCAGGTATGTTGGCCAGGCAGATTCTTTGTGCTGGTGTTCGCGTGTTTGATGGAGCAGCAAACTCCAAAGCTGGAAGGTGTGTGGTCTTTCTGTAATAGGACGCGGTAAGCAGAGGATTCGGCTCCACCTGGACAACTCACTGTGCTCAGCCCTGGTCCCAGCTGAGGGCTGGTGGGAGCTGGATCCTCCCCAAAGGGAAGGGGGAGTGTGGGGAGGATGGGGATGTCCTGTTCCCCTCTTCATGGCCTGTTTCTCCCTTTGCCAGGGACGGCGTCTCGCTGACTTGTCCAAGCGCCAGGGTCTGCGCCACGTCGTGTTCAGCGGCCTGGAGAACGTGCACCAGCTGACGGGGGGCCGGCTGGAGGTGCTGCACTTTGATGGCAAAGGCGTGGTGGAGGAGTACTTCCAGAAAATTGGGGTTCCCACCACCATCGTCCGGCTGCCGTTCTACTTCGAGAACTTCCTCTCCATCTTCAAGCCGCAGAAGGCCCCGCAGGGAGACACCTTTGTCCTGGGTAAGCAGGAGCTCTTGCTCTGTGGGTCACTGTCCTGTGACTGTCCTCATCTGCTCCCTCTGTGCAGGGGCTGAGGGGTGGAGGGACTGCCAGGACTGTGGGCTGGTAGGGTGGATGCCTCTACCAGCTTTGATCACAGCAAGCTGAATTATGGTCTTCAGACCTGTTCAGTGGCCTGCAAGAAATCAGCAAGATCCTGGACCTGTTTGTGGTGCTGAGGGCTGTTCTGCAGATCCCCGAGTGGCTCTGGGCACCCCAAGTGCCTGCATTTGGGATGGTGGAGGTGGTGGGGCTGCAGATCCAGGCGAGTCACGGTGCTGCTCTGGTGTCACAGCCTCTTAGCTCAGCCCTGCTCTCCTGCCTTGCCATGCTGATGGATGCTCTCATCCCTCCCCCACCTCACGTTCAGAGGTGAGCCCCTCTCTCAGGGTGCTGAAAACTGCTGTACCTCCTCAGAGCTGGTCTGCACTCCAGCTGGGATCCATCTCTCCATACAGAGCTGCCCATGGGGGACACCCCAATGGATGGGATGGCTGTGGAGGACTTTGGGCCTGTTGTGCTTTGCCTGCTGAAGACCCCGGGGGAGTACATCGGCCAAGTGATAGGACTCAGCACGGGCAAGCTCACCGAGGCAGAGTACGCTGCCATCCTCTCCCAGCAGACGGGCAAGACTGTGACAGCCAGCAAGGTAGGAAGTGTCCCTTGGTGTAGGTGATGCTCCTGAGGGACTCATAGCTCGTTTTGGTACTGCCCAGCACTGTTGTCCAGGGTTAGCCCTGCTGCCCCTGGGTGTGGCTGGAGCAGAGCGTGGCACCGAAACTGCCCTGTTGGCATTGTCACTGAGCTCATGCTCGTGGAGCACAGAGATGTGCCCGGGCAGGTCTGTGCCTGGCTCCGAGGGATTACTGAGCTGGGAGGTCTTCACAGGAGCCAGGGATGGGCACCTACACAACAGACCTTTGCTGGGTGCCCTTCCCTTCAGCAGGGCTTCCCCCAGGGCTTTGCTGTGTCACCATTACAACAGACTTGGCCTCTGTGCTGTGTCACACTTAACAACACTCCTGGCCACTCCCTGCCCCTTCTTGACTTATTTTTAATCTTTGTTTGCATTTCACTTGTGCCTCAGGCAGCCAATTCAATGGATGAGGGGTGTGGTGAGCCACTGTTTTGAGAACGAAGTGCATTCCATTACAAACAAAGCCCCTCTGATGCTCTCTGCAGGTTCTGCTCTCCCAGCAGCACAGTGAACCAAACACCCTTTGATTCAGGCAGGGAAGGAAGGTTTCGGGGTGCCAGGTGGCAACCTGGATTGCCTCCTGGACCATCCAGTTTCTAGAACCCCTCAGCCATAGCTCTGGTGTGAGGAAGGGCTCCCTCATAGCTGCTCCAGGCCCTGGCCAGCTGCGTGCCAGAGCTGGGTGCTGGCCCTAGGCTGGCTGGGCTGTTCCTGCCAGGCAGAGCTGCATCCTTTGCCCAGCCCCAGGAGAAGTGCCTTGCAGAGCCCTCCTCACCAGTGGCAATGCTGTGACAGGCTGCTCTAACAGAGCCCTCACCACATCCCCTCACAGGCTGAGGGGAAGCCCCAGCAGCCTCTGAAACACTTTTTTCCCCAATTCTCTTGGCAGCTCTCCCCTGAGGAGTACGAGAAGCAGGACTTCCCTGGGGCCAAGGAGATGGCCGTTTCTATGTTCCGTTTCTATGCCCTAGAGCCAGACCGCAACGTGGCCCTGACCATGAAGCTCAACCCCAAAGCCCGCACCTTCCAGCAGTGGGTGGGGGACAACAAGGATGCCTTCTGAGCCTCCCCTCCCTCCTCTTCCTCCCTGGTTTCTGCAGCAGTTAGGGGGACCTGGCCGAGGAGGTGAGGTGCCCTGAGCCACGCTGCCCTCCCAGTAGTGCCCCAGGGAGAGGCTGATCCTGCTGGGGAGAGCTTGGCCCATGTGCTGGTCTGTGTGTGCTCCTGCAGCGTGGTTGAGACTGTTGAGGCAGATAGAACAAGAGGAAGGGCTGTACAGCACAGGCAGACGGGTGGCAGAAGCGCTGCCTTTGCACTCTGTCCTCAGGGAGGTGTTGCTTTAATCATTCTGGGTGTTTTAGGGTGGTGGGGCTTGATTTCCCAGGATCACTGCATTTCCCAGGCAGCTCTGAGCATACAGCACCACCAGGGCCCCAGAGGCAGTGCTTTCATGGCAGGTATCCATGGCCAGGGCTGCTGCAGGCTCCTGAGCAAACAGAAAACAGGGATTCTCCATGGATCTGGTATGGGCACTGCAGCCACTGGAGAGATGGAGGCTTAGTGTCACGCCAGCAGAGACTGCAGTGGCTTCCTGTGAGTGTAACACAAAACCTGAGCTTGATTCCTCAAGTCCTACAGCTCTGGCCCTGGTCCTTGGGCTCCTAGAGCTAGTCTCAAACACTACAGGCTCCTAGAGCTAATTTCAGTCACTGTCCCCATGAGCTGAGATAAAACTCGACTTTTTCAAGCCTGTCCAAGGTTCAGTGGAAAAGCCCCTTCCCCCTCACGTGCCCAAAGTACTGCTCAGATTGGGCAGCTGTGTGTAAAGGCAATTCCAGCCCCCAGCACTGCTCACGCCATTCAGCCCTGTCCCCTCCTTGTCCCAGAGACCTTCATTCCTGTTACTGGGGGAGGGAAAGGATGTGACAGACCAGGTGGAAGAGTAGACAAGGCAGCAAGGCACAGCTCATGTTAAATATCTTTATGAAGTCCATCTTATTTACATGGGTACAGAATCACTTTACAGAAGTTTAATCAGGAGGCAACGCGTGCTTTATTTCAGCAAATTAAGAAGGGCAAGACTACAGCATGTCCCTGTTTAACTGGTGTTTAACTGATTAGTGTGGGCTGACGGTACCTGCACGGTATCACAAACACAGCAGGCTACAGTAACCATGGAATACTCACTGCAAGAGCTCAGCTGCATCTGGAAGGAGTGATCCACCTCACTTGCACTCTCACACATGTAAAACAACGATGCTTTGACCAATCCTTTATGCTATGGGTGTTGCACTAAGGTAATAAAAGATTTTTGTCCCCAACTGGCAAAGGGCTCAGTGATCGACTTGTACCAGTTCAGAAGCGACAGCAGTTGTGTGGTAACTTGAGTTACTTGGGGGATAAACCTGAGGCAAAGTGCAGATTCCATCACTGCTCTGTGCAGGCAATCAGCAGGATAGAGAAAGCCCAGGGCTGCGAGGGAGCCAGGCCAGCTGAGCTCAGCTCAGACAATGCCCAGCCACAGGGAGATTCCACTCAGAGCTGTGCAGGGCAGCAGGGCTGTCGTGAAGACAAGGTTAGACCTCCCTGACCCACCAAGCCTCCTGGGGAGTTCACCAAGCACACCTGGCACTCCAAGGGGCACCTGAATGAGCGGCTGCTGGGCTTAGGCTCCACACAGTAAACTGCTGCTCTGTGCTGGAATATTTATTTCACATTTCCTCTGGTTTGGATTCTAAATAATACTTCAACTTTTAACTTTTACCAAGTAAGCTTCCAGCAGCAGTAGGGTTGTGGAGCAGCCTCCAGAGAGCCACACTTCTGCAAAGCTGGCATTTTCCTTCACTGCCAGTTCCTGGGACAGTGGGTGGGGTTTGTATCATGACGAGTGTTGGTGTCTCGATGGTCCACGGCCTCTCCAGCTGGGATTCTTGCTGTGCTGCTGACTGACATCCTGTGTTCTCCAGAGCCTGGCTGCCAGAAAGATTCACCCCCAACTGCACGGATGACCTGCTGCTGCTGGCTCCTAGTTCCCAGTAGAACGCTTTCCTGCAGTTGAAGTGAGAGGAAGGTTACGATTTCCTGGCTGTACCAGCACACAGCCCACTGTGGGAGCACCTCCCCTCCTGACCTGCTGTCACACTCTCTGCCTTACAGCACAGCCAGATTTGAAGCCTACAAAGATGCAAAGCTGAGCCCCTGGAATCCAAGACTCTGTGTCTGCCGTAGATTATTCCAAGTCTTGGTGCTGCCCTCCTTGGGCAGCACCAACTGAAGGCACCTGAGTTACACTGCAGTGATGAATGGTGGGGTTTGCTGTGCTCTGTGACAAAGGCTGGCTTCTCCCTGGTGCTGTGAGCCCATGGCAGGGGTGAATCTATACCAGCACCAGTGGCTCTGCAGCCCAAGATTTATGTGGCAGAACCTAGTCCCAGCGGGACCAGCTCATGGGAACACGCTCAGTGCTTGCAACTGGGCACAGCTACAGCAGCAGAGCTGCAGGGGAGGCCAGCCACCTCCCCAAGGGTGCACCCAGCATCTGTGATGCTGTTTGCTGCAGCAACAAAGCAGTTTAATCCCTGGCTTGTTGCTCCAGGTCCCAGGGGATAACTAGGGCTGTGCACAGCCGTGGCTGGAAGGCCTGAGGCTAAGTGAGAAGCAACGCTGTGCTTTGTGTTTCCACCTCCCAAGAAGTGCTCAGTGTGGGGGAAAGACGACAGTGAAACACAAGAGGCCTCCTACCTCGGATGGGGTGTCAGGAGGTAAACATTTTCTTAAGTTTGGAAAGGAATCCCTCCTTGTTCTCCTCAGCCTCAGGCCTATCCCCGCCTGCGTCAGCGCTAGCCTTGGCCCTGCCACCTGGACACAAACAGCAAAGGGCTGCAGTCAGAGACATCTCCCACCAGCACCAGAGGGGTGTTTTAGACAGGGAATGGCCAAGAGAAGGCAGCTGGTTGTGCTGCACCCTCACGTCCAGGGCTGCACCTGGCAGCGAGCCACAGGACTGGACCCCTTTGCAGTGGAAGCACTGGAGAGCCTGGATCCCAGAAGTGGAAAAGCCAAGCATGAGCTCAGGTACTGAGCTGTTCCCTTCCCCTCTCCCCAGCCCTCCAACTGGTGAGGGAATTCTTGTGCTGCACAATTGAGTCAGAGACCCCACAGGCTTTGGAAACAAGTACTTGGAATTGAGAGTCTGCCACTAAAAACAAGTGGTGAACTCAATCACAGCCAGCCAGGACTTTACAGGGTTAAAAAAGCTATACTGGTGGTCCCTGAAACAAGTTCTTCGTGTTTCAAGGTTGTGTCCTTGCAAAGCAGTGCAAAACCATACCAGGAGCCTGATTTGTATCATTGCAAGCAATGCTCAGACAGTATCAAGCAGAAAATTAACTCGTGTAGAATGAAAAAGGCTACAAGTATTTCAGACCAACTGTCCAGATAAGGAATGTTAGAACTGTCCTGTATGAACAGGTCCTGAGAACTTGTCTGTCCCTCCAAAAGTGGCTATAACGAGAACAAAGGAGACCTCTTTGCTAATCTGCTTTTTTCTACATTAAAACCATCAATAACAAAGTCCCAAATGCCCCCTCAAGCTTTCTTCGTGCACAGAGAACATGGAGTCTGGTGCTCTCCATCCTCCCAGGGCACAGTGCCGGGCTCGGACTGATGCAATGGAATGAAATCCCGAGGCAGGACACGCCTCCCTCAGCACAGCCTGTCTCTATACTGCAACCTACTGGCGTTGTTTTAACCCATCTTGCTGCTTCATCCTGGTAAAAACCGGCAGGTTTGCTTTTTAGAAAATTAGTTTGAAGAGTGGTTTTTTCCTCTTTGGCACATAAATGCCTTTAAAAAGCTGGTATGGAAATTCAGTGCTCAGAGTTCTCTGCCCTTCCCCAAGGCTGACTGTAATATGGGAAAGACATAATTTCTGTGTTAGGAAAGCACTACAAAACAGAACACTGGGAAGTATGTGACAGATGCTGCCTTCTAATATCCTGCACTTAAGCCTATAAGCCTCACACTTCGGCATGTAGTAGAGCAGACCCGAGTCCCTGGGATCATTCAGCAGCTCCAAAAGACTCTCACCTTTGCCTAGTCATAAATGCCCTGTTTGGTTTCAAACCAAAACCCAAATCCAACAGGCTTTAAGAAGTTCATTGTTCCAATTAAACAAAGAAAAAACTGTTTTCCAGTAGCAAGAGACAAAGCTCCTTCCTTCCTATTTTACCATGTGTTGTGCCTTTAGCTGCTGCCTCTTCCAAGCACCTCACCCCTGAAACTTAAAACACTTTAATTGCTGAATCTCAATTTTCCATCTGGAGCTGGAGAGCAGCTTCACAAAGCTCCCAGCTGCCTTCACTCCTCCATCACACCAGACACCATCCACTGACCACAGCTGACACTGGCACCAATGGACACCCCTGCCCCAGGTTTCCCCATGTGCACAGAGCTCAGCCTGACAGCAGAAACCCCCATCAGCATTCCAGGAGAAACAGCCCTGCTGTTCTCAGAAGCACACTGAATTGGGATCACACAGGAAACTGGCCTGAAGCACATTTGCTTTTCCTGCCTCTGCTACCAAGGCACAGAGGAAGCAGGGAGCAGGAGGCATTGATCAGCACAGCATGTCTGCACTCTGGAGTACTCAGTGCCTGCTCTCTGTTCACACATGGATTCACCCAGTAAGTACTGGAACAGAGCTTCCTGGGAAGAGGCTGCCTCCCTGCTCTGTGCTACAGCCTGTTAACATCACACTAGAACTACTTCCATGGTAGCAGGCTGTGCTGCCACACGGCCCCATGGGGACCCTGGCTCCCCTGTCTCCCCAGGAATGCCCAGGAAGCACCTGCACTGCCACAGCAGCTCCCCAGGGCAGGGCAGGGCAGGAGTTCCCCCGCTCACCTGACGCTGTGTTGGTGACCCCGTTCACGGTGCCGTCCACGTCGGCCTCGTCCTCGGCGTAGCTCATCATTAAGGCTCGCTGGCGATCCGTCAGCCTCCTGTGGCACCACGACACAGGGGTTAGGGATGGCCTGGGGACAGGGGTCTCACAGCCCTCCCAAACCTCCCCCAGCAGCACCCACGAGAGGCAGGGACTGGGGTGCAATGTGTAGGAATACACCAGGAATCCCAATGGTACTCTTTTAAATGAGCCATCTGTAAGGAATGATCTGTAAAGAATTCTCAGTGGAAGAGGAGAGACAGGACCCGCTGCATTTCACCTCATGGAATTTTCACAACTTATAAACATTTTTTGCAGAAAGTTTTTAAGATTTCACAGGAAGTTGTTTTAGCTCTACTTACTGAGGAACTTTAATCTTTATGTGGATGTAGTGGTCTCCATAGCCGTAGCTGTTGACCTTGGGAATGCCTTTCCCACTCATTCGAATTCTCTGGTCTGGCTGAATACCAGGGGGTATCTATAAACACACAGGTGTCACATTTATGACTCTAATTAAAGATTTGTATAATAACTACACATTTGTAAAAATTATCTACTTCAACAAGCTTTAAAGTAGGATGGGAGAGCTCTGGTATGCTCATGCATTGGGACACATCCCAAAACTAAGCCAGTAATGATGGAAAAGCTTTTGAAGGAATAAATTAAGAACCTGACACAGCCTGTAGCCCTCAGATGGGATTTGTCCAGCAATCCCTTTCTTTCCCAGTCCCTACCCAGCGACAGGAAAGGAGCTGTGACCAGGCAGGTCACAAACTACCCAAGGCTCAATCCTGAAGGAGTCTGAAATCCAGTACTGGCAGACTTAGGAGATTTTCCCCACCTTTGCAGCAAAGGAGAAGCCTCTGCTGTGCCCCATTGATCATGCCCAGTATATTGGTACTCACCGTGATGTTGATTGTCTCATACAAGCCTTGACACCGGGCTGTGCCTCCCAGCACAGCCTGAGCTATTGAGATCGGGAGATCCGAGTGGATATCGGCTCCGTTTCGTCGGAACACAGAGCTCTTCTGAACCTGGAGGGCAGGAAAATTCCAAAGAGCAGTGAGCACATCGTGTTCTCCTGGTAAACTGCTCCCAAGGGTCTCAGGAAAAAAACACACCATCCCCAAACTGCATGGCTAAGAACTGTGAGTTAGTATTTGGTCTTCTAGTAAAACACAGATCTTGACATAACCTAATTAGCCAAAGGATTGGAAGGATCTCTGCTTCCTACCTCAGAAACTCCCTCCCCTAATCCTGCTGTTAGTTTATCCGTGTCACTGTCCTCCTGCAGAGACAGACACTGCCTTGACCAGCACCCTGAACAGGGGAAAGCCAGAAGTGAGGAGGAAATGAAGCACCTTTGCAGCAGCCTCACAAGCTGGAAGAGAATTAAACCCTCCTGCACCACGAAAGAGGTGCTGAAAAAAATTTTCTCCTCAAAAGAGATGTGCGTGGCAGGATTCTGAGAGGAGAAGAGGCCCAGCTACAGCACAGGTGCAAAGCAGCCCCGAAGGTGCATCTGCAGAACTTCACCAGGCAGCCTCCTGCAGCAACTCCCACAGCTCTGCTCAGCACTCCCACCCCTGCCAGCAGGCAGCTCCCTCACATTTCCAAGTCAAAAACTCGAGGCATGAAGAACCTACTCTGCATTTTGATTCACACTACCCTAAGGGCCTGGTCCTGGAACAAGCAGCAATTCTTCATGAACAGATTCAAAGTTACCCCCCTTGCTACAATGCAGATCTCCTGCTGTCTCGGAAAGTTCACAGGTATCATGTTACCTCAGCTGTTCCAAAGGATCACTGGCTCTTCCTTCTCTGCCCATTCTGCAGTCCTTTCCCAGGCACTTGAGAAGGGAACAACCAACTTAAATAATAAACCAGTGTGGGATACATACCCTGAACGTAATGAAAATTTCTTTCTTCCCCACAGGCATCCGAACTGTCTGCCCGTCCTCAACACCTGCAATCAGAACAGGAGGGAATGTGACCTTGGGTTATAACCCACGTGTGACATGGATAGCTACAACTCTTGCCAATCCCAAAAGCTGGCCACCACAGCCCAAATGATGAGGGGTCAGCACATGTTTATTCCTCTGAGGTGATCCCTATGCCCCAAACAGGATTGTTACTTCAATATCTACAGAACTTTTCACAGAAATGTATTGGATTAAGGAACACAGCAGCCTCCAAAAGCTCCAGGAAAATTACAGGCTGCTCACCCAGGGGAGTCTCAAAGAAGCAAGTCTTAGTCCCACCACTGAACTCTCCTCTGGTGAGGAAGGCCATCAGCACACCTCTCTGAACCAAACCAAGGCTTTCAGGATTCCCACCCTCTCCCCAGGCTTCCGCAAGGACAAATGAAAGACCCATGGCAACAAAACCTTTGGAGATTCACTCTTCAAAACCTGCCTAGGAGGACCCAGGCAAGAACCAAAGCTCGGGAAGGGCAAAGCAAACATTTATATCCATGGCCAGAAGGTCCATCTCATCACTAGCCCATTCCATTGCCAAACTCTCAACCTGCTTTGCTTTAAAGACCGTTTCTCTGCAGTGAAATGTCTTACGCTGCTTGCCCACTTGTACTTGGCAGTAAATAACTACAGTTCTTTAAGAGAGAGCAGCAGACAAGTACAACACTGACCAGCTGGCACAGGAACCATCACTGTCTTCTTCTGCTTGGTCTGCCCCGTGCCGCGGCACACGACGCAGGGCGTGGTGATGATGGAGCCGCGGCCGCCGCAGCGCCGGCACGTGGAGCGCATCACGAACGGGCCCGTGTTGATCGTCTCCTGCGGAGGAACAAACACACATTGGGCAAATAATGAGTACTGAGATGGGGCTTTTCACACAGCACGTTCGAGCCCTAATCACACACACTCCCTGTCAGGACAGAGATATCCTTCAGCACGGGCTGGAGCAGAAAGCTGGCTCTGAAATCCAGTCACCATCACATTCTGATTTCCACTGAAACCTTTACAGTGAGCGATGTCACGTGGTGAGGGGAAAGGAAACGCACCACCCTCCCCATCTAGGCTTTAATGTACCAGAAGGAACAAAGCTCCTTACAGTGCTACAAACGTCTGTGTTCTGATGAATCCAAGGACAATCCACTTACATGAATTACTGCCAGTGTCCAGGAAAACCTTATGGTGACTAAACTCTGGACTGAACTGTGAGAGCCGCCCACCAGACTGAAGCACACAAGGAATCAGATGCATGGAAACCCAAAGCCTGCAGCTCTATCATTACCTGCATCTTCTGATTTTATGATTACCCTTGGGTTTTCACCACCTTCCTCCACCCCCCCAAGTCAAAAGATACCCAAGGAATTTGGTATCTTTATTGCCCAAGGAATTTCAGAGCTGTTACATGATATTTAAATGGTTTGTGGGATGTTCAGTAGCAGAGGATCCAGCCTGAAGGCTCGTGCTTTCAGCTGGGCACAGCGCTTTTAACACAAAATCTTCCTAGTGCCTATTAGCATCAAGCTGACATTAACTCGGCTTTACCCGAGATAAGCTGATGAGTGTGGTGAGAATTTTTCACCATGGAATGAAGTGACTCTCCCCGAGAAGGGAAAGCACAGCAGGACTGGTGTCCTGCTCAGCACTCACCATGCCCGTGCCATTGCAGTAGTGACAGCGCTGAGCTTTGGTGCCAGGTTCGTGTCCTTTGCCATCGCAGCGCTCACAGGAGTCCTGGATGTTCACCACAATCTCCTTGTTAACACCTTTTGCAGCTTGGGTGAAGGTCAGTTCCATGATATACTGCACAGGAAACACGGATATGGATCCATGACTGAAGTGTGACGGGGTCTTAAGGAGACTGAGAAGAGTTTAGGCTAAATACCAAACAATGCTTAAAATACAAGTCATCAGTAAAGATGACTGATCAAAAGGGGAAATTCTCCTTATAAGAAAAAGGTTATTTTTAGTAAAACCAGGAGTACCGAACACCAAACACTTCTGAAGACAACACATCAGCACTTAAAGGAGCATTTAGCTGCAGCACCAAGAACAAGACAGACTTCGTTTTATTATGGGCTTCACTGCAATGTGAAGCTAATTAAGTTGCAAAATTAAGCAAATTACGAAGGCAAACATATTGCTGGAAGGCCTGGTTTATAGTTACAAGGTATTTTGTGGGTTTTAGCATTACAGATCAAAGCAGGCATATGTAAATCAACCTGCTGCAGAAAAGGTGCCTCTACAGCGATGGAACTGCTCGGCAGCACTGAGTGGTGTCAGTAAACACCAGAGAAGGAGCTCAAGCCCAGAAAAAATATCCTGTCTGGAGGTGTGGGGTGTGCTTCTGCACAGCTTAGCACAACTATGAGACTCTCCCCCCATGCCATGGGACACTCACACACTGACATTCCCAGAAATAACTCCTTGCTGAAGCTCTGTGACAGAAGCTGGGGAGAGACACTGGTTTGTTTCCCATTTCATTCCTAAATAAAGGCACCTCCTACCTCCTGTGGCTGGTCAAAGACACTCTGAAAATCGCCGAAAGGGGATCCTGAGAACTCCCCAAAGATCTTCCTGAAGAGCTCCTCGGGATCGATGGAGGGGCCGCCGCTCCAGTACTGCCGCCCCGCGCCAGCCCCCGCCCCGGAGGCGCCGGCCTCGAAGCTCGCCGTCCCGTAGGCATCGTACTGCTTCCTCTTCACCTCGTCACTCAGCACCTGGGGGCAAGCAACGGGGCCATCAGGGGATTGTAGGATCCAGGAGAATCCCTGGCTCTGGTCTCAGACCTTCCTGCCATCAAGCGGGCTCGGCCAGCTCTCAGACCACGGGAGTTAGGGACAAGCTGCTGCTTCCGTGGTGTCTCTTGGCTGACCACCAGAAAAGTGGCAAGATCTTACTGATTTATAAAAAGCAGGAAGAACTTGTAATAAGCAGCTGATCATTATTATATCAGCTGAAGAGTGCTGGAATCAAAAAACAGGGCTGGGGGAGCACAGTGAAAGTCCCTCTGTCTCAAACACCTGCTGACAGGTTTTTTATTTATTTAAACTGACAATAATTCTATGGAAGTGACATCCATGCCAGTCACTGCTAAGGACAGGCAAAACTCAAAGAGCCCAAAGCAGCTAAATCAGATACTTGGACCAAGTAATTTCTTGGAACAGAAGTGCTACAGACTGAAGTGCATCAAAAACCAGCCATGGTTTTACAGGAGATGTTTCCCTTCATCTACCTTCCAATCTTTCCTCCTTCTCATCACAATAGAATCCTGCTATTACCTCGTAGGCTTCTGCCAGCTGAGAAAACTTCTCCTTTGCTTTAGGGTCGTCCTTGTTTGTGTCAGGGTGGTATTTCTTTGCCAACTAAAAAACAAAAACCAACTATTAGGGACAGGCAGCAGTTATTTACTTTAGCATAACTCATATGCCAGGAAAAACACATCAGGCAGAGCCTGGCACTCGCTAGATGCACTCCTGGGAACTAAAACCCTTCATCTTCCTTTATCAACCCAAAACAAGGAACTACAGGAGCTGCTTCTGATCTTCTCGGCAATCCCAGATCCTTCTGGAAGGAGACAGGCGATGACAGCGCAGGCAAACCACGCTTTGGAAGAGATCCCCAAGGCCATGGGCTGAGCTCTCCCACTGCCACCTCCCCTTGTTTCCAGCGGCTCCAAACACGTGGACCTCAAGGATGGATTTATTCGCTACCACACCGAAGGGGCAGCGGGCAGCCCCGGCTCCTGTCCCTGCCCACGGGGCCCTGGGCCCGGCCGCTCCCGACGCACCTGGTAATAGGCCTTCTTGATCTCCTTCTGCGTGGCGGTGCGAGGCACCCCCAGCACCTGGTAATAGTCCTCCTTGGCGCGGGCCGCGCTGCTGTGGAAGGCGGCGGCGGCGGCGGCAGCAGCG
>VWZT01013664.1:133326-150188 GCA_013397055.1 Pachycephala philippinensis
CGGCAGGGCGCGGCTCCGGGTCCCGCAGCTGTGGCATCGCCGGTGTGGCGGGGCCGTGCCCGGGTCTCCCGGCCGCGGTGCGGGTGCGTCGCCCCGGCGGCCCCTCCTTGGCACCCGCTGCTTCCCAGCCCGGGGTCCGCGGAGGATCCCGGCCCCGGGGCGCTCCGCAGGTGGGGCCGCTGGGGAACCCCAGCCCTCTCCTGGAGCGGTACAGCCCCCCGGCTGGGAGCGGCTGGCATGGGGTGCCCGTCCCGTGGTGGCTGCTCCCCTCCTGCCGCCGGGCACGGCTGGCACAAGCGGTGCATCCCCGGTTCTTGCTGCCCGCTGCCGTTCGGTATCTCACCCGTGCTCAGCCCTCCCAGGCTGGCCTGTGCCGGCCAGGGAACCATGCACCGAGTGAGCAATGCTGGGCCTCGCTCCTGCCACCCCGCTCTCGCCACCCCGCTTCCGCAGGCACAGAGGAAGTGCTGGGCCCCACGGGACGGTGCTGAGCTCCATCACCCTGCCCATGAGCTGTGGAGCTCGGCACCGCTGAGGCCAGGCAGCTCTGGGGGTCTCGCTGGGCAGCACGGAGCCGTGCGGTGCCCAGCTCTGGCCTCTGCTCCATGAATAACCAGCCCCGACCATGCCAAGCGTCACGATCCATCCTGGTGCAGTGTTGGCAGCGGGTAGCCCTGCCCTGCTGTCCCCCAAACCACAGAGCTGGGCCGGGGCAGTCTCCCAGCTCCCTGTCCCTACAGGTTTGGCAGGGCAGGGGCAGAGATGCAGGGTCAGGGCTGGATGAGTCACATCGGGGAGCGTTACTGGGACACACAGCCCTTGTGGGGGCTCCCCGAGCTGGGCACCCTTCGCCCAGCACCTCCTCAGCACCGTGGCCGTGAGTGAGGCTGCTGCTGCTCCCAGCCCTTGGGTGGCACACACTCCTTCCCTGTAACTTCTCGGCCAACAGGCCGCCCTGGCCTCTACTCACACGCCTCTGCAAACCCGGCAAGCACCCAAAACATCCTCTGAGCTTCAGCTGCAGGAGGGGACACGGTGCCCCCATCCCCATGGCGTGCCAGCCTCAGCGTGTCTGCGGAGCAGGTGTCAGGTCACCGAAATCTCAGCTGGATGAATGTTTGGCTGTGAATCCCAGGGTTCAGATGAGTCACTGGCAGCAGGGAGTGTGCGTGCCTGTGGGGTGTGGGTGCTGGGACACCTGGCTGTGCAGGACATGGCATCCTCCAGGCAGGGACGTCCCTGTCACCGCTGCCCTGGTGCTGGTTCCATGGTGGGGGAGCTTCGAGGGACAGCGTGCTCTCACCCTGGTGTGCAGGGAGGGATCTGCTGTGCAAGGTGACCTTTCCAAAAGGCTTTTCCCATTCAGGCATGAAACGTATCCTTGGAAGTGAGGCCACGCACTCCCCGTAGGGCAGGAGGTGGAGATGGAAGTCTTGTCACCAAACCCATCTCAGGTGTCACAGCGGGAAGCTCTGTTCTGTCCCCGGCCGAGCACCTGTTTATGGAGGCACAGGCAGACGCCCGACCTGGCCGGATCAGGAAGCGCAGTGCAAACATCAGGGATCACATCTGGGTCTTCTCTTCAGGCAGCATCTGCAGGGCTCTGCTGGCACATGCCCCTGGAGAGCTCCCAGTTTGTCCTAGGGATGGAGCCAGGATGGTTTCATGTGCTTTCCTGGCCGTGCTGGCACACTGCAGGAAGGATCACTTCCTTGAGGGCTCCTGCCTGTGTGGGGGGAAATTGTGGGGTCAGGAGGGACCAGCTCTGTGAAACCTCACTGCAGGGGTCCTGCGTGGTACCCCCAGGTGCTGGGGGCCAGATGTGACTGGTGTCTCCCTCACTGAGGGCCCAGTGCAGGGTGATGGGATGGAGATATTCCAGGGACCCTTATTCCAGCGTCTTGCTCATGCTCCAGACCTGTTCCCCATCCCCACTGCAGCCACCTGCCCACCTGCTGGGTGCAGGGACACGAACCTGCCTTTGGCGGGAGAAGGGTTAACAGGTCTGCACCGAGCTGTGAGGGAAGGAAGTGCTGCAGGAACCTCTGCTCCCTGTCAAGCTTCAAACGGAAGTTGTGCAAGGAGAGGAGACCTGGGGCTCGGGGTTTCCCTTCCCTACGAGGGTGTCTGCCCAGTTTTTGGGGTATCCACTGCTCTGGACACCCGCTGCAGCTCCGGGAGCTGCCGTGGGCACACAGGCCTGGTGCCAGCCGTGAAACACCTGCCATTGCCACTGTCAAGGGTTGGACTTGGCCCTGGGTGTGCCAGGGAGCTCGTGGCCCTGGTGGCCACTTGAGGTGGGGTGTCTGTGTCGCTCGGAGGGTGTCTGGCTGATGGAGGGTGTCCCAGGGCCCCACGAGGGCAGTGCTCAGCCCTGGGAAACACTGCAGAGCGGGATTTTGGTTTTGGAGCTGTAATGCAGCTCCTTGGCTGTGTGTCCGTGTGGGAAGTGTGCTGCTGGAGGTGTTCTTTGGCCTCGGTCAGCCACAGCCTGGCCCCGTGGTGCTTCTCAGCCCAAGAGCTTTTGTCCCCTGCAGATTCCCTGGCACCAGTTTATTGCAAAGAGCTCTGAGCACTTCCCCCAGTGGGACAGCCCAGGGATGGGGCAGTGCGGGGGGAGAGGCAGCACCGGGAGCTGGGATGCTCCTGTGTCCCACCCTTCAGCCCCAGGGAGGGGGCTTTGTGACAGGAGCGTGAGCAGCCACAGGGCCCTGGGACACCCCAGAGCGGGGGATAACCCCACTGGTATTGGCCATCTTCACATCTCCATCAGCATGGGAGCTCCTCTGGGGCTGAGGGTCTCTGCCACGCTGTGCCAATGCTCCTCCAGCCGTGCTCTGGGCCCTGCTGTAACAAGGCAGCCCCTGATGTGGTTATTCCCTCTCCATCCCAGGCCTGGATCGGGGGTATCCGAGCGGGCTCCGTCACATCCTGTGGGAACCACGTGAAGGCCAGCTGCCGCTGGATCGCCTTCAACGCCGAGGCGGCCGGTGAGGCACGAGGGTCCCCAGCACTGCTCGGGGAGTGGGGTGGGTTTGCCCCAGGGCTCCCTGTGGGGCTGGGTGGTGGGTCAGTCCCCCAGATGGCAGAGGCACAAGGGTGAGTGGAGGAGGCTTTCCCTGAGATCCCCCAAAAGTGCTCACAGTCCCACACCTCTTGGCTTGCATTGCAAAGCTGAGTGCCCCTCGTGTGTCCCAGGCTGAGGGGATTCCTGGGAGCATCCTGTGGGTGATGGGCAGGCTGGTGGGCAGCTGGTGACCTGCTCCTGTGCCCTCTCATGCAGGTGTGCTGGGCATTGTGCCGCTGGAGTGTGAGGATGGGGGCAAGAGGACCATATCTCAGCTCTGCTGTCACTCAGGTGGGTGTCGGGTGCCACCTCCCACCTCCACGGGACGTGTTTGGCCCCGTGTGGGCTGTGTGGGGGGCTCAGGTGCTGAGTCCAAGCCTGGGAGGCCGTGGTGGGCTGTCTGCCAGGCAAGGGACGTGGGGACCTGCCAGGGACCATCCCCCGTGGGCAGGGTGACACCAGGAGGGGCTCTGCCAGGCTGGAATCAATCCGTGTTCCTTCATCTCTCAGGCTGCAGTGAGGCCTGGACATGTAGCTCTCCCTCTTCTAGCACAGCCTTTCCTCATTACTCATAGCACGCCCTGAAATTCCCAGTACACCCAGTGCCAGGCTGGAGCTGGCATCACCAAGGCATCACTGGCTCCGGGGGCAGGAGGAACAGGCTGGACCAGCAGCTCTGATGTGGGCAGAGGGAGTGTGGCAGGGAAGAGGCAGTGGCAGCATCGCTGCTGGCAGAGGAGCACGGCTCTGCCCTGCCCAGGCACGGGGAGGGGTGGTGCCCACCTCAGGGTGCCCCTCTCCTGGTGTTGGAGCAGCAGTGCCAGCCTGGGGGGCACTGACCGCCCATTTCCCAAAAATTACACCAGAGCAGCAAGATGGGAGCTGATTCCAGCACCACCTTCCTGCACACATGCCCTGGCATGGCCGCAGGGCTGCGCAGAGTGCCCAGCCTGTGCCACCTCAGCCCCTGGCACCAGGAGCTTCCTCAGCTTGGAAAAGCAGGCAGTGAGTTCTTCTGCTCCCTGGGGAGCGCCAGAGGGGTGCACAGGAGGCAGCGCCGCATCCGCGGCTTCCTAATGGGATCAGCACGAGTCCTTTGAAGCCGGCTGTGCCAGAGCAACGCCTCCGTGGCAGGGAATGGATTTTCTCTCCTCCCGGGTGGATGCAGCCGAGCGAGCTGCCTCCTCTTCATGCCTCCGGGGCCTGTCTCCTGGAAGCGGAAAAGTACACAGTGACCTACTTTCCTGAGCGTGCCAAATGCATCCGAGGGGCTGCTGCTGCTGGTGCCAGCCTTCCTCCCGCCGGGCCCTGCCGCCGGGGGCATCCCTGCCGCTGGCACGCCGGGCCGGGGTGTTACAAAGGGAGCCTTGTCACCAGCACGGCTCCAGCAGGACGTGGCACAGACACCCTTGTGCTGTCCGTGCTGCTCCCTGTGCCCTGTGGGGGTGTCAATCCGTGGATCAGGCAGGGGGATGCCCCCTCCGGGGTTCCCATTCCTGCCAAAGGGGTGCAGGACCCTGAGGGACAGAGTAGAGGGGCTCAGGCACTCATAGCAAGGCTGAGCTGCTCCAAAACACCTCGATGGGGCTGGATCGTGTGTGTGTGTTAGGGAAGGAATCAGGCTGGGAAGGGCAGAGGGGCAGCCACAGTGTCTGCAGGGAAGGTGGGGACAAATTTCTGCCCTTCTCCTTCCAGATGTGGTCACAGACTTTGACTTCTCACCCTTCGATCAGCTCCTGCTGGCCACAGGCTCTGCTGATGAGACGGTGAGTGCTCGGTGACAGGGGCCCAAGGGGACACCTCGTGACCCCCTGCGTGTCTCTGGGATTCACTGCAGAGCTGGAGTGATGGGAGCACGAGGAGCACAGGGTGGAGGGTGCCAGCTTGGGGAGAGCAGAGTGGGACATCCCCAGGGGGACAGAGCAGATGGTCAAGGATCAGCCTTCTGCCATCTGGGACCTGATCCCACCGAGCTGCAATGAGGTGTCCTCTGGTGGCCCCTGGTGTCTTCAGGGGCCAACACCTGGGAAAGCAGCGAGCCCAGGTGGAGCACTGCCAGCTCCCAGCTGGGTCCTGCCCACCTGCCCGGGCACTGACCACCCTCCTCTCCTGGGGCTGCAGGTGAAGGTGTGGCGCCTGCCCCAGAGTGGCCAGGACATTCCCAGTGGCGCGGGGCTGACCCTGGGGCCCGGGGGGTCCCCGGTGGACGCGCTGCAGTTCCACCCCACGGCGGACGCTGTCCTGGCCAGCGGTGCGGGGAAGAGAGTCACGGTCTGGGACCTGGGGCAGCAGCAGCCCCTCACAGGTAGGCAGGGCTGTGACTGCCCGTGACACGTGTCCACCCTGTGTCTGTCCCGTGTGTCCGTCCTGTGTGTCCGTCCCGTGTGTCTCACCGTGTGTCAGCCCTGTGTGTCTGCCCCGTGTGTCTCACCGTGTGTCTGCACCATGCCAGTGCCTGGGCTTGAGGCCTGACCTCGGTGTCACCAAACAGGCAGCTCAGGTGGCTTTTTGGGCAGGGCCCCACAGCCTCCCCCTGTGCCTGTGCTCCCCTACGCTCTGATGCAGTGGTGTGAAACGCTCCAGTACTGCCCGAGGTGTCCGTAGGAGCTCTGCCGGGGATCCCCTGGGTGACAGGTCCCTCTCCCTGCATGTCCCAGGGCGTGGGTGGATGTGGGTGGTTGCTGACCAGCCTTGCCAGACCTCAGCCACCCTGAGGGGGAGAGGAGGTGGGTGGCAGCACAGGCCCGTGGCTTTCCCAGGGTTCCTGTTCTTTGTATCCAGCTGCCAGCAGTGCAGGAAGTGTCCCACTGGGTCCTGGCTGCCACCAGCCCTTTGGAAAGGCCAGATCACTTCTCCTGGGAAATATTCTGGGTGGGAGAGTGATGGCTCCTGCCCTGTCTTCAGGAGGGACCCTGCTCCATCCTGGCCCTGACCCTGCTTTATCCCCACAGTCCTGGATTCCCACGGGGACCAGCTGCAGAGCCTGACCTGGAAGCAAGACGGCCGCCTCCTCGGCACCTCCTGCAAGGTGAGTAGTGCCCAGGGGTGGCCTCGCTGTGGCACGGCATGGATGGGCTGTCTGCCAGCTGCTGGGTGCACCCTGATCCTGGGGGGCACCCATTTCACAGAATTCCAGGATGGTTTGGGTTGGAAGGGATCTTAAAGCTCGTCTCGTTCCACCTCCTGTCATGGGCAGGGACGCCGTGCCCTAGCCCGGGGCGCTCAGACTCCATCCAGCCTGGCCTGGAGCACTTCCAGGCGTGGGGAGCGTGGCGGGGCGGGAAGTTTTGGGTTGGAAAAAGGCAGGAGCGGGGTCAGCGAGCCCGTGGGGAGGCGGGCAGGGAGCAGCACTAGATGGCGCCGGCCGCTCGCTGCGGGAGCGCCGGGAACGCGCGGGGACCGCGCCCGGCGGGCGGGGCGAGCGTGCAAATGGGTGTGCAAGGGGATTGTGCAAGGAGAGCGTGCAAGGGGAGTGTGCAAGGGGAGCGTGCAAGGGGAGTGTGCAAGGGGAGCGTGCGAGCCACGAGCTCCCCAGGCCGTGCCCGGAGGCTCGGCGAGCGGGTCTGAGCGCACAGCCCCAGCCCCAGCCCCAGGCTGGGAGCGCAGCCCCTGCCGTGCCGAGGGAGAGCGAAGCGTCTGCGGGGGGAGCCCCGGGGGGAGCCCGGAGCCCGGCCCGGCCTGCGGAGCCAGGCTGCTGGATGAGTCGGGGTCCCCGCTCGTGGCTGGAGCCCCGTGCCGAGCGTGCGGGATGGGCTTGGGGGGTACGAGCCCAAGCCGTGCCAGATCAGCCCCTGTGCCGTGTGGCTCTGGCTGGCACAATGCGTGCTCCCCTAACAGCACCCTGGCAGCAGGGCTGGCACCCGGGCACCCTCTTGCTGCCTCAGTGCCCTGCCACCCTTGCCCTTGCCGGAGTGGGTCCCATGCCCCATTTGGCAGAGGGGTGCCAGGCAGGAAAGGGTTTGTTCCCTTGTAGCACTGTCAGGGTGGCATCTGAGGGTCAGGCTCCAGCCCTGGCCCTACTTTGAAGGCTCCCTCCTTTTCTGGCAGCAGTTTTGAGGGTGTCACGTCCTGGTGAGGCTCTGGGGGTGCTGGGACTGTGCCCCACGATGTGGGAGGACACAGTGCAAGCCATCCATAGGGACAGGCACTGCAGGCAGGAGAGGGATGGGCAGGAAGGGGACAGCTGCTCACTCCAGCCTTCTGCCTAATGCATCCTGACATCCCGCTGGCCCCGAGGTCCTTAACCCTCCTCTGTTTTCTTTTATCTCACCAGGACAAGAAACTGCGGATCTTTGACCCCCGAGCCGGCCCAGCTGCCTCCCAGGTACTGTCCCCTCGGGATGTGCTGCGGGCAACCCTGCCCAACCCGTTGTCTGCAGAGGGGTGGGCTTTGGTTCCCCAAACCATCCCAGCCCCGGCTGGGCTTGGGAGAGGCAATGTGGAGGCAGGAACTGAGGGCAGGGGGAACAGGGCTGTCCCCTTAACCCTGCTGGGGTTCGGCGGGGGGCCCCTGCCCTCCCACCAGGCCAGGGAGCACCCCCAGTGCAGCAGCATGTGCCAGGTGAGCCCCGTGGGTGTGAGGGCTCTGGGCTCTGCAGGCTCCTGGGCTCTGCCCTGCCCTGCAGGAGCTGGGCCAAAGGCTCTTGGGGACGAGGACCCACTGAGGGTGAGGGCTGGGCGGCCAGATCCGCACAACTCAGCAAACAACAGTGATTAGGAAATAAGTAGAGAATTTAAGCCTTGACGTCAAGTTCAAACAGCCTCTTATTAGAGGTTTCCTGTGGCTTGGGGGCTCTGGCTGCAGAAGGGGCTGGAAGCCTTTGGGAAGGGAGAGATGCATTGGAGAGCAGGGTGAGATGGCTGCAGTGGACTCTGTCATTCCTGGTGTCTCTCCTGCTGCCTGTGGGCTCAGGAAGCCGATGGCCTCTGGTGACAGTGCTCAGGTACAGTGGTGACCCCAGGCACTGATGGAAGGGAGCCGGAGCTGCAGTGCTGCACCAGGACTTTCCACCTGTTCCTGCACATAACCCAGGTGCTGAGCTCCCCTAAGGCCCCTGGGTGCTTCCTGCAGTACAAATGGTGCCCTGACCCTTCAGGCAGCCTTATAAACACCCCAGCACAAAAAATAAACACAAACCCAGTGGTGACACGTGCGGACGACCCAGGGCAAAGTGCTCCCAGCACTCCAGCGGCCGCCACGGTGCTGTCCCGCTCCAGTTGCCACTCAGCATGGCTGGAAGATCCCACTCTCTACTCCAAAATTTATCCGCCGCTGGCCCCAGTGCTCCCCTCCCCTCCTGGCCCCCCTTCTCCCCCTGCCAGACCTGTCGGCTTGTCTGATGGCGGAGCTGTGAGTGCGATGGGCTCGAGCCAAGTCTCCTGGGGAGGGTGGACTCTGTCTCACTGAGCTATTAAAAATAACGTGTGAATGATGGTGGCTGTTCAAAGCAGGCAGTTCACTTCCCTCCACTGCCGTCTGATCCAGCCCGGGGCCGGCGCTCCACGTTTGCCAAGAGAAATATGCACCTTCACTGCCGCGGCCCTGCCCCGGCCGGCTCGCAGTGGATGGAGATGTTTAGTCTTGAAGAAGTGCTCTGCTGAAGGGGAAAACTTTAAAATGCCATAAATCCTCTGGAAGTTTGCGCAGGGCTTGCTTAGCCAAGAGGAAAAACGCTCCTGGGTTTTGTTCTTTTCTTTTTTCCCCATTGCTGGAGGGCTGAGTTGGTTGGAAAGGCTCCTTCTCCCCCCGGGCCAGCGCGGTTACAGAACCGGGTGATGCCAGGGCCACCGTGCGGTGCCAGCACCTCGCAGGCTCCTGGCTTTGAAGTTGCCTGTTTTTTTGCAGAGGTGAGCTGCAGGATGGGTTTTCCAGCTGCGCTGGCCCCCGCAGCACCGTGGGCTGGGTTTCCTCGCAGCCAGCACAGGGTCCCGCTGCCGGCTCACCCCGGTCCCGAGAGCTGGCCCCAGGCTGCTCCTCCGGCCGGGCTTCTTAATTTGCCAAGCCTGCCTCATTAAACATTCCTTTTTTTAGAGCAGGGGGAAAGAATGAGAAGGAGCTAAAATAAGAAGCTCAGGGAGGAGGGGTCGCTCCTCCTAATACCTGGTGCTGCTCTCAGGTACCGTGGATGTGGCACTCATGGGGTTGGGGACCGAGGGTGGGTGACGAGGAGGGTGACTGGCAGGCTGCCCACACCCCGTGGCCATGTCCCTGCCAGGGCCTGACCCCCCATTCCCGGCCACGCCCGTGGCAGCTATTTTGAGCACATCCCAGCAGCGGGCAGACGTGTGTGATGCAGCGTGGCCGGGGTCTGGCTGACCCTGGCGGGTGCCTGGTATGTACCCGGGGCCGTGATTTCCCTTGGGAGAGCAGTGGCCTCATCCTGCTGGATCCCCATCCCTTTGTTGCAGCCCCTTTGTGCGCATCAGGGCTGTGTTCACACCCTATTGCTGCTCTCTGTGCCCTAAACTGGCTGTGGAGATGCCAGGGCTGCCCTGGCTCCTGCCGTGCCACCCCACACAGCCCCTGCCGCTGCCTGGCTGTGTCCAGGTCCAAGCAGCACCGTCCTTCCAAAGAATTCTGAGTCCTGTGCTCTGCCTTATCCCCTCCCAAGGCCGCGCTGCCCTGGCTGCCTGTCCTCCCCTCCCAGAGGGTGGTGGTCGCCCTCCTCACCTTGACCCTCCCCCTGGAAGCGAGTCACATCCTCTCCCTTGCGGCTTCGGCTCTGCCGGGGCTCGGTGTCGCTGTTCCTGCCCTCATCCTCCTGCAATCCCTGTGCAAACCCCACCGAAGGTCCCTCCCGTGTCCCCTCCGGACCCTGCCCTCGGTGGGACAGGGGACACAGGGCTGAGCAGGGAGCTGGAGCCCCGGCAAGGTGCCCATACCCAGCTGATGCCTCAGGTGGGTCACCAGCACGGTGTAGGGCAGTGATTCTGGTATGCCGTGGGCTACTGAGGTGGCATCTCTGCTTGCCCACTGCCCCGGCCACCTTCCCCTGGGTACAGAGCCCATGGGCCACATGCTGCTCTCCACAGACTGGTGCGGGGGGCTGTGTGTGCATCTGGCCAGCACCTGGCTCCCGGGACAGGCCCGGGACAGCCCCGGGACAGGCGCGGTCCGTGTGGAGCTGCGGGGCTGCCGCTGAGCGCGGCCAGTGTGGGATGGAGAGGGGCCGGCTCCGTTCTCACGAGAAACTTCCTCCGCCGGCGTTTGGGCAGGGCCGGGGGCGAGGGCCAGCGCACGCCCCGCTCACGTCGTAATGAGCTGTGCTAATGAGCGGGGCCGGGGCTGAGAGCGCCTGGGGACAGCTGGGACAGTGTCCCTGGGGGTTTGTCCCCGCCGTGGGTCTGTCCCCCCAGCTCGTGGGCTGTGCCGGGGGCAGAGTTCACGGATGGGGAGCAGCCGGGGCTCACAGCCCAAGCACAGCCGGTGCTGTCCCAGCCCTGCTCGAGGTCCCGGAGGAGGAGGGACTCCAGCCCCTGTCCCAAACCATGGCCACCATCCCATGGGCCACATCAGCCCTGCCACAGTGGGAGGTACGCCATAGAGAGGGTCCCTGGGGGCAGTGTGGCCGTGGTGGCAGGGTGATGCCGTGGCAGGGTGGAGATCCAAGTTTGGGGTGATCTGGCTGTGCCCACAGCCAGAACTCTGTAGACCCTGACATGTCACCTCTGCCCAGGATCCAGCTGTGAGCCAGGGCCGGCTGGGGACTGCTTGTCATCATCAGGGGAAGGCGCATCAGGACGTAGAGAGACTTCAGCCTTCCTCCCACTGCCCCATCATCACGGTATCCCACGCTGGGGTCACCCCGGGGGTACCTGACTCCCAGCCTCGGCAGCGGCTTCCTCCGGGCTGGGGGAAGGTCCACAGCATCCCACATTCCCAAGGAGACCGTGGGAAGCTATGAAAAAGTTGGCCTGACTCTGGGCAGCCTATTTATAGCAGCGCACGCTCGGCGCTCTCATGCTTCTGTTCCCCAGCGTAGCTGCACGGGACTGTTTATATTTCCTCTGCTGCGCTTCCCCCTCGGCCGTCCTTCCCAGGAATGCCGCTTGGTATGGCAGACATGGGGAAGTCGAGGAGGATTTGGAATGAGCCAGAGGCATCTCAAGGGGTGTGGGTGTGCGGTGGCACCGGCTCGCCCTCGCCTGGGTGCCCATCCCTCCGCTGGGAATGGCCTCAGCAGCTCAGGCCCACACAGGTTGGCATCTCCATTACAGGGGGCTGGGGCTCCTCATGGTATTGCAGGAACCCCAGCCTGTGCCTGACCTGGGACTCCTGTCAGGCTCCTACTCCCGAGGGCAAAGGTGTTTTGGGATTTGATAGCATCAAACAGCATCCCCAAGGCTTGTCGTGCTGGTGGCTGCAGGAAGAGAGGAGAGGCAGCGGAGGAGGGGTGGGTGTGATGGGTGCTGGGTGCTGCAGCCTGCCCACCCCATGGCCAGCGAGTCCCCCTCTCCTGCCCAGGGAGGGAGGTCCTGCTCCCATCCCAGCTTTGTGCCCAGTGGGAGCCCACCCACCTTCCTGCCCTTGCTGGGCCCACAGCATCCTCTGGGACACGGCCTTGGCCTCACCAAGGGCAGGAGGGGTTGGATGGAGCAGGGGGGTTGTGCTGGCAGTGGGGGCAGAGGCAGAGCCTGGTGGTGCCCAGTTCCCTGGGGCACGGGGGCCTCACAGCAATGCTGCCCTGGCCAGTGGGATCAGGGTGATGGTGTGGGCAGCAGGCGACTTGTCCTGGTCCCTGCCCACTGTGACACAGACATCACACACCTGGCAGAGGGCAGGGCCCGTGCTGGCAGTGTGATGGCTGCTGGAGCAACCCTGCTGCTCTGTGGGATCCCTGCACTCCCCTGGGGCAGGTGACAGCTCCTGGTCTCCTCGGGCTCTGGGCAGAAACCAGGAGTGGGGCTGGCCTGGGAGAGGCTGCTCTGTTCTCCTGGTTACCTCTAGAATAACTGGGATTTGGCAAGGGAAGGAGATCACTCACATTCTTGTTTGGAGAGGAGGATTCGGTGCGTGGTTAACCCTCTCGGCTCCCGGGAAGCCGTTCCTCCTGCTGCCCACAGCCTCGTGGGGTGTGGAAGGAGCAGCAGCTTCCCCATGTGCGAGGACCCGCGGTGGGTGCCTGTCCCCAGAGTCCCCCACAGTGCCCTGGCCAGGGGAGACCCCTCCTGCCCTGGCACCCTCTGGCAAAGGGATAGCTCAGCCTGGCACTGGTGCCTCCTGTGCCCACGCAGATCCCGCTGCTGGGGTTGCTTCCCACGGGGATCAGATGTCCGTGGGCTGTTAGCCATGCTCATGGGCTGTTAGCCACAGGCAGGGCTGAGCTGTCCCAGCCGTGCCAGCCACGGGGGCTCTGCCAAGAGCAGAGCTTTGACCCCCCCGGCCACCTCCCGCCCGTCCAGCCCCAGGGCTCTGCCCTGGGCTCCCACCTCCGGCTCTCCCTGCCCTGCATCCGGCTCAGGGTGACGGCTCCCGGGGAGACAGGGATCGCCTGGGAGCCGGAGCAGCCTTGGCTTTGTGTGGGGCTCTCCCAGGCAGCCGCAGAGCCGGAGCGGCCGCTCCCTGCGGGCAGCTGTTCCCAGCTCCCCGGCCCCGCCGCATCGCTGCCAACAGCTGCGCCCGACACGCCGGCCCTGGGCCCCCGCAGCCCCCGGGGCTGAGCGGGGAGAAGGGCTGGGGACCCCCCTGGGTACCAGCACCTTACCCCAGCCTGCCTGGGAGGGGTGGGTTGAGATTGGGAGAGGGACGGAGCTGGAAACTCTCCCCATGCAGCCGATCTGGCTCCGAGGAGGGGGCACGGGCTCCCCCCAGCTCGGGCTGCCCAAAACCGGCTGGGCTAGACCCGTGCAATGGGCGGGGGGCACTGGCAGGGAGCTGGGAGGCTGCCTTGGATCCCCGCGTGCTGGCACCGAGCTGGTGGGCTCCTTTCAGCCTGCCGGGGGGACAAGCGGCTCCGGAGGGACGCCCGTCCCCTGGGTTGTGGCCGGTTCCCTGCTCCAGGGACGCGGGGCGTTCCAGCATCACTCCGGGAAGGGTGCCAGGGTCTCTGCCCAGCTCTGCCAACCCCAGGGGTCCACAGCAGCCGCACGGGTGTCCCAGGGCTGAACCTCACCAGCGTCCACCCTCAGTGCCGGGCCACACCGCCCTGTCCCTGCCAAGACCCTCCGCACCAGGGGAGCTGCTGTCCGCACGCTCACCTCTGGCAACATCTGCACAAGCTGAGCACGGAGCAGCCCAGCCTCCCGCATACTTGCTGCCATACGTACAGCTCAGCCGGGATGGAACTAATGCAGAAAACATGGCCCTGCGCCGCAGCCGGCACGCCGGGGGCTGGGAGCGCCGCGGCAGCACCCTGCCCTCCGCCAGCCCTGCCACCGCCCCGGGGCTGCCACCGCCGCCAGCGGGTCCGGGGCACCCGCGGGACCCGGGGCCGTGGAGCCGGCGCCGTCGGTTATGGGATCCGCAGATGTTGAGCTCTGGCTGCCACAGCCGCACGGCTCAGGTGCAGAAGTGCTCTCCTGGCTGACGCGCGGGCTGGCCCCAGCTCCTGGAGTTTCCATCCCTCTTGGCACCGATCCTGGGACACGTTCCCTTCTCCAGGTCCTTCCCCTGCCGGGCGCTGGGTCCGCTGCCAGAGTGCTGGTGGTGGGGCCAGGCCCCTCCTGCCCCACATCCTGGCCCTGCGGCTGGGAGCGTCGGGCTCGGCTTGGCCAGCGCTGCCCCTTCCAAGCGAGCCGTGTTTGTGCTGGCAAGGCAGCTGGCGTGACGGAGCCGGGGCAAGACAAACTTGGCACCGCACGCCTGCTCCCAGCCTGGCTCTCTCCAGAGAGTGGCATCTCTCTGGGGCTGGAGGCTGCTCCAGCAGAGCTTCTCCAGTGAGGGGTGGGAGATGCGGCACGTCCGTGCCCCCTCTCTGGCTGCCGCGGTGGCAGAGCCTCGCTGGCGGTCACAGTGCGGTCGTGGCCGGTGATCACGGTGCTCGCACCAAGGGGGACGCAGCTCATGGCTCCTCCATGGGCACCATCGGTGCCCATCCCACCCCTCCTGCCCCCAGCCTGGTGCCCCTGCCCCGCGCGGAGGTCCCGGAAGCGCCGTGCCGGGTTTGGCTCTGGCAGAGCCCTCGGCTTTCCCTGCCAGCTCCGAACTCGTTAGCAGCCAGTTCTTGGCGCTCCTCAGTGAGAGCGAGGGGCTGCGAGCGCTGCCTGTGCCGCGGGCCAGGGCTGGCTGCCGGCTCCCTCTGGGGCGCCGGGAACCGCAGGGCCCATCTGGGGACCACATGGGAGCCGGGAAACACCCGCTGACAGCCCCGTGGAAGCTCTTCCCCTCCCGTCCTCAGCAGGACCAGGATGGGGGCAGGATGTGGGTTGGGGGTCCCAGCCCCACAGGACGCCCAGGGGAGAGGTGAAGCGGGGTGCAGGGGATTAGAGCAGTCTGGGGAACGTGGCCAGGCTCAGTTTGCCGTGTGTTTCAGTAGCACCCAAGCACACATGGGGCACCCAGCTCCTGAAGCCAGGATTCAGCATGGATAAAGAGCCCAGGGATGCAGCTGGGGAAGTAAGTCCCTCTGTCATCATCGTCGTGGCAGAGCCTTCTCTTGTGCCTGTGGCATGGAGCAGCTTCCTCGCAGCACTCTGTCCCCCTCACCCTGGGTGACTGGGTGTGGGGAGAGCCCTGGGGACCCGGGAGCCATCCTGTCCCCTGTCACACTCACGTTACCTGCTGCCACCCTCCACTCCTCGCTGGGAGCTGGGCCAGCTGCTCCACAAGGCAACCACGCTGCCATGGGGCGGGGGGAGTCAGGGGGTCAGGGCTGTCGCTGCTTGCGGGCTGTCCCCACTGCACTGTCCCCAGGGCAGCTCTCAGCAGAGCCGGGAGCCAGCACTCAGCTCCACGTGCTCAGCCCTGCGGCAATTCACAACCACGGCTGGTGAAGTACACTGTCCCCTCAACGTGTCCGGCGTGGCTGGCAGCAGTACTGACAGCCCTGTCTCCTGTGCCTTGCAGAGTGTCCCGGGACACGACAACAACAAGGACTCCCGGCTGCTCTGGATGGGCTCCAGCGATTGCCTCATCTCCGTTGGGTTCAGCCAGGTACGGTCCTCGCCAGGAAGGTGGCCCTGGCACTACGGGGATGTTCCAGCCCTACGCCCTGTGGCTGCTGTGCCAAAGCACCCCAAGTGCTTTTGGGGTGGCCTGTCCCCCATGAAAGCAGGAGGTCCCCTCACCAGGTGCCCTGGCCCCTGCTGGGATGGTGGAAGGTGGCTGGCGAAGGCGGTGGCACCGCGGTGCCATGAGGCAGCCCCAGTGCCCACTGATGCCGTGTCTGTGTCCCTGCAGATGCGGGAGCGGGAGGTGAAGCTGTGGGACACGCGGAGGCTCAGCGGGGCGACGCTCACCGTGGCACTGGACACCTCACCTGGGTAGGGATGGGGACTCAGCATGGGGTGGGAGGTGGGCAGTGGAAATGTCATGTCAGGGACCCATCAGGAGCGTGGCGATGGAGCAGGAGCTGGCAGAGAGCTCTCGGAACCAGCAGCACTCGGCCACAAAGCTGGGGACAAAGCTGGGGACAGCACAGCCGCATCCCCATCACCATTGGGTGAGATGAGAGGGCGGAGGCAGTGCTGGCAAGGGCACAGAGGAGTTCTCTGGTGCCGTGGTGGGTGGTGGCACTGCTGGGGACAGTGTCTGAGACAGCTGCTGGCTGGGTGGGCTCATGCACTGGGACAGCACCACAAGATGCTGCAGGCGAGTGAATCCCTTTGGCGCTGCTGGAGCACTGGAGCAGCTCAGCCCTGGCCTCCCACTCCCTCCGTGCTTTGTGCCGTGGTGCCGTGGTGGCTGCCCAGCCAGCCGTGGCCGGGCCGGCGCTCACCGGGCACCCCCGGGCAAGTGGAAAAGGAGCTTTGGTGGCGTAAGGGGTCAGCGCCCCTTGTCACGGCACGATGGAGCCGTCTCCTGTCTGCGGGGCACTGCCAAGGCTGGGAACGCTCCAGTTAGACTTGGCCTGGCCTCTCCCACGCTGCCCAGTGAGCTGGCCTGGCGTCACCGTGTGGGCAAGGAAATGGGAGGAGGAGGATGAGGAGGCGGCCATGCCTTCATTCCACCGGGGTGATGGGGGTTTGGGGCACAATATTTATAGGGTTGTTGGGATGCACTGGAGGCCACCAGTTCTTCCCAGGGCTGCTGGCAAAGCGCTGGGATGCTGGGACCCTCACTGTGTGCTGGGCTGGCTCCGTGAGGGGCCGGGATGCTGGGGCAGGCTGGGTGGTCGGCAGCCAGTACAGGGCCTCTGGCGAGGGGCTGAGTGAGCTGTGACAGCCCCTTGGCTGCCCTGCCAGCATCCCCCACACCGGTGTCAGCTCCAGGCCAGTGCTGGCAGCAGCCAGGACAGACAGGAGGGGAGAAGACCTGCCGTGGGCATGGTGGGGTGGTGGTGGTGTGGTGGAGCAGGCGGAGAGGCTGCCTGGGCATCCCTCACCCTCCTGCCAGCTCCTGGGGAAGCGGCTCCCGGCTCTCCCACTCAGCAGCTCTGCCAGCTCCCTGAGCAAAGGCCATCATCAGTGTCCAGTGAGCGCTCTCAGGGGAGGCTGAGGCTGCTGCAGGGGGATGCCTTGGGGTCCATTATTGGTCTTGGCGGAGAATCCAGTGGGAATCACCCCGAATTCTCGCTGGGCCGGGGCGAGCCGGCCGGGCTAAATGGGTTGCAGGCGCGGCTGCGCTCGGCCCCCTCAGCACAGGCTGCAGTTATTTTGGGTGCCGGGGTTATCGGCGCAGGAATGCGGCTGGCGGGCG